>OZ012684.1:46124440-46299824 GCA_963942565.1 Maea johnstoni | reverse complement strand
CATATAACAGTGGGTACTCGTATTTACAGAGAAAAGTACTCTCTTTATATAAATCACATTCCTACTACTACTACTACTACTACTACTACTAATGATAATAATAATAATGATGATAATACTATTGATAATGCTAATAATAAAGATGATAATAAGTTATGATAATAAATGAATAAATAAGTGAATACATGAATAAATGAATAATAAGTAAATGAATAGATAAGTAATAAACAAATGAATAATGATAAACAAAAAGATCGATAGATATATTGATAGATAAATAGATAGATGGAAAATAAAATAGAAAATGAATAAGTTGCATGAATAAATGAAAAAGCAAATAAATCTAATAAACCTTTCTTGTCAGTTTTGTATGAGAGTACTCTTTCTCCCACCCTCTACATATACCGGGATTGAAGCGTTCTTTTCCCCTAGGTAATAGGCAAATCTTGATAACAGCCTAATGAGATTATGTCAATAGATCAATGATTTGAATTAAGCTAATTTTTCTCTCTCCAAACATCCTTAGAAAAGTGCACACACCACAAGGTACTCATTAACCCCTATCAGCGGTTGTCATCATGATTTTAATTTCTTGTGAAGTTTATTCTATCAGCTAATTTCGCGGGTTGCAAGCAGACGAACTTTCTCCCTAAGGTGACGATGATGCAATGAGGGATGCGCCCCTTGTCATTTTCCTCTGTTCGTTTCCATAGCGACTTCTTTACTAGATAATCTAGATGTCTCGGGAGGTAGGGAGGGTCGGGGCTCTATAATTTGAGGATTCATCCGGAGACACAATTAGCCCATATGGCTGATTGCTACCGGCGGAGCTAATGTGTCATAAGCAAGACAAAGTGGCGGCCCATCCTCGTGCTCCGGCAGACGAACTTTGCGCCAGAGCAAATCACGACAATACGGAAACCGATCTGGTGAAATCGACATCGGAGAGAGATAATTGGGCAAGAATTCCAGCTTACACGCAATCTAACAGCAAAACAGACCGCTCCAATAATTGTGATTGCCAGCATTATCAAACAAGGAAATACAAGCCCCGTTTTAAATAGCAGAGTGCCGCAATATGGTACTAGTATTTCATCGCCTGCTTCTTAATTTTAGGATACCATCACTTTGCTATGTCGACAGATGGGAAAATTTTAATAAACAATTTATCCAAAAAGTACCCAATACCCTCTTCATGTTAATCATACGTGTGAGTTGAAAGCATTGACAGGCTTATTTTAACTTCACCGGATTATAGCAAACTAGTTCATTGTATGAGTTTTTTTCAAATCATTCTCCAATTTTTTTATTCTTAAATATTCAAATACTGAGAACCTTTTGCTATTTGCAATATGTTTTTCATTTGGTGTGAAGCGTAAGCTATTTTGGTGATAACATACATCAATTCTTTATTGGCAGAGTGCATATTGATATCTCACAGGAACTGTCACCTAAAAAGGAAATAACAAATAATCTATAACCACTAGTTTATTTGCAATTAAAATGATATTTAACTGCAGGCCATCCTCCAAAGATTGCAAAAAGAACCTAGAAGGACACATACAGTTTTCTCCAAAATTAGTTGATTTTTGTAATTTATCTAAAGTAAAAGAAAATTCAATTAACACAATACGTTAAGAACATCGTTTTGCAAACCTATGTACTGTTTTAATGTTCACGATGTACTGAAGGTAGTCGAACGAACAGAACAGTATAATTTCTGATCTTAATTTACCACTTTGGCTCACTAATGTATTCCTTTTAGCCAGGGGGTATACACATGGGTGAAAACAATCACAGATCTTGACTCTGTGGACAATGTTTTGTGGCATACGTTGTTGTTCTCTTGTAAAGGGTTCCCCCACCTGGGAACGACATTAAGCCCCGAGTAAAATACACAAACTCTATTTCAAAGCTTGTTGCAATTCTTCGCCAAGGTGCGAGAAAAGCCGTTACTGCGAGTTTCAGTGTGGCAAATAGATTTGTCGTCGCAATAAAACTAGATAATTCGAATGATGACTGGTCGGAACATGTGCGAGCCTGCTGCGAGCTTTAAAAGGCTTAGCTGTAATCGTTGGCATCATAGGAGTCGCCACAAAACCCAGGCTACATTAGCCACCTTACGAAGCGGCGGGACGCGAGCGCTAAAGCATTGATCACACCAGGGGCATGGCAATACACAATGGCTGAGTGCAATAGCCTAGGGTAGTCCATTTGCTTGAATTTAGCCATAAAATCTGCCAAGATATTGTACAGAGCCACGGGCTAGAGAACAGTCAGAAAAGTGAGAAAACGCACTAATAAATGGTTTGTGGTCTGTGTTAGAAAGACAACCTTCATTAGTCTCAAGTACACCATATTCAACACGTGCCCCTGATTAAAAATGACGTGAGGGTTTTACGGTTGCTTAAACTTAAACACAGACGGTTTCTTCCTATTGTTTTCAATATCATAAACACGCATGCTTTGCCGTATTTGTGTTCTAAACAAACACTTAAGAATACAGAATAAAACATGCAAATATCACCCTAACATGTACTTGAGCACCAAAGTGAAAACAAGACAAAACAACAACAATTTAGAAATAACCAAACCTAAATTTTGATTAAGTTTACTATCAACTGTTTTCTTGGCAATTGGGATTTCACCTAATGTAAGCTCTTTACCGGCACGTTTTACCTGTTAAAGGTAATTTGCTATGGTAATAAGGGCCATAATAGACTTAAAGGAGATGGTTAAGGTCCATTCACAGCCCTAACGGCTTCAGGTGTGAAATGTTGCAGGTAATAAAACATTTGAGTATCAGCTGAGTTTGTATTCACCTGTGGAGAGGTAGAGACCCGCCAGATTTATCCTCGACAAAACTGCGTCAAAAACTGCACCTTTTTGGCGGAAGTCTGTACTTTGCTGAAATAAAGCTGCGTAGCTTGAATAAGGAATATCATGGGACACCATTAGTGTGTATCTGGTGATTGAGCACTATTATAGCTTGTATGTACAGGTAGATAAGATTTCTGATGGAGGTACCATGCTAGGATAAGATGGGACGCCATTAGTGTGTACCTGGTGATTGAGCACTATTGTAACTTGTATGTACAGGTAGATAAGATCTCTGATGGAGGTACCATGCTAGGATAAGAGGCAGGTGAACCGCATCAACGCCTTTAAGACACTAACTACACACACCCAGAAACTCTTTGATCCTGTGTATCTTCTCCATCAATAATTCAAACGGCTGCCACCCTTGCAAGAGCAACTAATTAGCTTATTACGACTCTTTAACTTTACTTATTGATGGTGCATGAATAGGAACTCCAGACCAAGCCAATTGTAATGCAACTTGTAATGTCATAGGTACATGTAATAGCCCTTCTACAGTAGCACCATTTCTATATAATACCCACCGACATGTATCACCATACAGAATCATGTTTGTGAAGAATAGTTTGGCCTTGACAATTGAGTAATTATATTAAAGGTCAATAAGGATCACACACAGAACTGAGCCCTTGCATAGAATGTCTCACATTTAGTGTTGTATTGGATTAAATAGAAAAGGGCAACAACGTAGTCTTAGTTGCTATCGATGATATATGCTCTCATGTAGAATAGTTCAGATGTTGATGAATGCCCGTTTAGAACGATGTGCAATTGTCTGAAAAGTTAACGCTTCATACCATGAAGATCCTCGTGGAACTCTTTCTGATTCTGTTAAGGTAAATAACGTATATTCTTAGAATTAATGGTTTCCTTGTTTTAGGTTGATGGTTTCACGCTGATGAGTTTCGGGGAGTTTTTGTAGATAGCCTGTGGATATGCTTTTCTGACTTTGACAGATAGGTAGTTCACAGTGTGGCACGATGTTCTTTTCTCCCTCCCACGTCCCGCTTGTTTCACTGTTGTCACCATGCTCCAGCCCAGCAGGCGGCCAGCGAGCAAGAGGTAGAGCTACCTGTCCGCCATTGTAGCTGTAAATATCCCCTCAGCTGACAAGCTTTGTATGAGAGCCTGGCAAGGCCGTCTCCTGGCCCGCACACATGTCCTCAGCCAGCTTAATTAGTAGGTAGACCCTCTTAGGGCCAGAGACAGAGGCCACCTGAGTATGGCGAGCGGGAACCTTACTATCAATTTCACTCAGAAACGCACATAAATTTACAGCTAAAACAAACACATCAGTTGCACAGTGTTCGCTGCTTTCACAGCTGGTGGAATGCACTGTAGCATTGTCATGCACTCGCACGCCTTTGGAGGTTACTATTGTGAAAAGCATGGGAAATGAACAATTGAGCTGAATGAACCCGTGAATACTTTTCACCTGTAACCCTGTATTGAAATAGTGGTGATATGTGTTAAACTACTGTCTGCATTTGTTGAGCAAATTCGATTGAGGTCTGAAGATTACCATTTGGAATCAACCCAGTTGCAACCTCTTTCAGATTGAATGCAAAGTGATGTAATGTGACTACATGTATACATATACAAATATATATACACATATATATATATATATATATATATATATATATATATATATATATATATATATATATATATATATATATATATATATATAAATATATATATATATATATATATATATATATATATATATATATACTAGTATATATACATATATATATATATATATATATATATATATATATATATATATATATATATATATATATATATATGTATATATATATATATATATATATATGTATATATATATATATATATATATATATATATATATATATATATATATATATATATATATATATATATATATATATATATATATATATGCATGCATGCATGCATACATACAAGGGCCTGCCCTGATGGCCGATTGGTTTAAGGCGTTGACACTGACTGCTAGCTGTATCTCACCGCTGTCCGGATTCCAATCCCAGCTGGGGTAAGTGAGTAGGTTTGCCAGTGACTTGAGGTATAACGGTGGTTTTTGCCAGGTACTCCTCCACCACTTACAGCTAACTAGTCCCAATATGGCAGAAAAGGTGACGATTATAGAAATTTAGTATACATACATACATACATACATACATACATACACACATACATACATACACATATAAATACATACATAGTTAATTACATACAGAATACACAGCGTTGTCTAAAGTGTGCAAACTTACGTTGAACTATGTTACGGCATACAGCGTCGATTAGGTAAAGAAGACATCTCAGTCTAGCAAGCTGTCTGAGACGAGAAACCCGAGAAACAGTAACAAAAACGTGTAACACTCAAGAGATAACATCCATTTGTTCCTATAACTCGTGCACTCTCGTTCCCTGTCACTTTCCTTTGAAGTGAAACCTAGAATTTTACACGCAGTTGGTGGGAGCAAAAAATGAAAAACACACCGTCAAGGTCTATACTTAACATGACCCTTTTAGCAATTTACACCAATTTGCTTCAGGTGGATAAGCAGCAAATTACTAGGAAGGGTTCAGTTGTGGGAAGCCCTGGGTTGATTAGGGCAGGTATGGTGGAGGGTAATGGGGACTAAACACTGCACCCCCCTCCGAGGTGATACCCCCTTTCAGCACGTTGTCCTTTTTGGCGAAGCATCAGGCCGACTCATTAATTTGTAATAGATACGTGAAAGTGTAGAGTAATGAGTCGCTGGTCAGGCGAGGGCCATCCCTCCCGCTACTCGTGGACACACAGCACATCGAGGGGAACCCTAACGCTGAGAAAGTGCAGCAATATTAATCAAACACCAGCCCAGTGCACAACATCGGTGGACGGCCAAAAGAAAGATGTCCATTAAACGGACACACAATAAAAACTACAGGTATTCCGCGTGGCCCAACTGTTGCTACCCACCTACCTTCAGTGATACACTCGTGCCAATCATCACATTTAAAACTTTGACACATCTAAAAAAAGTTAACCCTTCCAATGCTAAGGCTACTTTCATCCAAATCACAAGGATGCAAACACTTTTTTGATAACCATCTAAACCTTGCCATAGCTCTCACTAAGTACTCTCAGATGAGTATCCATGTGCCAAATTTTCTGTCTTTTTCAGCTTTGTTGCATCATCTTGTATTGGTCACCACCAGCATAAGTGTTAAGTAAAGCTTTTTTGAACGGTGTGATTTTACTGTAAAGTATAAAGGGTAGCGTAGAATACGTGTAATCCATTTTTACTGTATAGTTAAAAGGGGCCATAGGAAATATATTTAGGCATATGAAAAAAAAAACTCAAATCAGCTCATATGTCTATGTGAATTTAAAGGGCAGATTCAACCTCAGAATGATTTGTGTTCACAATGGGCTTATTATGTCATCTTCTAAATAAAACCTACCCCAAACCCTTCTTCTTCAGTACTCCTCTGAGTTATAGCTAATTCACAAGTGACGTAGTATATTCACCGCATCTGGTTACAAACTATATGTAGGGTATATCAAACATGTTGAGTAGCCTTATCGTGATATTACTGATACCTCTACATAAACCTGTCTCTAATCAGGGAAGTTGTGGAAGCTTTTTCTGGACACCTTATCATAGTACTGTTTCCTCTACATAAACCGGCCTCTGATCAGAGAATGTGTGGAAGTTTCACCTGTACATATTGTGTTGTCTTATCATATTGATTGTGCCTCTACATAAACCGGCCTCTGATCAGAGAATGTGTGGAAGTTTCAACTGTACATATTGTGTTGTCTTATCATATTGATTGTGCCTCTACATAAACTTGCCTCTGATCAGAGAATGTGTGGAAGTTTCACCTGTACATATTGTGTAGTCTTATCATATTGCCATATTGCTGATGCCTCTACATAAACTTGCCTCTGATCAGAGAATGCGTGGAAGTTTCACCTGAACATGTTGTGTTGTCTTATCATATTGATTGTGCCTCTACATAAACCGGCCTCTGATCAGAGAATGTGTGGAAGTTTCACCTGTACATATTGTGTAGTCTTATCATATTGCTGATGCCTCTACATAAACTTGCCTCTGATTAGAGAATGTGTGGAAGTTTCACCTGTAGATATTGTGTTGTCTTATCATATTGATTGTGCCTCTACATAAACTTGCCTCTGATCAGAGAATGCGTGGAAGTTTCACCTGAACATGTTGTGTTGTCTTATCATATTGATTGTGCCTCTACATAAACCGGCCTCTGATCAGAGAATGTGTGGAAGTTTCACCTGTACATATTGTGTAGTCTTATCATATTGCTGATGCCTCTACATAAACTTGCCTCTGATTAGAGAATGTGTGGAAGTTTCACCTGTAGATATTGTGTTGTCTTATCATATTGATTGTGCCTCTACATAAACTTGCCTCTGATCAGAGAATGCGTGGAAGTTTCACCTGAACATGTTGTGTTGTCTTATCATATTGATTGTGCCTCTACATAAACTTGCCTCTGATCAGAGAATGCGTGGAAGTTTCACCTGAACATGTTGTGCTGTCTTATCATATTGATTGTGCCTCTACATAAACTTGCCTCTGATCAGAGAATGTGTGGAAGTTTCACTCGTATATAGTGTGTAGTCTTATCATATTGCCATATTGCTGATGTCTCTACATAAACTTGCCTCTGATCAGAGAATGTGTGGAAGTTTCACCTGCATATATTGTGTAGTCTTATCATATTGCCATATTGCTGATGACTCTACGTAAACTTGCCTCTGATCAGAGAATGTGTGGAAGTTTCACTCGTATATAGTGTGTAGTCTTATCATATTGCCATATTGCTGATGACTCTACGTAAACTTGCCTCTGATCAGAGAATGTGTGGAAGTTTCACCTGTAAATATTGTGTAGTCTTATCATATTGATGATGCCTCTACATTTACATGAATACGCCTTATAAATAAGGCAGTGCTTAGAGTGTGTGCGCTATATGCTGCCAGTTGCTCTGGAATATCCCCCGGGGGATTGAAATGGTTTCTGTATGTACAGTGCCTGCTAGGGGAGGAAGGTCGTGTGAGCACTTCGGTGGATACAAGACTATAAACCGAATACCTTTACCTTTACGCCTCTAAGGTATGGAGACTTCATTGGTACATTTTGTGTCACCTCATAACATTCCTGCTGCCTCTACATAAACCTGCCTCTAATCAGGAAAGGTGTGACTATTTCACTGGTACATACATGCATGGTGTCACCCATCATATTACAGATGCCTCTACATAAACCTGTCTGTAATGACGGGTTGTGGCCAAGACTGGGTCCAGATCCCGCCAGCTTGTCGCTGCTCCAGCGTGAGACGACGAGACGTCAACATGGCACATCTTATCCCTCCATCTCCCTCTCAATGCCTTGGCATTTGGGTACAATAGCCACTTGAAAAGCCAGCACTAAACCCAAGCACACTCCCATAAACTTCAAGTGCCTCATTCAATGCAAATCTCTGCATCTAACACTCACTCGTAGTTATTAGCCAATAAAGGGAAGTAATATCACGGGTGGCATTCACCTGTAATCGTATCAAATAACCAGGTAAAGAAAGGTAACTGATTACGTACCACCGAGGAATCAAGTGATCAATCATTCGCTATATTAGACCATATATACAGTGGTAGAGTTAAAACCTGATCCAACGATTACAATACTAATCTTGGAAATGATCTTGACAACTCAATTGCATAGAGAGGTCTTTAACAGGACATGGTAGGTAGGTATAGACAAATTAATGTCAAATGAGGACAATATGGGTTTCGTACTAAGCTTATTGGTGCAGGTAATTCTAGACAACTCCCTACCATTTTGCATATTTGAAGACACTGAAATGAAATAAAGGTGTTTGTCAAGAGAGCAGGGTTAACTTCTCACTCTGTAATAGGCGTGTGGTGGACTGATGAGGTCAGAAGGTATACATCTCAAATGTACAAATTTGGAAAATAAATACCATATCCATGGGGGAACTGCACACCTGGTTCTTGGGGCAAGTGTCCACTATGGAAGATGTTTACATTAGTTTGAGGTCCCAACCACCATTTATTAGGAAAATGTAATGAAGATTTGTGTTCACAATTGGTATCCACATCTGGAGGTTTTACTGAGCTAGAATTTTCTTTATCCAAGAAAAGTCTGGATATTCATCTAGGTTTCTAGTCGCGTTGGAGGCTTATTATTTTATTTCGGTAAGTTGTTACATACCTCAAATGCGTTAGAGTGTGCTTTTACCATGTATCATCTTAGTCTATTGTGTAATTATCTAAGTGTCTTGTCCTTTTTGTAGGTTTGCCGTTGTTTTTCGTTATCCTTTATTTCGTTAATGCTTCTATTATTATCTTCTGTTATAGATATGCTTATGTCAATTGCTTTCTTTATACGTGTCCATCGTGTATTTAAATATGTTTCATTTTAATATTCCACCTGTTGCAATGATATAAGCCCCTTGTTCCAGCGTATTTTTGGCTTTTCTCGTGTTCTATAGAGGCGCTTATGTTCCTTTTTCCGTTTTAGGTTTGAAATGTACGTGTACTGTAGGTATTACATATGGTCGTATTCTATAAGAGCTCTACTTGCCTTTTTAACACCAAACAATACTTGCATTCATTTAAAAGACGGATTCCAAATCAATGCATTTTCTCTAGGTGAATTCATTTCATTCATGAATACATTTTGCCTTATTTCCAATTTTATATTTGTATATAACTTTAAAATGTGCAGCGAACACCCCAAAATTGTATATATGATCCAACCGAAATCTTTAAACTCGTGTAGAATTGGTAAGTAGTAGTAGAAGTATGTTTATTGACTGTAATGGGTGGTTACAAAAATCATACAATCACATCACATTTTCTCTTGCACACAAACAATCATAACATAATACAAGTTAAATTAACAGATAAATGGAAATGATTTTAAAATTTAAAAAAAGTTAGATAAACAGAAATATTGATTTACTCCTGGACTTAAATGCCAAGTAGAGAAAAAAGTAAATTATTTTCCAGATGTACATTTCCGCCCCTTTCAACACTATTGGTTGATTTGGTTCGGTACATTAAGTCCTGGGTGGTACACGTATGACCTTTCTAGCTTCGTAATCAAACAATCGGCTATCCAGTCCAGATAATCTCAGGGCCATGTCGAAACGACACGTATATCATATGTTGAACATCCTGTCGCCAGAACTGTCTACTGGTTATCCACCACAATGCCCGATGCCAGCTGACCCAAGAGTGGTCAATTTAGCACTACACATGTAGTTTACAGATTGATTGGTACGTCAGCTAGCATAGTGTCCATTTGGACGTCCGACTGGAAAGCTATTATCTTCAGGGTTGATTTTCAGCGCAATTGATTGTGCGATGGGCATGATGATTGTCGAAGTGACCAACTGACCACTGGGTTTGTCACCACAGACTAGCTAGGCGTGGTTCCGGCACAAATGCCAACACACATAAAGGGAATAGCCGCGAGACAAAGGCGAACTATGTGGAGTTTAGATTAAGCTTAACAAAAACTTTTCTCTTTGATTTCCATCTACCCAATTTGTCTCAGCTAGAGTGAGGTCCACATAGCGCTTTTATCTAAGATGAGTCTTAATCAAAAGGCAAACTAAATACATGGATATACGCCACATATGTATGTATGTATGTATTTAGGTATGTACATATGCAAGTGTATGCACGAACATATGTATGTATGTATGTATGTTTGTATGTATGTATGTTTGTATGTATGTATGTATGTATATGTATGTATGTATGTATGTGTGTGTGAATGTGTGTATGTATGAATGTATGTAAATATGTATGTATGTATGTATGATCACCTATGTCTATATATCAAATTGGATCAAATACCTGACTTGTTCTGCAACTGGTATGTTATATATAATTATCATAAATGTGCAAGAAGTATTAAAGAATTCCATCATAGGAGTCTTTTCAGTAGAATATCTACAATAAATGTAATTTACATCAGGGACCTGATGCACAGTACATATATTCATGAATGTTGGTTGTTTACTTTTTTAAAACAACTAAACGTGCTGCTAAGTTCAAGAGTCTTTGGGATATACATATTGATATCAATGCATACTATATTCTGAGGAAGGAGTTGTGCAATATACAAAGAACATATGCTTGAAAGGAATGGAGTATATGTCCACCAACTGGTGGTATGAAAACGCATGCATGTGCTAATACACGTGTCCACAGTTCTGTTTTATGGTGGAATGCATGTAAGACTGGTCCATATTTTGTAAGATGCAGTAACGATATCTGATATCCTTAGGATGTCAGCGAAGTATTTATCCTAAATTTGTTCTGCTGATAATGGCAATTGTCAGTATGTAAAAAGATAGAACCACGGATTCACGGAGGTGCTTTTATGGGGAAAAGATGAAAGGCTGAATTGAAGTATGCACAATCAAATGGCGAAATCGAAGAGGAATGGCTAGAAACAATAAGTTTTTGATTGAGGCCATACATGCATACATATATATATATATATATATATATATATATATATATATATATATATATATATATATATATATATATATATATATATATATATATATATATATATATATATATACAAAAACAACTTATCCCTCATGTGTAGCTTAAGCGTGCAACGCGTTTTTAATGTCTTGATTTGCATATTGCCGCATCATCTGTTGATTGTCAATCAGACAGCGCACCTGCAGAATGATAAACCTTGGATTAAGCTGAATCCTAATTACTATGGAAACTGCCGCTGGATCAAAGGATCAAAGCACGGCTCATCACTCTCATGGGTGAGGCCCACCATTTAATCGGGCACGTGCGTCTAAATGACCATCACCTTGACCATCTGGTTGGCACCCATCTCTCCATAGGGCACCTTAAAGCCAAAGCATTAAGAGTAGTAAGAGCAGAACCCCTACTTAGAGCCCAGGACCCCCGCCCGGGTGCTGTCTCCCTAAGTGGCTGGCGTGACAGAAGGACGACCGTAATGGACACACTGATGACACTGGAAATATTTCCATGATTATGGAGTTTGAGTGCAAGAAGGGCCTCTAAGGAACACGGTGTCTTTTGAAGAACAATTGTTTTAGAGAGGTTGAGGCGTGTGTTGGTTTTAGCCTTGTGATTGACATATTGGAAATAAGGCGGTAACGCACCCACGATGGCACCAATGCCATTAAATCTCGTTTTGCCTTTTGGCCATACCTTCCCTCGCAATGTTTACCATAGAGTCTGTATTGTAGTAGCTTAAGGCACCGCAGATCGAAAAAGAAAAGAAAAGAATGGCAGCTGATGGGATCACTGATGTATGGAGAGGTATCCCAAGCTAATGCATTCAAAACACAATTTAACACCCACGCCCTTTTGCTTTGGTCTACTTTTATTTCGATGTTTTAAAAGTTAATGCTCAACATTTTAAAGATGGGCACGCTTTTAGAAATTTAAGCCCATGAATTAAAGGAATTTATGTTTGTTATACCTATCCATTATATATATTGGGTTGCAGCTTTAAAAGATATCCAGAGTACTGAGTAGGTTTCAGCCAGCAGCAGTCTCTCATGCCTAGGATAAGATCATAATAACATATCTTGCAAATAAACGATTAAATGTGTGGTTGGATATAACTGATTTAAGTTTTTAGGAGTTGACTATCATTTCGAGAAAATTTCAGACCACGGACTTCTCCCATCCAATATAGTTTTAACCTTATCTCGATCTTAAAAACAATATATCTGATCTTTTCTTTTCATTCCTTCTGAAAACATTTGGAAAGTGGCCAATAAAGCCTGTATTACGTAAGTGACACTTAACGAGGAGATTGTCTCTGCAGGTAAACTGCACAGGTATTCCCCACCTGCTGGCTCCAGCACCTGGCACAAAACAATCACGACCTTTAACTCCAAACAAAACAATCTGAGTTATTCTTGCATGAGATGCTAAACAAGCAGAAGTAGTAGTAGTAGTAGTAGTAGTAGTAGTAGTAGTAGTAGTAGTAGTAGTAGTAGTAGTAGTATTGATATTATTATTATTATTATTATTATTATCATTATTATTATTATTATTATTAGTAGTAGTAGTAGTAGTAGTAGTAGTAGTAGTAGTAGTAGTAGTAGCAGTAGTAGTAGTAGTAGTAGTAAATATTTACTCTTCGTGCCTTCTTTTATGTTTCTGTTGTAAGTGTTCTTTAGAAAATGTTTATATTAGGGATACTTTTGTAAACTTACAATTAGAGTCAATAAACATGAAATACAATACAAAGTAGTAGTAGTAGTAGTAGTAGTAATAGTAGTAGTAGTAGTAGTAGTAGTAGTAGTAGTAGTAGTAGTAGTAGTAGTAGTAGTAGTAGTTGTAGTAGTAGTAGTAGTAGTAGTAGTAGTAGTAGTAGTAGTAGTAGTAGTAGTAGTAGTAATGGTGGCGATGGTTGTGTTCGTGGGGGTGGTGTTAGTAGTAGTGCGAATCTTAGATATGTCATGTCGTGTTTGGTTGAATTCGCCATTTAAAGTTTAATACTTGGCCTATAGTTATTTTATCATTCTAACTAGTAATACCTATAGGATATAATTTCGTCAATGGTAATTCAAACTCTTTACCATCTTGCAAAGGTTCACTCAACCTGATTTAAAACTATTGGTTCTTGGCGACAGGTGACAATCGATCGGCTTTAACACAAAGCAGCAGGGACTTGGTCAAATAATCAAGCAAACTATACGACATCATCAACATAGCAATTTACAACGTAACAGCGGATAAGGACAAGTCAATGTTGATTATTGGCAGTTAAATAGATGTTATACATTAGGAATTACCCTGTCTCTTACCCTGAGTGATGTCACTTGGTGCAAGGGGGTCCTTAAAGGTGGACGAAACCATGGTGGTCACAGTAGGCTATTCTTCTTATAGCCCTCAATTTAAAGGCTAATTTCCTTAGACAATCACCGACGTGTCTTAACAGATAGATGTCAACTTGTCAGGCAGGGACGGACGCTTTTTCCGTGGTGTGATGACTTAATGTTCATTGAGAGATCTTTGATTACCAGTTGTTAATTTCGTTTCATTCAGCTGCTTAATAAAACGCCGAATGAGGTCCTGCATTATATCGTGCGTGTACTATGAGTTCCTGTCTATCATATTGCAACATTCAGAGCTTTAAATGAATCGAATCATACAGATATCTTTAAACCACCCAGTTCTGTACCGTATCAATATATATTGATTGATGCTAAGCAGTTATAATTGAAGCAGCGGTCCTATGCTGGAGAAGTTAAGCTGCCTGCCATTTTGCTGTTGTAATCGTTGTTTTTGTTGTTGTTGTTGATGGTTGTTGGTGTTTGGTGTGGTTGTCGCTGTTGTTTGGTGTTGTACCTGGTGATGGCGATGATATCGGTGGCAATGATGATGATGATGGTAGTTATGATGATGATGATGATGATGATGATGATGATAAAATGAGTGTTGTACTTGTATTGTTCACGGTGCCATTGCTATGGTTATTGTTCCTAAGACCGATCATACTACTGCTGCTGCTGCTACCCATGGTGCTACAATTCTTACCCGAATATAACATCTTGCTTTTTTTCTTTGTATTACAAACTTTTATAAATGAATTGTACATTACCAACATGTTGTATCGGAAAAACGTTATGTATGAGGTATGATTTTTCACTACTAGCTTCTACTATATTTCCTTATAGGCTTTTTCTTTTACAAAACTTTCGTTTTACGGAGATGTGCATTGCTAAGCGGGATTGCATATTTTAGCCAGTGGAAGCTTATAGAACGATGAAACAATATGCTGCCATGCATTGCTGGTTCTATGACTGAGGCCAAAGTGTCATCTAAACTCACCAAAATGTATCTCTACTTCAACATATTCTACCTGAACCCTAGATAGGGAATTCATAGGAACAAAACCTTGTTTCATACAGGAAAGTTACCGTTTAGCCTAGAAAGAAGTTGTCCAAGTTAACTCAGCTTACTGTTGATGAGCGTACCATGTGTTTAAACTGGTCACTTATAATACATTCCCTCCCCCTCGCCAGTCCACCATTGTACGTCACCAGTCTGAGAGCTGAAAGGGGAAACCCCCTGCCACGGGTGTCTTATAACACGAATACCACCACCGGGCTGTAGGTCCAACAAACGGCGACAACTAGGGTGTCTTTGTCATCAGTAACACAAGACTTCCTGGGCAGGGGGAACAGTTCTCAGGTAACCCCAGTAATTTCACTCAGTCCGTTGGGGACGCTTTAAGAAAGCCTCACATCAAGAAACCCTTCCCCATACCCTAAGTGATTTCGTATAATTATCATGACGGCACAATTATCACTTTGGGTTATTGCCCTGTTCGTTTGGTTGACAGATTCATTACGTATATGGTAGATTCTTATTGGGGATGTACACGTCAAGGCTGCCAATGTAAAGGAACAACTATTATCGGCGATTTTGATGCCTTGCTCACGCGTTTATTATCCTAGACTATATACACATTACATATTGATGTGCATGTACATTTAGGAAACTAAACAAAAGTGTACTGACCGATTAAAACGTTGCCCTAATAGCCTAATAGTATAGGCATTGCACCTGACAGCTTTCTTTAAGGCCCAAGGTACCGGGCTCAAATTTGGCCGAGGAATGTGAGAATTTTGCCAGTTTCTGGGGGTGGGGGGAAGTGATTGTTTCACCAACTGGTACGGCTACCTTACTGCTAATGACTTAGTTGCACCAACAGCCTGCTTAGAGGCTATTAACAGGCTAAAATGGCCGCCCCCAGTGCCCCTATCTTGTCTGTTAGGAGGTCTTTAAACAGCAATTGTTGTAATTGTACTTTATTGACCGGTCCAAACGGACGCAAAAATTGTACATGTACACAAACAAATAATAATTAGAAAAGAAACAACAGTGGCATAGCAGACCAGAACGGACTGCAAATGTCGCACTGTGACAAATTACCATAAGTTACAAAAATTATAAATACTATAGCCCGGCTATTTAAATACAAGAGTAGCGAAAGTGCAATACTCATAGCCTAAACAAGGGCACTAAGGCGTCATTAATTGCCAAAGTAAAGAAAAGACTTTTAAAGAAAAAGTGTAACATAACAAAGCACAAAGAAACTAACTAGAAAGTGAAACTTAGCAAATTAGAACTACTGCAAGTTAATACAGAATGAACTGCGAAAGCCGCACTGCGTCAGCCAAAAGTGTTAATTACTTTTAGAAAACAAAGAAAAATAAATATACTTCTTTTATGAAGGTTGGCCCTGGTGGGAACTTGGGTTTAAGTAGAGAATACCATTATAAACTATTTGGGTCTCTGTTTTAACCATGGTGGAATTGTCCTTAAACAATCACTATTGAAGTCCTTTGGTACTTAATTGTTCTTGTATATTAGGAATTTGAAAATTTGATTGTCGTCAACTTATCCTGCCATATTAAGGCTAATTCGTGACTAGCCAGTTGTAAGTGGTTGAGAAAACCGCAGTACCCGATGAAAACTACTCCTACCCAAGACACTGGCAGTGGGAAGAGACTAGCAATTAGTGGCAATGTTCTAGTACTAGATGACAGAAAAATATTTTGATTACTCTCAAGCATCCGCAGCACATGCACATCATCTGCAATCTCTCCGAAGTAGAAAAGTCTTTCATTTTAGGACGTCTGATAACTAGAAACGGATCTATAATGCAAATACATTACTGTGCATAAAAGAGATCTGTAGCTACCATAACGAACATTTAGCTTGACAATATATGGCAGGACAAGCCACACTCGCGAATTATTTTGCGAATTTCGTTTATAAATATGAGACAAAATTAACTCAAAAAATTCCAATCTTATTGACGTACCACGAACTTGACAGTACCAGAAACAGGCAAACTAGCACTTTCACTAACAGGACACGTATTTACCTGCATTTGCTCAGATAGAACGTTCCATGGCTCATAATGGCATCAAGCGGGTAAGCAATTCACGGTTGTTGTTCTCAGACATGAACTGTGTACATGTTTAGATGTTGCCATTTACTCTATATTTGAGGAATATTTTCATAATTTTCGCACTACGCAGAATTTGTTATGGTTGGTTATGGCCCAGTCGCGGCGTCCATAAGCTCAGCTCCTATGCGTTATAACAACCCTCTGACATAATCTGTATACAGGCTGTATTATGGAAATTTCGAATTACACTATTCAGGTTCCTATTGAAGCACCATTATAAATATAACTGGCGAGTCCATATTACTCTTTACTTTTTGAAATTCTAATTTCGAAATTACAACTGATTTGGGTTCAATTCAAAACAAAATAAATGCGACAAGAACTCGTTTTCAGTATATGTATTTAGTTGGTAATGCATTAGACCGTATGCCCCTTTCCAGTAGTCATATCGGCGGGATGTATAGATTATGGTTTGAAGTTCAGTATTGAAAGGGTGGAACTGAGTAAGCATGACACACGGTAAAAGTTTCCCGCCATTTATCTTTTTAATACAAAGTACATAAACAGTAGGTATGAATCTCCTTCGGTCGTATTTTAAAATGTAAAATGTCTCGGTATATTAAATGTTTTTGCGAATAGATATACTAGTAATTTTGATAAATTACATTATTTGTAATTGTCAAAAGTAATAGGCCAACAACTGAAAATGGCTGATCATTAATGAATTGCTTTTCAACAAGTCTGTAGACAATTCAACCATTCGCAAAATGTTTTATTCAGAAGTAGGATTGCATTGTTGAACCGACGGCTTGTTAAATGGAACCAATTTGGATATTCACCACTTTGTCTATATCGCCAATTACCAATGCATATGACTTTGAGCTTGCATAATAGTTATATGCATGTTCTTTGTAATGATTACAATCTGCCTGGGCCCTGCAACATGTGTTCGGTCTCTGCAAAGGTAACCCATGTAAGTGACATCTGGCCAATTTCATTGAACAAGTTCATGTCACTCAACTTCCGCCTCTTGGGGATTTGTGAATGAACGGTTTCCAGGCCATTCTGGTTAAATCACATGGCCGATCTGACCCAACCGTCTGTTCCCGCGCTACGTACGTAAGGCAAAATACTCTTGGGTGCTATAGCTTAAAGCACAGGCCGGCTTAAAACCACATTCTCAGGCAAAGATTCTCGTCTTCATTAAACATTTACCGAAGAGTTTGTTTTTAAGGATGCTTAATTAAACTCATTTTTTTCAAACAGGGAGATGGGCTTCATTACTAAGATCATGGCTTCTTTGTCATCCAATACTAGTATACTATTGATTCTTCTACGAATGCTTTTATGATAATTCTGTGCTTGAGACAATGTCCGTTAATGAACGATTTGTTTCAAATATTCTATTAAAGTTAGGTGTGGAAATTGTCGTAGACTTACATTTTGCTTTACATCAGATTGTTCATAGGCGAATCCGAGTTAGCAGAGACAACAGGATATGTATACTCTTGGAGGAAGAGTAAAATTCTAAAAACGCTTATTATCCGGAGTATGTATGTATGTTTATTAACTGTAATTTCACAGTAATGTAAGACATTTGGGGATCTAAATTCTAATTAATTGATTTATTTCTTCAGTTCTGTTGTCAAGGTTGAGTTGGTTAGTCTTAACATATCACAAACATAAAAAACACATTATATCACAAACATAAAAAAATATTCCAAAGTGACTCGTATTTTTTAGAACATATAAGATTATCATGACCTTTAGGAAATAATTCAAGGAAAGGGAACAGATGCGTTGCCATTCAAGTGAAAAATGTAGAAGTTTCCATAACTACTATAAGCCTTTAGTAATACATGTAATAAGGCCAAAAGTTTACGCAGAATGTCAAAAAAAAATGTTTATGGTTAAGGCTCATTTTCATTTGATATGTATACCGCACAGTAAAGGAATAGCATGCTAAATCTCGATCAAGCTTTAAAATCAGATGATTAAAGAATATTTACTAGTCAAATTATCATTAGATCAACAAAACTTTCATAAAAAGTGGGACTCCATTGAAAATGATCTTTGTAGCTAGAGAAATATTTCATGATTACAGTATGTCTGTATGATTGTGTTTACTGTAATAATGGTTCATTGATGTTCAATTTGCTATTGTCTTTGTTGTTAGTCCATTGTAATGTATCTATTTCTCTTGGTTATTTATGTAACACATTATCAGTTGCATTACTCTCAATGTTACAACGGATTGACCTAAATGAATGCAGATAATAAAAAACAGCTGTTTACAGCGAATTAAAAGAAAATCTCGATCAAGTGAATACTTTACCCTTGTTATATTTTGAAATGTTACAACATCTGTCAATTCATTCGTATGAATACAGTTTCTAAGAACACAATCCGAGTCAACGCAATACTTGGACAAGTTTCGCTTTGTTATTTTGACTTTCCAAGGCTCTATTTGAAAATAGTCATTCGACGTGATTGTCCGCACACAACTGTACACGATAAATCCATTTCACTTATAAGACAAGTATGCATACATACAGTAAAACTCAACATTACATGGGCGGATTCACTATATTTCGACGATAATGTCATTTTAGCTATATTGACACGTATGTTATCAATAGATCATGAACAATCACATTTTGAAATATTCCATAAATGGTATTGCTACTTTGCTATGTGACTGTAACTATTACTGTATGTACAGTTTGTTGTACCATGCAAACTACCAAGTTGTCAGATACATTTACGATTTATAACATACAGGAAAGTAACCATGAATGTCTTGCTTTGTTCTCAGTAAAATACATCTACTTATATTCTTCGTACCTATTTTCTTTTACAATATTACGACAATATTACGCTTTACACGAGTGGCATGAAAACTTAAGCTATAAAAATCTAATACGTAAGAACACCATATACAATAAGTTAATAAAAATTACTGTAGTTATCAGTACACATGGGAATAAATGATTAAAGATTGGTTCACATTTATAGTCCATGCCACCTTCCCCCCTTGGTACAAAAGGCGACTTAAACACGCTACTCTCGAATATAATCTGAAGTCTTATACAAGAATACGGATAATAAACCGTCCGTTGAGGAAAACCGATGAAGTATCATTGAAAAATTACAAAACGTGAGTTGGTCATGGAGTCAAAAAGGTGCGTGAACTTTTGTGGTAGGACATTGTCAACATGTGTCTTAAGTGCCATTGCTATTTCCTGTCCTCCTAGTCCTAGAGATACGCCCTATCAGGGAAGCTGAATAGATGTGACAGCCAGGAACGTCAAGTACTTTACGCCGACATAAACAGAACAGGATTTCCCCGCATGTTTTTACACAAACGTTTTCCTAGGTTTTGTTCAGTTCGATTGCTTGTCTGGTGAAAGTGGAGGAAAACAAAAGGCTTTTCAGGTGCGAACAGCTTGTGTGGTTAAGTAGGTATTGTCATGTGGAAAGTGGAGTACCTCTGCGAGTACTTGCGAGTACTTAACAAGTCCATCGCTCTGCACATAGGTTTCTTTGCAGGGCCTAAATTGACTTCATTATAAGGCGATTTGAGTTCTTTTGGCCACTTGACTCTCCGGTCTGGCTTGTCCGGAGCGCCATAACAGCGGGAAGGACAGCCACCGTACAGGTTCTTTCAGTGTTTTCACGGCTTGTTGAGAGGCACTTTTGTCATCACCTCAAGCACGCGTGCAAACTTTTTCTAGACTTTTTCAAACATCATCAGCTCTGACAATTGTCCGGGCCTGCCTCGCCACCCGAGGCGTCCTAAGTGGCTTTATTTCCCGAGTCCTCTTTATAAGATGTTCTAATTACTGCGGGTTCCTGGGAGGGAAGATGTCAGTGCTGGCAAAGGGGTGTCATTCAGAGCTGTCACTGATTCTTCCTATGTGCTATGGTGTGGTGGGAAAGTTGAAGAGAGAGAAAGGAAGAACAAGCTGGGTGCCATCGGTGTAGGTCTGCCGCCCAGAGGAAGTGATGGACACCGTGTGATGGATATACTGCAATTACTCGTCCTACCTGGAGACCTACCTGCACACAGGACAGGTGTGGTCTTTCTATCAACATTCCTATCCCGGAATTCAAGAAATCCTGACATTCCTTCAATATTATATGTATCATCTATTTTGCTAGATATTGAATTGACGTATATATATATATATATATATATATATATATATATATATATATATATATATATATATATATATATATATATATATATATATATATATATATATACATACATACATACATACATACATACATACATACATACATACATGTATATATATATATGTTACAGTAAGAGTGTCAAACCAGGGATTTAGTCAAATCCCTAAAACTTTCAGGGAATCTGTCAAATTCCTGTTTCACTCAAGGATTCGGTCCCTAAATGTCTACGGATATGACTAAACCCCTAAAAATAGGTGGGTCATTTTTGACTTGTTTACTGGAGACCTTTCAGAGGGATTGTTGAATGACAATTACCTTTGTTTTATGCTTAGTTGAGCGCTACTTATGATTCCTGATTATCAAAGTAATGAGGGACAAAGTAATGCTGAATAATCAATGCTCAGCCAAAAATTATTGCTTGATGATGATGATAATTAGTATCTCAGTCAACGTTTATCAATTTCATCATTCTGACCCTCCTATTCTCAAGGATTTATTCAAATCTCTAGACATTTAGGGACCAAATCCGTGAGTGAAACAAGAATTTGACAGATTCCCTGAAAGTTTTAGGGATTTGACTAAATCCCTGGTTTGACACTCTTACTGTAACATATTTCTTCTGTCTCGACTTTCATTATGCAGGGACCTAGTCGATTACAGATTGGAATACAACTTTTAAAACCGCACAGCTTCATTTCGCAAGGGAATCGATCGAAGTCGTGGTAATTTGCTTATGCGAAGCTTATCATTCACTAAGGAAAGGAAACTTCTGTTGGGACAAAGGCTTATTTATATGCTACGTGAATGTGTGTATCTAGTTCTTTCTAAACCGTTGATCTCAAAATTATATGGAATACAACTCTAAAAGAAAAATAACACATACGCATTTCTAAATATCACAATAATTCGTGATAATCGTCACAACCCCTATATATTGACAACCATGATCTTGGATTAAGAAAAGAATGGATATGTAACGAGAGACCAATTACTATATGCCCTATAGTTACATGCTAGCCTCATGCCAGGACTAGCAGATAAGGCAGCAGCACGAGGTCACGTGGGAACAAGGACCAATCAGGGCTCCCGCATCGATTACATTACAGAGAAACCTTATCTCCACCACCTGCTGGGGGTGCCCAGAGCACCTATTAGCGACTATTAATTGACACTGGTTGAGGCTAGCATGTTCAGGTTGACCGGCTGGTTTCCATTCCATGTGTTGGTCTTCTAAGCCATGATCTAGGACGTCAACGCTCATCAACTTCTTTATAAAAAGACAAGCGCTCTTTCCATGTTTTATCTTAAGCCAGTCGGTAGTAATACCATTCACGTTTAGTACCTTCTTAACCATTCGGATTGTTCAAAGTCTATTATATTGAATTGCTGTGAAATATCTTGAATGTGAAATACATATAAAGAATACAGTCAGAAAATCTTCAGAAACACATTTAGACGACACTGCGTACACTGCCGCGTATCTGGGATACTTATTCCCCCAAGCAATAACATCTTTTTCAAAAAAGCACACTCACAAACTTAATAACGGCTTCATTTGTTAAGCCACAACCAGGTCTTTCGGAGCACATAACATTGGTCATATATGCATAAATTCTATTTGATAGATAAGTTTATAAAGGAATTGCGCAGGCATACGAAGAAAAGTAAAGTTAACAATTAAACCGTAAATGAAGACAGATCTTTCTTGCATTCGTCAACGTCTTTAACTACAGTCACTCATCGTAAACAGGCTTGCTCCGAAACTGTTTGACGAGCACTAATCTAATAAGTAATGCGTCAATCCGGGTCTTCACAATTAGACTATTATAACAGATATGACACATTTCATAGAAATTTGTGTAGCCTATATTGTGTTAATTTAATTTCACAATACACAGCAACAAATAATTTAATAAAGTTTGCACAGTGCCGAACCACCTTGAAATATAAGGAAAACCCTGCAGTGTTTCCTAGTCCCTTTAGGTTGTTTATGCGAATTCTGGAATCACATTTTCAACATGGCATTTAATAATTTCGAGCAGATTTTCCAACAGAAATAATAGAAAATAATTATCAGGCAACACCCTTACATACATATCTAGATAAGTGTGTCCAAACGGCAAATGAGAGGCAGAACATGTCAGCGTCATTATTTTTCACGATTATCATTCTATTAACTTTCCAAAAGTGGGTGTAAAATTGATTTCTTCAAGACAAATTATAGTGGGACAGGTGTTTATTATTGGTTTAAGTTGTCAAAGACAGAAATTATAAACCAGCGTCCGGTTCCAAACACAAGCGCGTGGAAGAATACTAGTTTTAACATGTGTGTTCCTTGGCATAAGGTGTCGGGACATCAATATACCTGTCAAAAGCTTGTTAGCCGGAAACTATTAACCAGGGCGAGAGCTTGTTAGTGAGGTGCTAAAGCTGGCTAACGCACAAATAGCCGGACAATCAACGGCCAAATGACCACAAGCTACAATCATCGTAATGGCCATAGGAAATGATGTGCAATTGGGAGGGGTGATTGCAGGGATTTCGGCGTACCAGGGACGGATTGGGGGTGTATAGGGAAGGGTGCACAGCCTGGGGTGGCGACAGTGGACATTGGTACTACAAGTCCATATGGTCAGTTGAGGATTTCGACCAGTGGTCGAATGCTGGTGATTAGCCAGTAATCTAGGATCGTTAGGAGCGAGACAGGTAGCAGTTGGCCCCCATTATCCTCCGATTGAGGCGGCCGCAAACGGGGTGCAATCAGCCGCAAATAATCGGCTTGTTTTTCTACGCAAATCAAGCCACAAGCCACGACAGCCACCTATACATATTAATTGTACTTCTGCTATTCGATAATTGTCTCATTACTATCGGGACCATTGAGCAATTCGCGGATAAAACATCTTGAGGATTGGCCTTACGTAAGCAGAGACTTGGGTTGCTCATTCCGCTAGGAGCTACTCGGTTGATTTGAGCGCGCATCTGTAGGGCTGAATCGTGGGGTATAATTTGGGTAGGGTTTTCTGGTAGGGTAATGACAGGCTAAGGTGGTGATTGGGCCGGATGAGCTCAGTGTCAGAGTATTTTACACTCGATCAGATCGAGGAATGTCACACAAGTCAGCTGATAAAATCATCGCGTGTATTGCGAAGTAATTGAGCATGGACCCCGAGATAGGGTTTCACAATATAAACCAATTTATCGTAACAGGCCAGAAACTTAAAACGCCAGGAGGAAACATGGCGGAAATAGCAGAGAAAAGCTTTGTACCACTTACAGTCCTTCAGTGTCATATGCCAAAATTATTCTTGATGGTTCTTTAAGCGTTTCCATTGAGATGAAATTGCTCGTGAAAATCGCAAAAAGGCATACGAAGCTGGGCTTGATGTGGGATGGTCTCTGGCTGTTATCACAGTAGGGGGTACGCCTTTCTCTATGGGGTCCAAAAGGCCCACCCCATGCCTCAAGGGTGTGATGGCCCTTTTCCCAGCCCCAAAACAGTGCCTTAAACGGAGATGATGTACCCTTAATTACCATGTTTGTTATGTTATTTGGTGTGAGAAAACACTAAGCTTTTCACCGACTTCAATCTATCGTAGTCAAGAGCTTAATCATCACCCAGCTAGACAGTGTTTGTTAGTTTGGCAATCTGTCAATTTTGGACATGTTCCAAAATACGAATAGCCTAACCTAGTCATTCGCATATTTTCTTTGTAGACTCTTCACATGGCGTTCGTCTGTGGTTTTCATCAATAACTACACGGCATGTGCCTGTCTATGTGACTTATCCAATACTACATCAAGGTTCTGTTAAACTGATAAATTGGCAAAGTGAATTTGAACGAGGGAAGATAGAAATTTTAATAAGAGCAGATTTTTTTTTAAAACAATGTATGTGATAACAGATCTAGCCAATAATATTGTGATGAGAGAAAATATATTCAGTCTGCTGAAAATTGAAATTTATCCTACTATATTCTTGTGTATTGCTATATTTACTAATTTTATCCATAAATATTTCTTGTGTGCTCATCAAATAGTTTAATCTTAAATGTTATTTTTACCAAATCTTGACATATGGGCTTTTAAGATATATGAATCACTAACCATTAAATAAAGGACATCATATAGGATTTGCTAGAAATGTACATGTATTGCATACTCAAATTGAAGTTGCAATATATACATATATATATATATATATATATATATATATATATATATATATATATATATATATATATATATATATATACATATATATATATTATATATATATATATATATATATATATATATAAATGTATGTATGTATGTATATATATATATATATATACATATATATACATATATGTACATATACATATATATATATATATATATATATATATATATATATATATATATATATATATATACATACATATATATATATATATATATATATATATATATATATATATATGTATATATATATATATATATATATATATATATATATATATATATATATATATATATATATATATATATATATATATATATATATATATATATATATATATATATATATATATATATGTGCGTGTGTGTGTGTGTGTTTGACTCTGTGTGGAGCGTTGGTCTTTCCAAGTACTCAGCGAACGCTTACAACTGGCAGTTCGGTACGGCAGAAGTGGGGATAGGCGGAACAACAAGTCAAAATCCCTTCCCTCTAGGGATTCTCTGGGATCGCTCACACCATCTACCCAACCCTACCACGTGTGTAGACGTCGTCGGCCATATTGATCTGCTATCTACCCGCCCCCTAGCGGACGCCTCGCATACTCGCCATGTGGCCGTCGATTGCCGCAACGGCGTTTCCGCACCAAATTATAGCTTATGGCTCACTGAAACACGCTTAAACATGCGAACCAACATAATTACTCTTAATAGGCTCACTTATAGAATTCATAAGCGTCGTAGTTAAATCCTGACCAATTACACAGATGTAGGACTAAGTGGGACCGGCGGCAATCAAACAGCATAGCAAATGGAATAACACAACGGTATTTGATCGGACTACATCAATAACCGCACGAAAACCCTTCGCCGGAATCATCATCATCATCATCATCATCATCATAATTACCGTCGTTGTCATCATAAACATCGCTTTCGTCATCACAATTATCAAGGCATACGACTTTCACAAATTTATTCATGATTTTGATTTTTGAGAATATTTTGGTTGAAATTAATCCATACAATATATGATTTTCTACTGCATTGAGAAAGTCAAGATGACGAAGGTGTAGCATTTGATATTGCGATTCAGTAATTCGTGTAAATGTTTCTTGACAATACAAACGCATAATCACTTCCTCAGTTTTTAATTCAGTTTTCCCTATTTTCACAACATTCTAACGTCATATAGGGATGCACCATTGTTGAATACATAAGATTCGACTACAGCTATTTCAAAGTTTATAGTTTTATAATCAAACATGTATTACAAGTGATGCAGTACGTATAAGATATTCAATTCACTTTGTTTTCATACTAAAATGAGCCTAGTACCTTCGATTAATCGAATATATCACCATCATTATATAATCGTTAAAGGGGTATTTTGGTAAGATTATGTCTATCATTCAGTACGGCAAAAAATAATTCGCGATGGACTTTTCATCTTAAAAAGTAATTTCCCTTTACTAACAATTTGCGTACAACACACAGCAATAAACCGTTTCGAACCTGGTAAAAACAAGATCGTATAAATGACATCATGATATCAGAAACGTGGTCTGATAAATGTACTTAGTGTCACCTTCAGATAAACAAAAATAGTGCATTCGGATCCTTATCAAGTGCATATAAACGGGTGGGGCTGGACGTTAAAGCAAGATGGCGTGTGTTTAAAGTGAGTGGCATTGTGAGGCCAGTCGGGGAACTGCGCACCAGTTAGTGTTAATTTCCCTTAATCTTCATGCTTAAAAGATCCATTTAAAATTTGCCCATGGACCGTGGCTCATAAGCAGTGTTGAGCTTGTTAGATCGTACAAAAGAGTTGTCAGGAGTAGTTTAGTTCGACAGCGTGGGTTTCCCTTCTGGTGGTGTGAGACGTGCTGCATTGTGGCTTTGTATAGTGAAAAGGAATTCATTCCACTTTTTGAATTGCTATTTAACGGGTATTGTGTTCTGGTCAGACTCAGAGCTGGACAGGAAGTGACGAAAACACCCATATGGCACAATATTAACACCTTCAAAAGTCCTACCATCAGATTCAAAATTTTCAGGCCTTTAAAATGTTTATCAGTATCATCCATGATAAAATATTATGCCCTTCTAAATCGTGGCGTCGTTCACTGAGCTTAGAACGAACAAAATGAACATATGTCACACTTATATACACGTGTATATATATATTATATATATATATATATATATATATATATATATATATATATATATATATACATGTATATTATATATATATATATATATATATATATATATATATATATATATATATATATATATATATATATATATATACATATATGTATGTAGATATATATAAATATATATATATATATATATATATATATATATATATATATATATATATATATATATATATATATATACTAGTATATATATATATGTGTATATATATAATACATCATATATATATATATATATGTATATATATACTACATCATATATATATATATATATATATATATACACATATATATATATATATATATATATATATATATATAAATATATATATATATATATATATATATATATATATATATATATATATATATATATATAATACATGTGTGTGTGTGTGTGTATGTATGTGTATGTTAGATACATGCGGTTAGATTTCTAAGAATCTTGAAACTTATACATGTATAGGGCCGCAATTGTTTTCAAGTTGTATGTAGAATATTTAACTGAATTATGTTTGCTATAAAGATCTACCTTCTATTCAGTTATATTTAGTCTGTTTGTCTAGTCATTTAGATATTTTCTTATATTCTATTCTTTTTGTTTGTATTCATAATTAGTACCTTTTAAGTTGAAATATACGTTACATGATCTTCTTTTATCTCATTATCTACAAAGTTGTGTTTCCGTACACACACACACACATACATACATACATACATATAATACATTCCCACATACCTACCTACCTACCTACATACATACACACATATATACATATATGTATGTATACTTATGTAAAAAAAGTAATCTTCTTTCTTTCAAAATGTTGACAAAATATTACAGCACGCTGATGAACTAACCTCTTATTCATTATAACAAAGAGGCCATTGACTATAACTAGCGTAACTGTAATTGACTGGAAATAATATATCTCCTGACTTACCATGAATCAAAAAGTCTCAAATCTTTGTGCCGTTCATTATGTATTCATGTGTCTCTATATTATAAGATAAGAAAATAAAATATTTCTTTTTAAATGACCTATCTATCTTCATGTGGCACCATTTCATCACCCATTACGCAGTGGATTTCATCACGCTATCGCAACGCAAAAATACAATTTAACTAACATAACGTAAGACGTCCTTCATGGATTGATGCTTTAATTGTCCGGTAGAAAAGCAATACGTTCTTTTATAATACAAAATGAGTACACACTACTTTCGTATTGCAAAGTCATTATGAATATGAGTTAATGGCACGCACGAGATTCACATAATCAAGAAAGGCAAACATTGCTTGACATCTGACTAAATATGCACATGCTTCAGTTAAGACCACGCGGTTATATCAATGATGCAGCAAATGAATTAGATAAGCATCAATTACGCATTAATGAAATCACTTGCATCAGAAAACATAACAGGTAACGCAGCCTCCCCTAATTAGAAATATATTTCAACTCTAACCTATCTGACATAATAAGCAGATGTAGTGATTGCATGGCTTTCTGCATAAATTTAGATAATTTGAATGGGCCAATTTGCATTTTATTAGTAAATCATGCTTATGGAAATGTTTTTTCGAAAGCAACACTTACTAGTATTTCATTCATTCATGAGGTGCATTTCGGCAAACTTTTTGCCGCGCTCAAAAGAACATCTTTTCAGAACGAAAATATTTCGTTAAGATAAGCATTCGCAATTAGTGGTATGAATAAGGAGTATAGCCTTTAATATCTCAGACTTGCAGGAATCCAAAACTATCACTAAGGACAATTATTGTAAATTCTGAAAATTAAAAAAGAACTAGCTTAAAATGTATTTAACGGATACCTATGATCGTTTTGAACACAGACATTTATAGAGTGTTAAATATAGGAAGATTATCTATTTCATAAATGATACAGTAGCAGAGATAAAAAGTCGACTTTGTATATTTGATAACCTGGTATATGCAAACATGTTTTCCACCCCTCCTTTTGGTATTCTGATTATCACTATCGAATGGTAAATGTGGACTCAGCAGAAAAACAGCTACAGCATCGAGAGCAAGTGTAACATATTGGCGTGTTCTCTATTCTGTAAGGAAATTTCATTTACCAAAATAATGCACGTTACTGATGCTTAGGGTTTATCAACACTGGCTAATCTACTTCAAACGAGCAATCGTTGTTATACACACACACACACACACACACACACACATATATATATATATATATATATATATATATATATATATATATATATATATATATATATATATATATATATATATATATATATATATATATATATATTTACATAGTCTTAGTAATGATCAAATGAAATATGTTCATTTTAGATGTTTTAAAAAGAAAAATAATTATTTCCTAAAAATATTCGTACTATTCTTATAAAGGGGAATACCTCCTCAAAATGATAATACCTGTTGGCGGAGGTTATCAAGATACATCTGGACAGAAATTTAATGGTACCTTATATTTGCTTCATTTCTAAAGCTTAAAGTGAAATTCTCTGAACTTTAAGTGGGACACATCAAATACATGTGGAGGTGATATAAAGCTCATTCTCAGAGATGGTCAATAGTAAGGTCGCAGGGGAGAAAACATAGATATCTCTACGATCTCTTATATTCTTAGATGTAATTGAAATTGGCAACAATGCAAGGACAAAATTAACCAGATAGAACTTATCTTTTGAGATGATCAAGATAAGGGTTTCCGATCAGTCCCGGAGAGACGCGTGCGAGGGGATCGAACCCACGACCCTGCAAACACTTATGACACTCGTCCCCATACATCGTTTCCTGGCCAGAGAAATGAACAGATGTACGGGATGGGGGTGGAGACGGGGCCTTCCCCTGATTACCAGCTTCGGATATCAAACGACAGATTACAACAATAGGCAGCAGGAACGGCTGACGAGTGGGGCTTGACAGCACACATTAAAACTCAACACGTTCACTTTAAATGAAATTTAAAAAGCTTTTGATAGGACCTGACCACAGCACTTTTGTGGCACGTCAGGGGTAGTGTGAATGAGTTACATGAGATGGAAATCCGTTCACAGTGCTTCATGTTTATTATGTACTAAAATAAATACATCCGCATTAAATTAATAAACACTAGGTTTAAGTGCATCATCATAGGAACAAAGCTTTATCATTTAAAAGAAATATGCAAAAGGCAAACATACATTTAGAATGATTAAAATATCAAAATATTGAATAACATTTGAACCGTTTTCCTTTCCTGGCGGGTAATTCTTAGTCACTGGCATATGGACATGTTGCGGAGCACACATATATATACTGAAAAGATTTTCCACTAAAGATCCTTCTTTACCTTTTCCACAACTCTAATTATCGAGTTGAAAAAGTGCAATTGGAATAATTGACGACTTAAGCAAGATGTATAACTGCTAGATGAAATAACAAGACAGCCGAGACAAAAGTACCAGTTTAAACCAAAACAAGTCAATATCCATTTTAGGGTGCCCGTTTAAGAATGCGTTATAAATTGAGACGAACAGTTTATTCATGTAATAGAAAAGCTTCAATGGAGTTTAAAATCAAAAATGGAAAGTATGCGAGGGAGTGGTTTCTCGCTTCGTTGATGATTCTCCATAGCTTTTCTTTGCCTTTGGTAAGTAGATGCAGTCTATAAATAAAGCCTTTGTTTATCAATTAACCACATTATTGTTTTGTTTGCATGGCTCAAGTACAGCAGGTCGGCACTGGTCAACAGTTGTCACCATGTTGCCCCGCAAAGAGCATCAATTGCGAATCACCAGGAGAGGAAAGTGGCATCCCTTTCGGGTCTCTTGAAGGGTGTGAAAAGAGGTGTGAAGACCATGAGGACCCCACAGGAGAGCAGATGACTTGTGACAAAGGCCTAATTGCCTTCCCACCTTGACTTTCTCAGCCCTTCTCGTGACAATTCACCCCCACAAGCGCTGGCAACTCCGTACACTCAAAGCCACAAACACAACGATGAAATTCAATCTGAGATATTCGTACCGTTATCGAAATGAAAAAGTCAAGTGTATACATGTATATATATATATATATATATATATATATATATATATATATATATATATATATATATATATATATATATATATATATATATACATATATATATACAATCATATAAATATGTATGTATGTTTGTGCGTATCTCTCATTTAGTGGTCAGTTCAAGGAGGGTGGGTAGTAAAAGTGACTGGGTTGCAAACTTTGTCTCTACTCGATTTTTTTCAAATGAACTAGGTAAATTGTATAACGTGACTTCATGCAATAAAAGATGAACGTCTACTTTGGTATCATGAAAGTGTTGATAACTTTACAATTCAAAATACTATCATCTAAGAGGTACTGTTTCCCTTCTTGGCTATCCAGTTCTCCTGACATCCGTAAATATTTTTATTTTGTTTAGTAAAATTCGTTTACAGCATAGCGTGCACGGGTTTCGTTCAACAGTAACATACATGTACAAGCTGTACCATTTTTGATATTTTACAGTATTTTGCAGAGCTCTCTGTGTGCTCCAGAAGCTTGGACTGACGCGTCCTGTGGCGAGCTGTCACGCCTGTTGTTTGTCCTTTCGTGCAAACCTCGAATCGTGTGCTTTCAAGACTGCTACCCTCAGCGGGAATGATCACATTTCGTGACATGGGTATCAATTTGGACTGTTAATGTTGTTTGATACACACTCCTCTGCTAGCGTTTTGCTGTCCATTGAATGGCCCCAGACCGTCAACAAGGGACCCCTCTGCCCGCACCATATAACCACCCCCATTTCAAGCTGTCCCAAGGCAGGAGGCTCCTAGGCCAGTCGTTCCCTGTCAGGGGACAAGCCACTGTGCGGTTGCGGTACACGCCCAAGCCACACAGCAAGGACCCAAGGCACATTCACGTGGGAATTTCCCTCCTCCCCCGCCATATTGTTTACAATATTGTTTACAACAAATGCAGTCTGCTCAGATCTGCTTTAGTTAAAAACGATATTTTTTCATGTTATACTTTCTGCCTGAAGACAAATAAAAGCGTTTGCATTCATGTATGTAAAAAAAACTTAAACATGATTTTATATAAAGAATGCATCTGGAGACGCATTTGTTGCCACCAAAGTTTATTCTTGAAAAGTTCATAATTGAATGTATGATTTAGGAATAGACGAATGAATTCATATACTTTCAAGTTGAACTAAGCACTAAAAAATGTGCCTGATATGGGTTTTATTTTTTCTTTGTTCTCATCCGTTATGCTGATAGATCTGTTTCTTTACAGCAGGTGTAACCAGCATCACTTTCTTTTTTTTTGTATATGTTTAAACTTTATATCATATTTTCTTTCAAGTGTTCATTTTCACAATACTTCATAGTGTACTTCTTGTTATTGCTGAGCCTGTGGAAACGCTTGTTATAGTTTTTTCAGTACAAGTATTCCATGCAAGAGCAAGGGATGTGTTTTGAATATAGGGGAGATCTGCTATTTTTCTATGTAGTTCTTTGTGCAAATACTTTTACCAGTCCAGACCAGCGTAATCTATCTATTTAGGGTTGCAGACTAGGTATTTTCACTATGTATTACAGTTTAAATTAAATAGCGACATACATAACCTGTGTTATATTTTCCTTGTCGAGTGCATTGAACCTAGTCCTAGGCAAGTTAACTTCCAGTTACCATGTTAGGAGTACGGTCGTCCCCACCCTGTACACAGTTTTCCAAGGGATTGTAGCTTATTTCTCCAGAACTAGGGACTTCACACATGCAAAATAATTGCTGCGGCAAATGTAGCGAAATATGACTCGATTCTTGCTTACCGTGAACTTTTAAATCACGTCAGATAAGTTATTTCATAAATTTCCAATAACACGTGTTTACTAAATATTCAGACATTTTATTTCATTATTTTCTGAGACAGACTTTTCAAAACGAATGTATTGTTACTTCTAAATAGAACAAAGACAACTTAAGGGTTTCGATGCTGTATTACAAAAAGGTAAACTACAAAGAATATAAACATATATTGTCAACTTCACGTCAACACACATTTGGTGTCGTTGGTACAATCGTATCGGTAGGCCACGTGCAAAGCTAGTATAGGGACTGGTTTCGACAGCTTAATCACAGGCAAACAAATGTGATGATATATATATATATATATATATATATATATATATATATATATATATATATATATATATATATATATGTGTGTGTGTGTGTGTGTGTTCCCTTTTCCTTCCGATTTCCCTAGATGTGAAAAAATCCGTTCATTACTATAACAACATTACCTTTACTCTGCAGGGTAGGGAGAATGGTATGAATGACGTCTAGAAACATCTAGAGAAACGCGTTCTTGGTCAACATCAAAAACAACTCCTCAAAATACCACGGTTGCTAGAAACCTCGTTAGCCGCAATCTCGCCTGACGGGAAATATCATATATCCGTAATTAAATCTAATTACTTGAAAAGTCTTTGATTAACAAGCGACTCGATCCTTGTTCAAATAAGAGCGTCAAGCAATGTTTCCAAACAATTACACCGGATAGTTGAGCTAGCAACCTGCTTCATTCGCATTTGGTCAACACTGGCTGATCCATATGGCGTCTTCGGGAGTGACGTGTAGTTTTTGCTTGGTTGTTTTTCTTTTGGACATACCTTTAATCTTTCCAAATTGATGATTGAACTCCCGAACAAAAACTCTTTCGATGAGGTTCAATCTTTTTAAAAATGCAGTTTCATATCAATCACCATCAAAATGATGCTTGCCTGGCGCATTTGGCGGGAAAGTTGGAGCAGACGAACTCAGCCTTTGACCCGTTGCAAGCAGGTGTGAGGAATGGGTGAAAGTCAAAACATCTGTCAGACAAGTACTCCCAGAAATGAAAATAACTTCGATGACTTCATCGTATCTTCTCAAATCTTTCACGATGTTCATCAGACATAACAATAAAGGAGAACATAGACCAAAACTGCGCAAATTTACCATTTGACCTTGGCAAACACATTGGCAACACATAAATACGACAAAATCAAAAACAACTTTTTTGAATATGAGAGAGAGATGTTAGTGTTTAGATTTTTACGACTTCACTGCTAGGTCAACTTGCATCCAATTATGGCTTGAAGGGTCAAAAAAGGTAGAATGATGCCATTCATCTTATCAAAATAAGAAGATTAAAGCATGCTACACTGCCGGCCAAAGGAGGTGCTTTAAAACCATGGTTTGTCATCCTTTGCCCCTGTCAATAAATCCACAAACATGCAACACGATCACTTGATTGCACCAAAAGTACCACGCAAAGAGTAATTTCTTCGGTGTAATTAATCTTTTCCTGTAAACTATAGGAAAATTGCATTCCACTTGAAGTCCGCGCAAGAGTTCGGCAATGTTAGATGTCCAATTACACGGTAACGCCGTCCAGTCTGGCTGCGCATAGGGTGCCTATCCGCACACCCCGTGACTGCCGCACACCCCAACCCGGTGCCCGATCAGTAGATATTATACTCTGATTAGTAAGCCAGATCTGTCAGTTATTAGCGGTGATATATTGCAGTTATTAGGAGACGGCGTGCGCGGCACGTTTCAAGCTTGAATCTGATGTACTTCTGCGATGAGCTCTGCTAAATTAGTGGACAATGGTTAGAAGCGCAGGAATGCTGGGTCGCAGTCTGCGCTAGGAGGGCATGGGATAGGCCATCCAAACAGTTGGCATTTATCGATCGGATTGAAATATCAGAGATGCCCACATCTGATAAGTTATTGCATTTTATTTACAAGCTCAACGAAATAAAATCAGGTGTAGTGATTTGTAGAAAATGGATGTTTTTCATAGGGTATTCCAGCGGTATCGCACTCAGCCTCGTGCAATACAGCTGGCTTCTCGCAGACATCTTGCTGTATACCATTCACACAACTATTATTACTCTCCCCTCTCTCTTAACATATTTCAGACTATGTTGCTAATGAAATCTAAGTATTCAACCCAATTTAACTAGACCCACATTATTTTACAAAATTTATGTTACTATCAGATTCCCATGGTCAAGAGATCTCTTAGATGGTCAGATCTCTTAGATGGGCAAGAGATCACTTAGATGGTCAAGAGATAACTTAGATGGTCAAGATATATCTTAGATGGTCAAGAGATCTCTTATTCCCTTAAGTCAAGAGTGTCCTTTAATCATCTAGTTATAGGGAATGGCAAGTAGAGATTGCACCAGTATATACTTAGGTCTTATAAAACATTCATCAGGTTGCTATTAGGGCTAAGAGAGTCATTTGATATTTAGGGAATTCTAGAGGGGTTCTTTACTATCAGTATCAATCTGGTTAATATTAATTTCATTTTTCATCACTTTTCCTGCCATATTGCAGCCAAGTCGTGACTAGCTAGTTGTAACTGGGGAGGAAAACTGGAGTACAGGCAAAAACCACCAACTGACCCGAAGTCACTGGGAACTTTCTGACATACCCCGGTTGGAATTCAAACCCGGACAGTGGATAGAGATAGCTAGCAGTCAGTGGCGTCTTGGACCACACAGCCATCAGGGCAGGCCCCCTTCTTCCATAGTAAAAGAATGGTAGTTACTGCAGACATCCTGTTATTGCTTGCGACTTCAATTCTTTTGACTCTTATCTAAATATATATTCAAATTAAATATGAACACAGTCAAAATGGAAAACAAATGGAATGAATGTATGTACAGTTGTTTTATTTCTTAGAAATTTTACAAAGTTGACCATCTTTACCACTATGATCTCATACCAAAAATACTAAGGCTTTTTGACAACTCATCAACCTAATGGTCAAGGGTTCAGTGACCGCTGGTCCACAACCCTTTCCCACAACCTCCCTTTATCTATTCTAAGCATGAATAGGTTGACCAAAATGGCCAATATATTCTAAGACAGTCTTGAACATGAATGTGCACCTTTATCTCTTAAGAGATCTGTGCAAAAAATAAAGTAAAATAAGCCATTTTTTTATGATACTAAACATATCATTTACAAACCCAATGCCTACAAACAACTTCAAGAAATCATTTTATCCTGAACCACATTGGAAAACACCCCATGTCAGTAATATCAAACAAAATATCTTAAAGACTAGAATAATGACCCAAATTGTACAAATAATTTACAGAATATCACCAATAAGATATCTCATTCAACCATTTTCTTTTTAGTTTGAGTCATTACAAAGTACTTTTAAAGTTAATTCTACTAACTTCCCAATGCATTCATTACTTCACCTTTGGGTAAACTTCAAAGATGTGATCTTTTTTTCAGTCCCAAGCATGAATAAGAATAACTCAATGACCTTAATGTACTGATTTTACAGATACATGTATGGAGATATGTCTATAGATATATCTGTTGATATATCTATAGATATATCTATTTGTAAATAGCAGTTCATGAGTAAAATGATAAGCAAAATTCTATAAAGGTAGGAATATCCCATCTTGGTAGATTATGAGCATTTTCTTATCTCGACAAATATTGCGCCATCCTTCAATCAAATTACCAATTTACTTGGGGGAATTCCTAATCAAGGTTGCAAAAAAATTTCCTTTCATTGTAATATCCAGTCTCATTTTGATGAGACAACGCATTGACTCTACATGTTGCTGACTGATGTCTTGTGAAAAGTACTATATACAAACAGACATCAACCCTACAGAAGAGCAAGAACCCAATTTAGGTAGGAGTCATTTTCAACCACATCAGCAAGAAAAAGTGAAAACATTGGCACAATAAGTCATAAAACCTTATTTGAACCAACAAGGTGAATGAAGTTTCACAGATCCAACCCCCAAGGGACAATGGCGGAAATGAGACAGTTTAAGTAGATATAAATGAGAAAACAAATGATGTCAGTTTCAACTATTTATGAAATGTACACAGCATTCAAATATCCCATGTTACTTCAGTTTACAACATTAACCCATTCATACTTAGAGGACTTCTGAAAATAACCATTCACAAAGCTTCTTTTGAGAAAAACTAAGGAAAAACATCAAAATATAGTTCAATCATGTTAAAGGTACGTTTGCAATCAATATTTATACTTGAATACTTTCTTAAAGATCTTCATCTTATAGAGATAGTATAATAATAGTCAGGATTTCATTCACCCCTGTAAGCATGAATGGGGCAAATAGGTATACTGGGCAGGAAACCATTTCTCATACAAGTTGACAGCATAAAAGCATGAATCTACAACCACTTCCCTTTAAATAGCAATACAAAAATATAGAGATCTCTGGTTAGGTTGGCAGAAAGCATTACAGATAAACGTCAAAGAGTACATCTAAAGACTGTTCTCAATGCTAATACAGTCTGTGTAAGAAGCCTTTTAGAGGATTTCTTTTATGTAAGCACTGAAAGTTTATGGATTTTACACTACTAACCCTCTCATCACTCTCATTCAGAAACTGTGAATTATTCATAAAGGGATCCTTCTGAAAAAAGTGTAAATATAAATATATTGTAAGAGTTGCTGATTATGTAATTCCTTTAACGAGTTCATTATAAAATGATACCAAAAGAAAAATTGATTTACTTTTCTCATACAAATACTTTTGTAAACCTCCTGATACTTGAATTAATCCTAAACATGCTAGTTTTCAGTCTTTGACTCTGAATTCATGATGCATGACTATCATTACATATACAAAGCTCTGTGCTCTAGGAGCTAAAGAAACTACTAACCTCATGCTTGTGAAACCCTATGAATATTCAAAGCTTGATTTGAAAAAGGATTTGCAGCACCAAACTCTTATCAGAGTCAAATCTAACTAGTCCATCTCAGGCTAGAATTACTTTTGAAAAGAACCATCTGGGTGTATAATACTCCTAAAAATAACATAGGGAGCAAGACAGGAATTCACTAAATATTTGTATTTCCAATGATTATATCCTCTTGTAATATTCTTCTAGAATTTCCTTCTGTTAGACTAGTCTGGCACATTTGGATACAAGCATAAATAAAGTTATCTTCTTAAAGTTTTCATTTAAATGAAATAAGCGAATTCTTGAAAGGATAACTTATGAGACCATAACCAGATTTCATCTTACCAATGTTGTGTACGTTTTTAAGGAAACACTGGATTTTCATGAAATGACCACATGAAAAAATGTTTTTTTTTCGTAGGAAATAGTTCTCTAAAACTATTTTTGTTTGCAAGATATACTCAAAGTTCGGAGTTACCCATTCAGACCTGTAGTGAACCAAAAAGAGGTGACTACTTTGGTTACATATTTCTAACAAATGCATTTTTCAGAAAATATATGAAAGAGAAATGTAAGTTAAACTTTTAACTCCCTTTCAAGTATTTTGTGAATGGATATAGTACACCTTCAATATTCCAAAAGTATCATGGATGGCACTTGTCACGCTAGTTACAGACATGAATGGTTGAAACCAGGAACTGCCACAGGCAAGACTACTTAGGATCACCTGGGCTTAAACCATAGATCTAGTCGCCACTTATCAAGGAAATTTTTAGGTAGGATTGTTTAAAACCAAAAACTACTGGAAGCGATGCTACTGTGACAAGCTTACCCTGGCTTAATCCTTCCAATGCAGAGGCTACTTTCGTCCAAACAAAGGAAGCAAAGATTTTTGAAAACCCTCTAAACCCTGTCACGCCGATATTCATTGGATAGCTATCGCTGAGAAATTTCAGATGAGTACCCATGTGCCAGGGTTACAGTAATGGTTTAGGGGTTTTGCATCATTTTGTTTTGGCCAAATTAGCCACCAGCAGCATAAGGGTTAAGCTATTCCTTGGATATTGCTAAAAGAATCATAGATGCAGACATGACTTGACAATGGAATTTATGATATGAATGGGTGTAACTGAGAACTACTAGAGGCAATACTACTTAAACAAGCTTACTCAACACAGTGTTATTCCTTGAATATTTCTTTTAAGTGCATTAGATCTAGACACCACTTGTCAAAGGATCTGAGGCATGAATGTGTGTTACCGAGACCTACTAGAATCAATGCTACTGCAACAAGCTTGCCCTAGCCCGAGGTGTGAGTTTTCTCACTCGACCCCTGGCACTCACAGATGCCGTAAATGGCAAATCATCATCGTCATCCTCGTCATTGTCCCCATCATCAGTTGTGCCGTTATCTGACTCTGTGGCATTGGCTCCGTCGGTCTCCTCCCTATACTGTATCCTCTGTCTGCCCTGGTTTCTAGTCCTCATGCGCCTGTTGCTTCTCTCGATCGCCACCCGCTCAACAGCAGACCGACGGTCCCGAAATGCATAATCATGATCATTATTATCCTCCTCTTCCTCCCCATCGTCATCATCATCATCCTCGTCCTCATTGTTCGTTTTCTTTGGTTCCTTACTCGGGGTGCGTCTCTGCACTAGAGTGCTGCGCGTAGCCTTGCTACTCTGCTGTGTAGTGGTGCGCTTGGATCTTCGCGTTCGCTCCCCTTCATCTTCAGACTCCTCTTTAGAGCTTTTGTCAGTGCCCGATTCCGAGCTGGAACTCGAACCGGAACTAGAACTTGAACTTGAACTAGATCCGGAACTCGATGATGAGTTCTTTTTCTCATTATCATTATCATCATCATCATCATTGTCATCATCTTCAACCTCAGTGTCATCATCATATTTTTTGGGTTTTAAGGAGCCTGTGGCTCTCCGTGTAACATAGGCTTTTGAAACTCCATTGGTTACTGAACCTTTGCCTGGATAAATAAATAAAACCATGGTAATAATTAAAAACAATCATCCTCCAAATATAATGATAACATAGTGTGGGAAACGTTTGTAATATGTTGATATCACAGTATTGCCTTTTTCTCATTTCAATCACTTGTAATAGTACACCTTTTCTCTCACACATTAATTCATCAACTTGGCTGAAGTTCTAATCAGGGTTGCATATTTTTCTTTGTTTGTTTGGAAATTTGTATCCCAAACTTTGAAAAATAAGAGATAATCATAATTATCATATGTGATCTATTATTTTGTTCTCATACCAAGCACTTACTTAAGGAATCCAAACAAAGTCTACACCCACACTTTTCATTTGGGTATGGCATATAAATATTGTTCAAATCTCAACAGGTGTACTACTCACAGCAGGGTCTTAGCCAGGATTTGGAAACTGGGTGGCCAAAATTGGTTATTGTAAAATTTTAGGGGCGTCCTATTTTTCAAGGGAGACCACAATATACTCTTTTAGTGTAATAATTAGGCATAATATCCTTATACAATGTCATGGGAATTATATTTAGGTGAAAAAAATTCAATGATATGCTTAAAATCGACATTTTTAGAAATTCCTCGCAGAAATATTTGGGTGTCCTTGTGGGGTGATTTTTGAGGGTTTGGTTGTCAAAAAGACACCCAGACCCCCTGCTGGCTAAGACTATGAGGTGCAGTACGGATATCCTACCTTTTTTGGCAGATTTCTTAGGAGGAGGTCTCTTTTTCTTGGGCGTGACATCCTCCTCCTCGGTGTCAGAGTCGTCAGTGTCGCTGTCGTCTCCACTCTCCACCTTCTGTCTCTTGGCTGCTGTGCGACTGCTGCTTCTGGTCGAGCCTGCAGAGGAATACCAAACACATGCATCATGCAAGAGTAGTTCTTTCATCTACAGACACATATAGAGCATAAACATGGTCTGGACATATCTTAACCCAGGGCTCGACGCTAAGGGTGAACCTATGGCCCCAGGCCAGTAAAAAATCCCCAAAACAGCTTTGGGCCAGTAAAAAAAGACCTCAACTGGTCCTACAGGGCCAGTAAACATTTGGAGACATTCTTGTTAAAAAGTTTCCCCCTGATAATGTCCCAAATTGTTTTTGAAATAAATGAAGATAAAATTTATAAAGATAAATGGTGTGGTGAATCTTATGCAATGTTCTTTCTTGTTATGTTAAAGAAAAAATGTAGGACCAGTAAACATTTTGCAGGACCAGTAGATGCTAGGTGTTACTGGTCCTACAGGGCCAGTATCATTTTTAGTTAGCGTTGAGGCCTGTAACCCTTCCAATGCTGAGGCTACTTTCATCTAAAACACAAGGACTCGATTTTCGAAAACCATCTAAACCTATTCATTGGATAGCTGAGTACTATCATATATAAGAAACCCATGTGCTAGGGTCTCAATCATATTTCAGGTCTTGTGCATAATTTTGTATTGGTCGAATTAGCCACCAACAACATAAGGGTTAAGAACAAAGCAAAATTTGAGAAAAGAATTGACCAAAAGATTAAGTTCCAGATATGTTCAACGATACCTCTTTGATGAGTCTGGGAGAACAAGTTTACCTATTTACATATGTAGTATGCACATTGTCAGACACAAGTTTACACACTGCTCATGAAATACAGTAATATTTGAAAAATATTTCAAGATGACTCATTACCCACACCAGGAATAACTATTTTCAGTGATTTTCTTTTTACCAAAATATCACTTTGATGTGAAGATATTTCCATATCTCTCAGATCATGTGTACACCTTAGATGTAAATGAGGTAATAAGCCTAGAGGGGAATAGTTTAAATTGCACTTTAGAGAAGATTTTCAAAAGAAAGGATATTTGCAATAGTAATAATACATCAATTATGTCATACAATCTTAACACTAGTAGTGAGCGTGGGGGTAAAGTAGACAAGGATGACTGTTCTCTACTGATTGTTCTATTCTTTAAACATAGCTTCAGTTAGAATTACGTAAAGAAATAAAAGGTGGCAGCACCAATCAGATGAATATATTAGTACCATGAATTTACACCAGGTGGCTTTGTGTAGCAACTGATGATTGCCCCACCTATTGAATAAGAATGTAACTAATAGAAAAGCAGGAGGCTTTATCCAAAGCTTAGGAAGTTAAAATATAAACTCTGCAATAATTGGAAATCATCAAATAACACTAAATGAAATACATTTCATGAATAAATATATCATCTATGAGTAACCTAATCACCTAAACATAACTTAAGATAATTCTTTTGGCATGTTTTAAACTAATTGCGACAAGTGATAAATAAAAAAATAAAATGCATATCAATTATCTTCTAATTTTCCTTACACATCCTAAATTCAGAATGCCTTAACCCTTCTAATGCTGAGGCTACTTTGGTCCAAAGCACTTTGAGGCAAAGATTTTTGAAAACCATTTAAACCCTGTCATGTTGGTATTCATTAGATAGCCCTCGCAGAGTACGCTCAGATGGGTACCCATGTACCAGGGTTTCAGTCATTTTCTAGGTTTTATGCATCATTTTGTATAGGTCAAATTTTGTACCAGCAGCATAAGGGTAAAGACCCAAAACAGTGAGATAGCAAGCAAACTGAATGGAAAAGCTATGACTGCACCACAGAACCGATCCCACGAAACACCAAAGGCAGATGCTAATGATGACATCTACCAAGCCATGCAGCAGCAGTGGGGGCGCCATTACCAGGTAAGGGTTACCTTTAGGTATGTGTGCTGCCCTGCTGGCTGGGGGAGCCTTGGTCATGGGCGTGGCAGTCTCCACCCTGGCGGAAGGGGTGGTGGTGGCGGTTGGGGTGTTGGTGGTAGCAGTAGTTGTACCCTGTGAGCGAGTCGCGCGCCCAGTGAAGGGCGACAGAGTGGACGTACCCGGTTGTGCCTTGCTGCTACTTGACCCCTGACCCGATCGGCTGGAGGGCCCATCACCTCCTCCTCCTCCGCGACTGGAAGACTTTGTTGAGCGTTTCCTGGAACAAAACATATTAGTTAAGAAACTGCAGTCTTTATATGCATACTTTGCCCACTCGTAGAGTCCGCATTTATTAAACTGTGCACCATTATTTGACCACTATTTCTATGCTTGTATTGTACAACACGCTGCACATGATAGCTTGTCATTCAACACCCGTACGCAAAAATTAAACTGCGCATCAAAGACAGGTGTAGAGTAACTCATACATGCTTTCATAGCGCTTTCAAATATTGTCATATAGAACACGCACTGTGATGCTTTTGAAATAACTTAGGAATAAAGCAAAATTTAACAAAACATGAAGAAGATTTTTTCTTTTGTATCAATATATGAACAGTTCTCCTTTAAATTTGTGTGTTCTAGAAGTGACTCAGTTTGTCTAACGGAATTACTTCAAACTTAATTGACCTTTGAAGAAAGTCCATTCATATCCATATATATATAATCAAACCACATAAGTCCATATGAAACTAGGAAAAATCAAATTCATACAGCAGACAATTTGACTTATGTAATGTAACAATTACTTACTTAGTGTCTAGATTTTTTGTTCTCTTCCCTTTCACAGCAGTCTTCCATTCCTGAAGGATATCCTTGAATTGGTCCTCAAACATCGCTGATAGCCTCAATGTCATCACAACTATCTGTTAACAAACAAACAGTAACCAGGGGATCATTCTAATGCTAGATGATTGAACACAGAGGACAGGAGGGGACAGAACGCTGTGGTAACAATACTTTAAAGAATGTGCCTGTTTCAAAGAAATATAAATAAACATGGAACCACTTTACATATCTAGATTTTATGCCTTTGGATGGAGCAAATGGGCTGGCAAGATACTGAACTCCAATTCAAATAGTAAGTGTTAAACATTACAATATAATATAAGAAGAGTCCATCAATCTCTATCAACATATGCCAGTCAAGGAAAATAATCATCAGTAAGTTACGACTTACATAATCATATCCACTGGTATTTATTCTGCTTGTTCAGATTTATTTAATTGTATTCTCTGTTATTAATTCATTGTTATTTATGTTACTTTTTCTTAGAAAATCTTGTATTTGAAATGATTGTGTACATCATAATACAGTTGAAATAAACATGCAATACCAGGGCTCGAAAAAAAAAAAAATTCCAGGCAGCCCACTTGCACCTTTAAAAGCTACCTAAAGGTGGTGTGTATAGAAACCAGTACGGCTTTGGGCTCCCTGCAGAAATCTGAGGGAGCCGCATGCAGGCGAATTAAAGGGAGCGCTGGGCTCCCGGCATCCCCTAATTTCCAGCCCTGAATACAATGCAAAGTCCAAACTCTCACCCTTGATCTCTTGTTGGTATTGTAGGCTTTGGAATTGTGGAAGATCAGTCGTATGTCTCTGGCATACTCTGGTGGGTTATCATACACGCCACACTCCAGCTGCTCCTTCACAGTATGGAGGTCCATAGGGTGATCCACCACTTCAGAATAATCCTTCAAATAAAACAATTAAATTATAGGGGGCCCAACACTTCTGAATAACCCTTTAAATACAACAATTAATTTCCACCAGTATTAAATAATTCTTCAAATAAAACATACAAATTATAGGGTGGCCAAACTCTTACAAATAATCCTTCAAATAAAACAATTAAAGTATAGGTTGGCCCAACACTTACAAATTAAGCTTAAGACAGAGCAATGAAACTATTCTGTGATCAGAAACTTCTGAATTTAGAATCCTTCCTATAGAGCAATAAACCTATTGGGAGATAAATCATTTAAGAATAATTCATCAAATAGAATTTTTTTTTTTAGAGGGTGGTGCACCACTTCTGAATATTCCTTTAAACAAATGTAGAAAGAAAGAATAAGAACAACCATCAAGTAATTTTCCACTTTATACCTTCTGAATATCAATCAACCATGGAAAGCCAAAGCTTTAAAATATCCTGGGAGACGTTCATGAAGCGAGTGATACTGTATAAAACTTTAATTTGTGCATTCAAGCACTCAAACTATATATTTATTACTCGGCAGATATGCATATGAAGGATGTTATTTTGGCTCTATCATGGGGAGCGCAAAAAATAAAATGTCTGTAAAAAATACCAGTTATATAGTAACTTACAGGGTATTCTAGAGGGTCAACAGGTGCACGGAATGGCTCAGAATCTCTACTTGTGAGCATGGCCTGGAGAAGATTAAGGCACTCGGTTTTCCAGGCGTTGGGATCAGGCCGATCGCTGTCCTGTCTCTGTCGCTTAGCAGGTTGACTAGCTCCATTCTGTGGATGAGAAATAGGGGTCCATTGTAGCACGAAAACGACATCAAGAAACGCAGGGAGCTACACTTACAGGGGAACTATAAGAGTAAAATATGTACTATAAAACAAGATATTGGAAAAAATAAGTACAGATCTTCCATCTAGAAGCTATTACGATTATGGTAAACGATGTAACAATTTGAGAATATTTACCAATGGGGAGATTAGCTCTGCAGTTTCGAGGGAGGGAACGTGAATAGATAAGGGTACTTCAGAAGTACTTTAAGAAGCCTCATTTGGGCAATTTGATACAAAATGTAAGGGTCCAAACTGAAAATAAGTGTGCCTCTTCGTAGTACTGCCAATGAAGAACCACACAAAAACTGTCCACAAAAAGGCACGATATCTTTTTTAGGTATCTAAAGCCTCACGTTATTTGTTGTAAGTTACATACTATACCTGAGCTGCTGTCACTCAACATTAGAAAACATACTGGTCAACTCGACACTTCTAAAAGTGTTCATGTTGATAAGTGATGACAATACAGGTGTTCTGGCTTAATCTGGACGGATACGGACCCTAAATTTCTGTCCGGATTAGGCAAAATCCGGATTATGCATAAGGGCATAAATAGAAAAATTTTAGCAAGCACGCACAGCAAGGCGTGTACATTTTAAAAATCAAGATGGAATTGTGACCCATCGACTATATATTTACAACCCCCTATATCTCCCCTCTTTCCCTGACCCTCCCAACACATCCCCCTGTCTGTTTAATTATCTCTCCTCTTACTTTTTTGATGGGAGAAGACATTATTTCTGCTTCCTGTGGTAATGACTTGGGTGCGTCGTATCATGTGATAGGGCGCGCTCAATTCATGATCGGCAATCCGGATAAAAGCATGCTCTTAAACCTTAAATGTTAAAGCGTGCCTCGAAAATTGTCCGGTTTAGGCGACGTACAGATTAAATTTTCCGTAATAAGCAATGAAATTTGCATGTAAATGTATTGGGAGGGACCAGGCCCTTGAAATCTGTACAGTTAATCTGAAAATCCGGATAAAACACGTCCGTATTAAGCCAGTCTACCTGTAGTATGAAGAATGATATCATGAAAGTTGTTTGTTGAGAAGCATAAACATTCTCAAACAGGGATTTTGGTTCCTCATGGTTCAAATTCCTTTGCATAAATCAATCAACTATTTTGCTGTTACAACACCTTGTTGTGGACCAACGTAAGTCTGCTTAAATTTAAGAAAGTTTATTCAACCCTTATGCTGCTGGTTGCTAATTTAGCCAATACAAAATGATGCAAAAAACCTAAAAAATGACTGAAGCCCTGGCACATGAGTACTCAGCTACCCAATGAATACCAACATGAAAGGGTTTAGATGTTTTTCAAAAATCTTTGCGTTCTTGTGCTTTGGATGAAATGAGCCTCAGCAGGTTGAACATTAAGGATAATTCTATACATTATATCACCAAAACCTCTTCGATTTACAAAAACTAACTTGAATGCAGCAACACTGAACACTTGTACACAGGAACATGTGAGTATGGGTTACCTTTTTTCGTTTTTGTCCGGGCTGTGATTCGTCCTCATCATTGCTGGCCTCTACGTCAACGTTCTGGTCGCCGCCTCCCAGGTTGACCTCCAGAGTGAGATCGTAGTAGAGCGGCATCGGGTCATCCAGCCTGGGATCACTGAAAACAGACGACAGCAAATAAGTGAAATAAATTACCATTGTTTTAGATATATTGTCCAATCAAATCCTTCCTTTTTTACCATGAATTGAAATCATATTTACAAGCCTGGGATCACTGAAAACAGACAACAGCAAATAAGTGACACAAATTACCATTGTTTTAGATATATTGTCCAATCAAATCCTTCCTTTTTTACCATGAATTGAAATCATAATTACAATATTGAGGTAGTTTTTAATTCAGAGATTTTGATACCTCCTACCATAGTCTTAGCCAGCAGGGCATCTGGGTGTCATTTGGACACCCAAACCCTCAAAAATCCCCCCTCAAGACATCCAAATAGTTTGAGTAATTTCTTAAAATGTCAATCTCAAGCATATAATTTGCCTTTTTTTTTTAGCTAAATATAATTCCAATGACATTGTGTAAGGATATTATGCCTCATTTCTTGCTATTTGTATTAGCACATGTTATTTTTCATGAATATCACAAGCATATAAAAAAAAACGATGGTGCATAACATTACTAACAGGTACTCCTGACAAGCTTATTCCTTATTTAATAGACTGAGTGGGAGATATCATAATATTAAAGGGGGTTCCAATCGATACATGCTAGCTATCCACTTACGCAATGAACTTGAGACAAAGGTCAGTAATGATATGAGCGAACTTGACAATCTGACTGCGAGGCTCGTTGAACTTCTCAGCATTGCTTTCAATATGCCGAACATCCCACTGAATTGAGTTCACTCGCCTGCAAAAGAAGTACCCAAGCATTAGAATATAAGGTATGATTAGATAACATGTCAGAAAAAAAATAAACATTTGGATTATCAAAGACATACATAACTAGAGACATCCTCTAGATTCAAGGTATGATTAGATAACACCTCAGACAAAATTAGACATTGAGAAAATTTAAGACATACGTGACTATAGACATCCTCTAGATTCAAATATGATCATCTGACTACAAAGAAATCATGATTTTGGTGGGCTCAAGTTAGCTAATATAACAAGGCCAGTAGAACCGAGTTTTTCTGGATTTTGATACCATAAAGAGTTTGTTATATATTTCTTATAACCCCTCCATATTCCCAAATGCATCAAGTAATAAGTTGACTTTCTTACCTGTAATACCTATTGTGTAGCCTTTCTTTGATTGTGTTCAAGTCCATGGGGTAAGCCACCACCCTAGCGTATGCTGGGTAAAGATTCAGATCAACGGGTGCGAGGAAATGTTCTGCTATTCGCAGCTCCATGATCTGCTCAAACCCCCGCGCACACCGATCATTGTCAATGTCCCGCCCACCGGCGGGCCATTCATTGGGTATCGGCGTGTACATGACAGATTTCAGCTCCTCTGGTGTCACATCAATGCTGCCTCCTTGTCTTTCAGGGATACCTGAAAATACAATCAAAAATACAATTGATTTAGTACAATTAAAAATACAATTGATTTTTTATGGCTACCTTTACTATACAGTTCATTTATCATGTATCTATTGCCCAGAAATCAGGTCTCACTCCGCTCTACAGGGACAAATCTGTTATATATGTATGGAGATCTCATTGACTGAAACAGAGATGTTACACAAGCATACAGACAACAAATAGCAGGAAAAAGAAATGGGAGAGGAAATAGGTAGGTTCATTGTTAAACCTATTGTGTTACTTCCTTCAGAAACTTAGTTCTGGTAAGACTACTGAGCCATACCCTTGCCCGTACTAGAAAAAGAGTTCTCAATCTTTGGACTTTATTTAGGGAAAATGAAAAGAGATTTCCTAAAGCGATGTAGATATGGCATGTGTAGCGTATATATTACATATATTTGAGAAAAGTTGTCAAGAAAATCTGATTTGACTTTAAAATGATAATCGACTTACGCTCTGGATCAATTGGCTCTAAATCCCATGGACTCATTTTTTCATATTCACCATTGTCCCACCTGTTGTAAAAATATAGAAAAGTAAATCATAAAACAAGAACATTTTGAGTCAAACAGAACCATGCTTAATGCATTTTAGTGCACTTGGGGATATAATAAGTTTACATTATTGTAGATCAGTACTATTCAAAGAGGTAACATGTAAAAGGACTGGTTTACTAGTAATAGTTTATGCAATAGAAAAATCCTTTCCTAACAAACCAACCTCTAGGACACAGCATAAGTGTAAATAGCCCTTTTGTGACAGAATGCTATCAAATCAAGTTGCCATCTGCACTTGAAGTAGTTGATTAGCTAAGTCTTGAGAGGCAGGAATTTTGGACTCCTCTTAGGTGTTGTCTTGATTATACAAATTCAATCTATCTTATCTATCTTTGTCAAGATCCATATGCATGATTTTGGAGACATTCTTGAGGCCTTGGGACCATCAAGTACTCTGCACATTAAATGAAAGCTTAAAGAGTCCATGTACAAGTGCCTTGGAGTGTGCTTGCAAGAGAATCCTACTTACGCAACATAAAAGCACTGGAATTGACTGTCGGGAAACTCCACTTGGAATGGTTCTTGCGCTTCTATCTTACCCAACCACCAGGCATCATCAATCATAGACCGAAATCGATCACCTGAAAGTAAATTATAAATTTCTTTTACTGTATTCCCATAAAACCATCTTATGACATGACCTAATATGTAGCAGTAGCTGCAACATTATCAGTGGAAAAATGGTAGCAAATGAAGTAGTAGTAGTAGTAGTAGTAGTAGTAGTATAGTAGTAGTAGTAGTAGTAGTAGTAGTAGTAGTAGTAGTAGTAGTAGTAGTAGTAGTAGTAGTAGTAGTAAGTAGTAAGTAGTAGTAGTAGTAGTAGTAGTAGTAGTAGTAGTAGTAGTAGTAGTAGTAGTAGTAGTAGTGAAGTAGTAGTAGTAGTAGTAGTAGTAGTAGTAGTAGTAGTAGTAGTAAGTAGTAAGTAGTAGTAGTAGTAGTAGTAGTAGTAGTAGTAGTGAAGTAGTAGTAGTAGTAGTAGTAGTAGTAGTAGTAGTAGTAGTAGTAGTAGTAGTAGTAGTAGTAGTAGTAGTAGTAGTAGTAGTAGTAGTAGTAGTAGTAGTAGTAGTAGTAGTAGTAGTAGTAGTAGTAGTAGTAGTAGTAGTAGTAGTAGTAGTAGTAGTAGTAGTAGTAGTAGTAGTAGTAGTAGTAGTAGTAGTAGTAGTAGTAGTAGTAGTAGTAGTAGTAGTAGTAGTAGTAGTAGTAGTAGTAGTAGTAGTAGTAGTAGTAGTAGTAGTAGTAGTAGTAGTAGTAGTAGTAGTAGTAGTAGTAGTAGTAGTAGTAGTAGTAGTAGTAGTAGTAGTAGTAGTAGTAGTAGTAGTAGTAGTAGTAGTAGTAGTAGTAGTAGTAGTAGTAGTAGTAGTAGTAGTAGTAGTAGTAGTAGTAGTAGTAGTAGTAGTAGTAGTAGTAGTAGTAGTAGTAGTAGTAGTAGTAGTAGTAGTAGTAGTAGTAGTAGTAGTAGTAGTAGTAGTAGTAGTAGTAGTAGTAGTAGTAGTAGTAGTAGTAGTAGTAGTAGTAGTAGTAGTAGTAGTAGTAGTAGTAGTAGTAGTAGTAGTAGTAGTAGTAGTAGTAGTAGTAGTAGTAGTAGTAGTAGTAGTAGTAGTAGTAGTAGTAGTAGTAGTAGTAGTAGTAGTAGTAGTAGTAGTAGTAGTTTTTAGCCAGCCATCACCTAGCATAGATGTGCACACATGATACTGGCACATTGCAATAATCAAAAAATTCTGGGCTAGTGGCTAGGCATTATGACACATAATCGGAAGTTTTTTCATTTCATAGTGCAAAACCAATACTGATATTATTCAGATTCGTACTTAAAATCAATTCTATTCAGAACCTATTAAATGGTGCAGCAGTAAACACGCACATGCAGCCTTGCACACATTTGAAATGATTACTATTTTTTCGAAATCCTACTCACCAACTTTCCAATGCCGCCTCATAGCTGTGTCATAGGTCTGCCTCAATACCAGGAAATCTATTACATCTGGCATGTCATGGTATCTGGAACAGAAATGAAGAGGCACATTTGTCTATAATTGCAATAACAAGAACATTTGACATGTCATGGCATCTGATAATGGAACAGAAAAGAAGAGATATATTTCAAACAATATGTCTATAATTGCTGTGAGCAATAACAAATTGTTTTGGAAAAAGATAGATGAGCTACGCCAGAAACTGCACGAAGACATAATTTGGAGAATGAGATCATGCTTTCAGCCAAGCACTCCTTTCAGTTTGGATAATTCAATAAACTAGTCAAAGAAGGGTAGGGGGATTTCTGGTGCTCCAGTTCAATCATACTTGGAGGCGCTGAAATGTGATTATGAGAGAATATCTGGTATACACTATTCATGTAACCACCAGTAATACAGTTGTTACAGTGTGGGAGTAATAACTGTACCTATATATATATATATATATATATATATATATATATATATATATATATGCAATCTTAACATTACTCATGGGTTGGGGTGGATACCTATAAGAACGGTACGGTACGGTACGGTATCAGTATCAAGTTAACGGTACGGTATTTTAATGGTACTGTTCACGGTACTTAATTGCATTATTACCATATGAATTTTGTTGTGAATAGTCGTTTTTTAGGATCCTGGACAATCCATAATCTATGATGACTTAACAGTGGTAAGTATAGTTTAGAGTACTTTTATGGAAAGAAACATTAAGATGCTTAACCTTTTAAAATGATACCAGTACCGAACTACCAGTATCTCTTAACAATATCCAACACTACTCATGGGATATACATAGAGTTGGAAAGAAAGCTGGATTATGTAATATTAATTCCTATCAAGAACTAATCTATCAAAAAGTATAAAATTAGCAATATTGACATGCTTACTTTATCGTAAAAGTGCCGCCAGTCATTTTGCTGCATTCAGGGTCTATGTAGGCCAGCTTGAGGCAACACAGGCGTGGAGGCCGAATCTCATACTTGATGCCAACTATTTTCACCAATTCTTGTTCCTAAAAAATAAGTCAGGTTAGTTCACATACTAAAACTCGTCACACACATATTAGAATGATATTTCCTTGTAATTACTAAAGCAGGATTGTATCAAAAATTTTCAATTTGTAATACATGTAATCAATGATGGATATTTGCTAACCATCATGTATTTTTGATCAAATAGCTACAGATTATACCCACATAAAATTACACTGACATAGCCATTTAAGTTGTAGGATTTATTGTCAATAGGTATGGGGGATTTTCTAAGTTGTATCATTATCTCCACATCCCAAGAGAATATTTGCTTTTCAGTAAATAAAATACACATAACTAAACAGAATTCTTAATTTAAGATACCAGATCTGATAGATTTGAAGCCATTCTATGTTCAATATATCATTTCCAATACCAAATCAAACATCAACACAGTGGTTTTTTTTAAAAAGATAATTCAAGAGAGAAAATGCACAATGCTAATGAGACAAAAATGTTGCTGAAGTGACTCTGTTTCAGAAATGTTACTTCGATTATTGATTTAACCCCCTTTCAGTTAAAGCCTCTGGTTACATAAGCATTTTACTTAAGACTACTTTAAGTTCTCTAGTGATGTCCTGTTTGTTTATTGATTTGCTGTCTTGAGCATATTACAGGTGAACTTGGGTATGACGGACCACTGTACGGCGGATTTTCGCATATGACAGACGATATGCTTGGTCCCAGTCCGATGCATATCAAGTATTCGTCATATGTTAACGACAGATTTTGCATATGACGGACCATTTTTACTGGTCCCATTGAGTCTGTCATATCCAAGTTCACCTGTATTCTTTAAGTTTTTCTTCTCCATTATCTCTTGTTAATCATTAAGATGTTAATGTATTTTCACAATGAGAGTAGTGGTCAATAAACATACTACTGATGCCAATGTCACAGCATATAAGTATAGCATATAAGATAAGGAAAACTTACCCTGAGGTTAGATATCTTGTGCCAGGGCTGGTTTTTATTTGGGTCTATATCATAGACTTTGTGATTTTTGACAGCTCTGACGTATAGCTCATGGCCCTGCCTGAAGTAGATGACCTCGTCTCCCATCTGAGGTACGTAGGGAGCCTTGCGGGGAATCGTGTCGGTTAACCACTCGGACGGACGGAACTCTTCGGGTAACTCTAGCATATTGTTTTGATTTATGTTTTCCAAGAGCTTCTGTTGCTGTAAGACAAAAAAATTCAGTTGATTAGAGAAAGGTAAAAACATATCAGAAACAAAAAATGACAAAACATGTAAGAGAAATGTATCGTACTATTGCTATGCTTAACCTAAACCATCCATGATAGTGAATTGTTACGGAAATCCACATTTGGGACTTTGATTAAACATGTGAGTACATGTACTGTATACACAGTTTCTTTCTTTCATCCACTCATTTGTGCAAATGGTTTCAATAAATGCAGAGGTATTCTTTAAGGCAATTCTCAAAGGATTTGTATAACTTATGCAATACTGTAAATTCTCAGTAATTTGGGACACTTTTTAATACTTACGATTTTTATGGGTTTAGGCCCTGGCAGATGTGATCTTGGCAATTCCAAGATTTCCGAAAAATCATTTTGTAAAATAATTATGGTGGCCCATACTGTATACCGTGTTAATATTGCGGCAGTTTAATTAATGCATACTTTGCGCACCCATGGACTCCGCATTTATTAAACTGCGCATTAGTATCTGGATATTACATGATTTACATCCCTATTCTTTAATCGTTCAACACACTGATGTGATAGCTTGTCATTCGACATGAAGACCCTTCGCGGCCTCTCCTGGTACTGAGTTCAATTACGATGAAGACAACTCGCACACCCGAGTGTGATCAAACATGCCAGTAACCACTAATCAGGGTTACTGATTGCAACCAGGATAACACTGTTCGTGGCTGGCGACGAAATAATGATTGCACTTCCCTATAATACTGGCAGCATTTGGCATCCCTTAGGGGCTGGCCGGCTTGAATATAGCAACACCACCCTACCCAAAAGCCAGGTAGGTTGCATACCCGTGGATCCCTCACACAATGTGATCTTGAGGTTATCAATGCGCAATAATTAAACTGCGCATCAAAGACAGTTATCTGCTGGGCGCATTATTTTCTATGCGCAATATTAACACGGTATACAGTATTCATCGGGTGGTCCAGATTTCCGAGAATTAAAGGTAGTATACTAACTGTATAACTGATTCTTGCTGATTCTTTCAAAATAGCTAGACTTGTGTAGGAATCGGATACACTATTCAGTCACTAGTATGGCTATTTATAGAGGCCTACCTTTTTCTTTTTCTTCGGGGGAGGTTTCTTTTTCTTTTTGGATCTTGTATCGGCCGAGGTGCCTGCCTGTGACCCCTTTTCTTCCTCTTCCTCAGAAGAGCTGACCTTCTTTTTCTTCGAGGGTCTCGAGGAGCGCTTTGGAGGTTGAAGATCCACTCCGCCATCTGCCGCCCAGTCTGAGTATTCACTGGATTCCCTACAAAAACAAATACATCTTAGAAATAATCGACTGTGAACAGGTATTGACACAATGGGAATAGCCAAGAGAGAAGGTAAAATCATGTCAGTCAATTTTCTTTGGCCAGGATTTCTGAAAATGTCAATACTAACCCTTATGGTCGCTGGTGGCTAATTTGGCCAAAACAAAATGATGCAAAAAAACATGAAAACTGACTGGAAACCCTGGCACATGGGTACTCATATGAGAGTACCCGGTGAGAGCTATCCAATGAATACCAACATGACAGGGTTTAATGGTTTTTGAAAATCTTTGCGTCCTTATCTTTTGCAAGAAAGTAGCCTCAGCATTAGACGGGTTAAAAAAATAACAAACAACTTATTTACATCTTATTTTCATTTACTTATCATGTTCCCTTCACTTCCCTTCCCTATTCACACAGACTGCCCATTTGGTTGAAATGCAAGGATGAAGTCAAAAGTGTATTCTATGAACTAAATAATTCATCTGGAAGTCAGGCAAACTATTTCTGTATCAATTCATGATCTGATAATGATTTATCAGTTGCACCTATGCTAGATGCTATATTATAGTAATCTATAAATTCTTCAGCCAAGTTTTTAATCTTAATACCCCTTATTTGCTACTCGATGTTTCCAGCCACCCAGCTCTGAAAATGCAACTTTTGTCAACACACTGTAGTTTATACTTAATTATTCTGACAAAGCCAACTTGAATTATTACGTTAACCCATTAATGTTTAAGAGCTCCTCAGAAAGTGACGTCTTGATCTCTGATACTTTTGACAATATCTTGGGGATTAGGAATGGTTTTGCAAAATATTTGAGGGAGAGATGTAGGTAATATTCTGATAAATATCTCTCCTCAACGTAGTTTCCTGACTAAGCTTATGCCTCAGAGATTTTATCAAAATAGTGGGTTTGAATCCCACCCGGGGCAAGTGAGAAAGTTTCCAGTGACTTGGGGTAAGGTGGTGGTTTTTTCCAGGAACTCCAGTTTCCGCCACCAGTTACATCTGGCTAGTTAGACTTATCAGCAATATGGCCAAAAAAGTGACAAAAAACAAACAAAACGAAATTCATCAAAAGTCAGGCTTGCTTTTGACTGCTCTGAGCGGTCAGAATTATCTGAATAAAGAGAAAGCCACGAAGAACTGTGAAATGTCCACTTACCCGTCACTGCTATCGTTCCAGAGGTGATCATCCGTCTCCTCGCGTCCTGAGTCATCTTCCTCCTGCACACACAAAGAAAATACACAGGTGAGACAATAGGATTATTCAAGACTTTACTGTATAACTGGTATCTTTTACAGGCATTTAATTTTCCGCTATTTTTGTGCTACCCATGATAGTGCCAAAATAACATACCTCAAATAAATATCCTGCTTTGTATATGCTTTGTTTGAGTGCTTGAATCCGCAAATTTAAAGTAGCACAAATACCCTCTAGCAGGACTGTAAAGCAAAGTTTTTAGCACTCCAAATTAAAATCGTATACAGTATTCTATAAACCATTATGCTGCTTGTGGCTAATTTGGCCAATACAAAATGATGCAAAACATCTGAAAATTGATTGTAATCGTAGCATATGGGTTCTCATCTGAGAGTACTCAGCGAGAGGTTTCCAATGAATACCAACATGACAGGGTTTAGATGGTTTTCAAAAATCTCTGCATCATTGCGCTTAGGATGAAAGTAGCCTCAGAATTGGCAGAGTTAATAAAATCTTAAAAGGAGCTTCATAAAGTAACAAAGGGGAACATGCAAAACTGTTGTGATCATTGTATGAAATTTGCTCTTTCATCAAGATAGTTTGACCCTTTTTCCCTTTTTAAAAGGGGTTCCTTTGTTTTGTTGTACATATTTGTGAGATATTTGAAAATTTATGAAATAAACAAGCTACTATGAAGGATGTTGCTGCAAATTGTCATGGATGGACTGAAATTCAAATTCTGTATTTAACAGGCATCTAAATAACATAGGAAATCTTAACCCATTAATACTCACAGCGGCCAAAACAGCCTGATGATTTTGATGAAGTCTTTTAGCCAAACGCATATTTCAGGAAATATTTGAAGGGGAAATGTTCATCAGAATATTACCAACAACTCTCCTTCAAATGTTTTCTGAAAGCATTCTTAATTTCTGAGTTATTGTCAAAAATGTCAAAGACCCAGACGACAATTTCAAAAGTAACTCTTAAGCATTAATGGGTTAACATTATTACTATTATTACTACTAAAATGAACTACCTTAATTAATTGATTAACTATTGTAGGGCCTTAGCCAGCAGGATGTTTAGGCATCATTTGGACACCCAAACCCTTGGAAATCACACACCAGGACAACCCAATATTTTCAGGTATTTTTTTAAGTGCCAATTTCACTTGAATGAATGGAAAGTTTCACTAGGTAATTTAAATGCTAGGAAATTCCTTAAAATATTATTGTTTTTCAATCAGTAAACACATTCTAATGGACTTAATCTGGTTGGGCGTCCAAATAAACACACTGCTTGGCTAAGGCCTTGTGTCAAACCATTCAAACCCGTTAAGAATGAATGCATGAAAATCTTATCAATCTAATGGACATATTTGAAGTATAATCAAAGTACTAAGAGGTTGGAAGCATGAGTATTTATTGTATACAGAGTCTGACAGTAGCAATAGTTTGACTAGCCCAGTCTTATAAGATAGAAATCTAGTCCTCGAGAGGCAAGTAGCATGTCAACTCCTGAACCCAGACTGGATTGACAGAAATACTGACAATTATTCATATCATAAGCATTTAGGTTGCATTTGAATATTCAAATATCCTTTAACACATTATTACAGTATTCCAACATAACTGTTTTAGAGTAGTATTAAAATGAAAATGATTTTGTAAGCTAAGGAAAGGCTAGTCAGTGTAAAGACAGAGCTAGATGGTTTCAAGTGCTACTAGTCTTACTGGGCTAGTGTAACTACTTTTGCTATTGTCTGAATCTGTAAAGGAAAAAAGGGGCATCATAAACCCACTACCAAGTACCAAACCAGAAAAACAGATAGCTGGTGTAGTGAGAATGAAATCTTACTCAAATAAAAAAGTGAATCACCAGTTACAATTAAACATTTCTACACACTTAACACAATTCTTCATCACGCAAATGGTGTGATCTGAATGATTCTGTCATTTTTTATAAATTAGTATGATATGGTATTTTTTCAACTTTCCAAATCCAAAATGAATCATTGTTAAATTCATGGTCATCTAAATCTGTCAAATATATTCCACGTTTTGAATGCAAATCAGATCAATGTTCATAAAATCTAAAATTAAGTAATACTTAAGAAGAAAGTTCTATGTTAAATTGGACATTCATAATATACTTAAATGCATTCATAGTGAAGAGAGTCAAGATGACAAAACAAGCAACTTTTCTTTAACATTTTTTTTTATCATGCAGGATTGTAATTTGTAAAGTATTTGCATTTCAATAAATCAATCTCTGCACTCTCAGTGTGAATGCAAAATAACTATTGGCAAAATGAGAAACATTTCCAAGCACTAGCCAAAGCCGGGGCATACAGTCCATAACCAAACTGATACTGGGAATAGATGACATTTGTCTTTTCAATTATATCAAGTAAGAACGTAAAATATAAATCAAGATTTTATCAAATTAATGAAAAATTTACTTATTCAATTTCAAATATGATTATAAAAATAGTTTTTCAAGAAAAAAAAATAAATGATTCTCTATATGCTATAGAGAAAAACCAGAAAATAATTGAGTAAAGAATTAATATTCATCTTAACCCTGCTGGTGGCTAATTTGGCCAAAACAAAATGATGCAAAAAAGCCAAAAAAATGGCTGAAACCCTGGCATGTGGGTACTCATATGAGAATACTCAGCATGAGCTATCCAATGAATACAAACATGATAGGTTTTTAGAAGGTTTTCAAGGAGTCATTATGCTTAGGATGAAAGTAGCCTTAGCATTGGAAGGGTTATTATCTGAACTGTGTCTTTGCAATGGATTGAGGATAGGGCATCTGTTCCCAGTGCTTGAATACCTGTAGCCTGGTCCAGCTGCACTGGTTGGTGAACGAAGAGGAGGTGAGAAAAGCAAGGGAACGATTGCATACAATAATTACCTCCTCCTCAGTGTCATAGAGAGCTCTCGTCGTCAGGCGATTGCGTCCCGTCTCTTCGTGATTATCTTGTCGAGCCGAGCGAGTTCTGTAGCCGTGGTTCTGTCGCTTGCGTGTGCGCTGTGTCCGCGTTCTCATCTGACTCCCCGAGTCGCTAGAATCCGTCTATAGGAGAGTAAAGGTAGAACTTATAGCTGAACTGAACAAAAAATGTACCATTTTGATCAGGCAGCTAAGTTCTAATGAAATGGGAGTCTATCTATGTGACTATGCCTAGGTAGTATGACAACAGTGATGGTTCAATCAAGGTATTATGATTCCTTCTAGGGAAAACAAGTTGGATAAGAGAAAAAAAATAAATATCCTCAATATTGACCTTGAAAAATGCAAATATGAAGCTCAAGTAAGTACTACTTTGTAATTCATCAATTAGTGGCACACCAGTTGAGTCCTTCATATTGTGTGGCAATTCACTTTATCTTAAATAATATAGCTTCTCTGATATCAAGAATCAAAATGATAAAGGAAGCGATATATAAAAAAAATACTACAAGCGCTTGTTTAAGGTGGGTCCAGCACTTAGGACATTAGCTAGCATTTTCGTCATTTATAGCTTGTAGGGGATTGTAACACCCAGTAAACTATATATTTTCTAAAAGAAGGGCTTTTTAGCTACATCTCAGTGCTATTTTGATTTATCTATTATTAGATGTCAGAGTTGTATTGAGAAAAATGTAAAATGTTATTTTTCCAATTAAATCACTTTCAGCCCGCAGCAGCGGGACAGAACGCCAATTTAACTTGGATGGATTACAAGTTCATACATGTACCTAGAAAAAGGTGTCTTGGATTTATTTTATTTGCATTATTTTGGCAGATATTTAATGTCAAAGCCAGGTGGGGGTGGTCTTTCCAGAGAAATGAGTTAATTTCCCTCATATCTCGCGAAGTGGGCGTCCTATTGAAAATCCAAGACACCTTTTTCTAGGTTCATAAATGAACTTATAATCCATCCAAGTTAAGTTGGCGTTCTGACCAGCTGCTGTGCAGGCGGAAAGTGATTTAATTGAAAAAGTAACATATTACATTTCTTTATTATAAAACTGACATTTAAGAAAAGCTAAATCAAAGTAGCATTAAGAGGTAGCATAAAAGGTCCTCTTTCAGAAAATATATAGTTTACTGGGTGTTACAATCACCTACAAGCTGTAAATGAAGAAAATGCTAGCTAATGTCGGAAAAGTCCTAAGTGCTGGACCCACCTTAAGTAATTTATCATATCTAGAGTAAAATGTATTGCCTCGTGTTTTTATTCCATAATTTTTCGAGTACTCATTTTATTTTAGCAATAATATTTTAGGAGATAACACTAATGGTTATGACAGGAGGGGTTGCAAAGTCAGTGATGTCTTGCTATCATCTAGGGCTACCTATCTAAACACATTTTCATTTGCTAATAAAACTTTTATTTACACTTTTCAACCCTGAATATTCGCAGGTCCTTTAACCCATTAATGCTCACAGCAGCCAAAAACAGCCTCACAATATTGATGAAATCTTGCAGACAAAAGAAGAGTTAGGAAAATATTTGACGGACAAATGTTGATCAGGACATTATCAACTACTCTCCTTCTTATGTGTTGTAAAATCATTCTCAATTCCAAGGTTATAGTAAAAAGCATTAGATATCCAGATGACAATTTCTGGAGGAACTCTCAAGCATTAACCCATTAATACTTAAGAGTTACCGCTGAAATTGTCATCTGTATCTCAAATACTTTTGATGCTAACTTGGAAATTATAGATTATTTTACAGAATATTTGAAGCAGAGTTGTTGGTAATGTTCTTATTAACTTTTCTCCTTCAAATATTTTCCTAACTTTACTTTTGCCTGCAAGACTTAATCAAAATTGTCAGGCTGCTTTTGGCCGCTGTGAGCATTAATGGGTTAATGGGTCAAGGAGTTTAATCCAGTTCAAGTTCAAGTACAAAAAAGAGCAAATGGTTGCATGGTTCTACGCAGTCTACTACAAGCAGATTTGTCTTACTTGGGGTATATCATTACCACCTACCCTGTCAATGGGTAATGGTTTTTTCTTTCTCTCCACCACAAAACACTTGAGTTCCTCTTCAGCCATCTGGCGACGTAATTTCTCATTAAACCTGAAAATGAAAACAAACTGATTTAACACCACACTGTCTTTCTAACTTCCATGAAACATTAAAATCACATTTATTTTAACAATTAACTAAATAGGACTCAAAAGTGGCTTTTAAGTCTACTAATCATCCTGATTATGTAACTTCCAAGAAATGCAATAATCATTATTTATCAGAACACCAAATAGGGTTCAACATAGGACTTATAAATCTGCCTACCCTCCACAGAATGTGAGATGAAATTATACTTAACTTCTCATTTTTTGCCTGCCCTTAAGAAAGTAAAAGGTCTGCTCTGTTACGCCATGACCAACTGAACGTTTTACTAAGTATATAACCTCTATTGCCTGAATACTTGATTAAGCTATATACCTCCAGTGTTACTTCACCAAACAAAGAATATACAACTTTGATTTTTGCAATCTTGTCTTTGATCTTCATTGCTGATACCAATCGATCTTCATTGCTGATACCAAGTTATTGTAAAACCCTTTATTACCACAAACATTTTTATTCACGCATCTGCCGCCTGAATCTGAGCGCGGCCATCTAATTACGCGCATCAACTATATCACCTCTAGATGGGGCATTGTTAGGCTATTTTGAGCGTATATGTGCCAGTAATATACGCGTTATCAGCATCAAGCGCGGAATGCGTGAAATTAAAAGGAGCGCGATAATAATGGGTTTTACAGTATAATATTATTATAGAACATTTTCTTTACTCACTTTGCTAGAGCACGTTCCAGCTCCTTGACAACTACCCGTTTTCTCCATTTTGCTATATCGTGCTTCGTTGCTCGCTGTGACACAGGCACATTACCGCTGAGCTGCCTCACACCCTCTTCTCCACTACGACTCAAACGACCTCGCGGAGAAACTGAAAAGGAGAATTCAACAATTACGAACCAGGCCTCAACGCTAACACAAAAAATTACTGGCCCCATAGGACTAGTAACACCTAGGATCTATTGGTCCTGTAATTTTCTTTAATGGTCCTACAAGTTATAAATGCATTGTTTTTACATTCTTGTTGGGGTGAAAGTTTCTCCTTCGACATGAAGCAAAATATTGTAATAATTCTTGAATAATAAATATCCCCTGAAGCTAGTGTTTTCGATCTTTGTGAAAATGTTTACTGGCCCTGTAGGACCAGCGGAGGCCCGTTTTTACAGGCCCGAAGCCGCTGTTGGTTCTGTGCCCAGCAAACCCTTCTTTAGTAACAATAAATCCAGAACCCCAAATTCTTCAACTGTAAATATGATATCTGAAGGCCACAAACCAATTGACAAACAAACATTTACTAAAATGGAACATGTGGCCTTACTTGGTGCTGCCCTCTGTCTCGGCGACCTAAATGGCTCCTCGAAGTCCGGTCCCAGGCCGTCTTGCTCCCGCTGCATTCGATGAATCAGAGCGTCCAGGAGACCGTGTCTCTCCTCCTCATCCTCCACATCAATCTCCTCCTCCTCCTCCGCAGCGGGTTGCGCCGAAGGACCAGGTCCATCGGGAGCAGGGCCCGCGACCTCCTGCTGGGAGGTCGAGGCACCCGCGGCCCCCTGTTGGGAGGTCGAAGGACCCGCACCATCGGACGGACCGGCACCGGAAGGTTCCGCTTCGTCATTGGGACCAGGAAAATTATGATCGTCCAACACTTCGCGGTCACCTGCGGTGTCATTAGAGAAACAGGACATGAAAGGAATGTTGACACAGATGGTTGATATGAACTAACCTATGATCCACAGAATTGAAAACATACATGCTAAAGGCCTGACTAGCCAGTTGTAACAGGTGGAGAAAACTGGAGAACCCGGCGAAAACCACCGCCTAAACCCCAAGTCAATGGCAACGTTCCCACCCAGGGTATGTGAGAAAATTGACAGTTACTTGGGGTTAGGCAGTGGTTTTCGCCGGGTTCTTCAGTTTCCTCCACCAGTTACAACTGGCAAGTCACGACTTAGCTGCAATATGGCAGAAAAAGTGACGAAAAATTAAATTTCAAATGCTTAAGACCAAAGAGCCAATATCTACCCTTAAGACTAGATCCAACCTAAAAGGTAACTTACCGCTAGGGGTAGTGCCGACTTGGGGTATGAGCTGAGCTTTTTCACACTCCTCCCTGCCGGGTACCAGTCTCTGGTAGCAGGGAGGGTAGGGGTTCCCGTCAATGTCTACCCTATAGACTAGATCCACCCTATAACTAAAAGGTAACTTACCGCTAGGGGTAGTGCCGACTTGAGGTATGAGCTGAGCTTTCTCACACCCCTCCCTGCCAGGTACCAGCCTCTGATAGCGGGGAGGGTGGGGGTTCCCGTCAATGTCTACCCTATAGACTAGATATACCCTATAACTAAAAGGTAACTTACCGCTAGGGGTAGTGCCGACTTGAGGTATGAGCTGAGCTTTCTCACACTCCTCCCTGCCGGGTACCAGCCTCTGGTAGCGGGGAGGGTGGGGGTTCCCGTCAATGTCTACCCTATAGACTAGATATACCCTATAACTAAAAGGTAACTTACCGCTAGGGGTAGTGCCGACTTGAGGTATGAGCTGAGCTTTCTCACACTCCTCCCTGCCGGGTACCAGCCTCTGGTAGCGGGGAGGGTGGGGGTTCCCGTCAATGTCTACCCTATAGACTAGATATACCCTATAACTAAAAGGTAACTTACCGCTAGGGGTAGTGCCGACTTGGGGTATGAGCTGAGCTTTCTCACACTCCTCCCTGCCGGGTACCAGTCTCTGGTAGCGGGGAGGGTGGGGGTTCCCGTCAATGTCTACCCTTTAGACTAGATATACCCTATAACTAAAAGGTAACTTACCGCTAGGGGTAGTGCCGACTTGGGGTATGAGCTGAGCTTTCTCACACTCCTCCCTGCCGGGTACCAGCCTCTGGTAGCGGGGAGGGTGGGGGTTCCCGTCAATGTCTACCCTATAGACTAAACCTACCCTATAACTAAAAGGTAACTTACCGCTAGGGGTAGTGCCGACTTGAGGTATGAGCTGAGCTTTCTCACACTCCTCCCTGCCGGGTACCAGTCTCTGATAGCGGGGAGGGTGGGGGTTCCCGTCAAAGTCTACCCTATAGACTAGATATACCCTATAACTAAAAGGTAACTTACCGCTAGGGGTAGTGCCGACTTGGGGTATGAGCTGAGCTTTCTCACACTCCTCCCTGCCGGGTACCAGCCTCTGATAGCGGGGAGGGTGGGGGTTCCCGTCAATGTCTACCAGGAAGGGTGGTGGCATAAGGTGGGGTGGCTGCTGTGTCTGCTCATCCAGGACGTGACTATTTGCATCACGAATGAGAGGTCTGTAGTCCGTGTGGAAGAACACTTCAGAAGGTATCTGTAATGATTGAGGACAAATTCATTCATCAATGTGGCAAAAATGAAAAACAATGAATGGAGCAACATTAACCAGTTGACAGCAACATCCCGGCTTCTTCCACTCTGGTAATAATATTGCAACCAAATAAAATAAATGTATTTGTACCATGAGTGGTTCCTACTCGCAAAAGTCTATCTTTCACACATATGTATTTCTGAGAATGTTCACAGAATAAATCCTCACATCGCCTTCGGAAGCAACTTTTTGATTACTGATACTCTAAGTCTGATGTGCTGTTTCAGATTCAGTTAATTCCTAACATTTTTTCAAAGGCGAAATTGGAACTATGTGAAGTATAAAACAGGCTTAAGAAATAACATGTGCTAATGCAATGCTAAGTCAGCAAGATATCAGGGCATCATGAATTTCTACATATATGCCAGTTTCAAGTGTATTTAGTAAAAGTTGTTAATTTTATCACAATTAAAAAATTATGAATGCCTCAAAAATATGACACCCAAAATTCAAAAGATTGGCCACTATTGGACACCCAGTTTCAAAATCCATGGATACTTGCCCAGTGCTGATAATCTGAAAGTGATTTATGAATAGCATATCCCACTTACTTTCTTGTACTTGTCATTGGTGCCAAAGCCAAATATGAGAGTATGTCCATGAGAATCCGTTGCAGCAAAGCTCATCCCATCCGGAGAAAATTTACAGTCAAAAACAGAGCCGTGACCCTGGCCATTAATCTAGGGATGGAAATTAGTTAAAGAAATACATCAGAGGAACATAGAACATAGCAAAGAACATGGCCATAAACACAATCCTCACTCAGTGGGTAAGTAACCTTAATGGATTTGTATATCATTTTTGTAGAACTTGATTAGACAATGCTATCAAATGCCTCAAGTATCTAACTTAGTCTAAAAGAACCAAGGCTAATCAATTTTTGAACTTTTCCTGAACAATGGTGTAATAAAAGGTAGAGCTGCACTCACCACTCACAAACTCGAGTTGCTCGAGCCATGGGGCAAACTCGCCGAGCTCGAGCTGAAATGTTCTAATCGTGAGCTCGTCTATTTTGGAAACATAAACGTAACACAGAGCACCTAACACACATTATAAACCTACATAAATGCTTATCGCTGTCATGTCTTCTTTACAATCTCCAATGTATACTTTCAAGCGGTGTTGAGTGTTATTCTGACCTTTTTACCTCATCAGCACGTTTTAAAATTAAATGAACATGGCAATGTAGATAAATCTCCGCATATGAATATTCATTTCTTAATAGCTGGGGTGGAAAATAAGTATGTTTTGGAAAATCGGAACGTCCGTGAGCTCATGAGCTCACGAGTCAAACGGGTGGTGAGCTCATGAGTTGATCCCCCTCCGTGAGTGCAGCTCTAATAAAAGGTAAATTATAGAACACAGATTTAAAGTTGTTTTTTTAAATTGAAAATATGTTAAGTATTTATATGCTATGTTAAAAATTCAACAAATTGCCGATTCAGATGAAAAGTATGAAATGTCTTACATTATTTAGGAACTTTTTGATCATGGTGCCAGCGACTACGTCCCACAATACCACATGACCGTCATGGCCAGCTGAGAGGATGAGCCTGGGATCGGTCGGGTTGTGCTCCAGGACATAGACTTCGTCTTCATGACCCTAAAAACAACAAAAGTACTTAATCAGGGTGCAACATAGATTCCAAAATATTACTTGTCGAGCAGGGCAAGCTGCACCCTAAGTTTATTTGCCCCGCTCCGCTGGCACTTCCACTTGCCAGGAAAGATGTTTTTATCATTATTTTCTAGATAATTGAATTCCATTGAAATTTGATGTCAATTAATGCTAACAGAAGTGAAATTTGCTTCTTAATTTCTCCATACAAGAATTCAAATTTATAATGATCCTAATAAAATTTTGATAATGAACAAGTGGGCACCTACAATGGTTTTTTGAGTAAAAGATTCTTTAGAAATACAGGTGAACTTGGATATGACTGACCACTGTACGACAGATTTTTTGCATATGACGGACGATATGCTTGGCCCCAGTCCGATGCATATCAAGTCTTCGTCATATGTATACGACAGATTTTGCGTATGACGGACCAATTTTCTTGGTCCCATTGAGTCTGTCATATCCAAGTTCACCTGTAGTATCAAAAGTATCATTGCATAAATCATTCACGTTCTTTTAGAATTTAACCCAGCCAATGTTAAGGCTACTTTCATCCAAAGCATAAGGATGCAAAGATTTTTGAAAACTATCTAAACCCTGTCATGTTGGTATTCATTAAACAGTTTTCGCTGAGTACTCCCAGATGAGTACCAATGCGCCAGGGTTTCAATCATTTTTCAGGTTTTTTGCATCATTTTGTATTGGCCAAATTTGCCACCAGCAGCATAAGGGTTAAGAAGTGGGTCAAAATTAAAAAGTGCCCCTACCGTTAGCACATGTCTAAGCTGCCCTGTGTGTGAATCCCACACTTTGAGAGTACAGTCAGTGACCGCTGTAATAACAAAGCGGTCATCCTCGTTCCAGCTGACCATAGTGACCATCAGCTTGTTGAACTTATTTCCATCCATGATACTTGTCACTTCCCTGAGAAAATAAACAAATAAACAATAACAGTTACACAAACAGACTTTGATTGGGCATAGAAAAGAATTTGTTTCTTTCCTGTTACAGTCCAAATTTTTTTTTCAAAAATAGGTTAGGTACTAGGTAGCATGGTCTTAGCCAGCAGGGCGTCTGGGTGCCTTTTTGGACACCCAAACCCTTAAAGGGGAACTAAAGGCTCAAATACATATTAGCTTATATGAAAGTAATACACTTCAAGAATAGGATGCTGTCCTCCTTTTCCTCTTAGTGATCCCATGAGGGGAGAATTTTGTGTATTGCCAGCAGCCTCAGCCACCCCCTAGCAGCCCCTGGTAGCAGCCATGTTTTTCAACTGCTATCAACTGTGAGTCAAATGGGTGGCAGCCCACTTCATGTCCCCTAGATATGAGCAGTGTATCATAGACTGTATAAGTGCTCTACACACCAACTCTCTTCGAAAGTTGCATAACAACTTGTATGAGTATCAAACAGGTAAATGGTAAAATCATGAGCAGCAATTGGCTGTACAAAAAGACAGGGTAGTAGAATTATATTTCATATATTTCCTGTTGTTAAATTCAGACAAAAACAGTGGCTAGCATCACTGTATTCCTGTCCTGAAGCATGTAATTTTATGTTCAGATGCGTTTTATACCAGGAATCATAAATGCAGTCAGGATTACTCAACAGGATGGTGCTGTGCCAATCAGTGTTTTTGTTTTCAACCCTTCTGTATCAACTGCTACAAAGCAAGCACCGAGAGACAGCTTTAAGTTTATTAGCATACAATTCTAGGTACCTAAACATGGTCATCATTAATCTGTACAATTAAAAATAGACTTTAGGATTGTGTTGGTTGTCTTACAACTTGGGTTTTGTTTAATATCTAGGTCCCTTTGGCAACAACAAAAGGAAGTAACAACTCCTTAAAGGAAAAGGTTAAACAAAGGGTTAATTATAAACTTGTGGCATTACACATCTAGATGCAGGACACAGAAGTTAGTCAACGCAGGAAATAGCTAGCTATCAGTACTTGGAACATCAATCATTTCCCTCAGCTTAGTATTTGTGTAGGTTACATGAAAGAAAACAGTTGTTGTAGAACAGCTAGCTTCAAGTAAAACCAAATACTGAAAATCTGGATGATTGGTGATGTACATACTAGTATTGTTTTTATTCAACCCTTCCTTCATAGTCACACAGGTATCCAATGTATTTTCATATGACATATGTTGAGCTATGTTCATGAATTTTCAAATAACCTTATGATTTGCTGTCCCCCAAGTCCCCTTTTATAAGTAATCCTGACTGTAGTTTGTGATTCCTTGCATAATATGCATCAGGGAAGTGGTCTGAACATAGAACTGCATACTTCAAGACAGGTGGATTTACAAGTTTCAGTGACTGCTAGCCACTGTTTTTGTCTGAATTTACCAACAGAAATATATGAAAAATAACTCTACCACCCTGTCTTTTTGTACAGCCAATTGCTGCTCATGATTTTACCATTTACCTGTTTGATACTCATACAAGTTGTTATGCAACTTTCGAAGAGAGTTGGTGTGTATAGCACTGCAGTCTATGATACACTGCTAAGAGCTAGGGGACATGAAGTGGGCTGCCACCCATTTAACTCACAGCTGATAGCAGTTGAAAAACATGGCTGCTACCAGGGGCTGCTAGGGGGTGGCTGAGGCTACTGGCAATACACAAAATTCTCCCCTCATGAGATCACTAAGAGAAAAAGTAGGACAGCATCCTATTCTTGAAGTGTATTACTTTCATATAAGCTAATATGTATGTGAGCCTTTAGTTCCCCTTTAAAAAGAACCCCTCAGGACACCCATATTTTTTAGTGTGAAATTTCTAAAAATCTCAATCTCAAGCTTGCAATTGAATTTTTTCATCTCCTTATAATTCCTATGACATCGTTTAATGATATCATGCCTTATTTTGATGAAATTCTACATGTTTATGGTTGAAATATGAGTATATTGTGTAAATTTGGAAGCCCAAACATTTTACAACCACCAATTTTAGGCACCCAGTTTCGAAATCCTGGCTAAGACACTGCTAGGTAGGTTGGTAAAATAATTAATTTTCATTGGATTATTTTTTGGTTCAAAAAGGTGTGTTTTATACATGTTTTTATGTTGATTGGGAGTTGGAAGGGCGGAAAAAACGTTAGGGTAGAGATTTTTTGAGTAGGGTTCCAGGAAACAAACAAGGCCTTGAATAGTTTCTCTTTTACTGGTTAACAACTAATTAATGTTCAGTCTAAGTACATAATATTAACCCTGCACTTGCTAATACCGGATATATCCGGTGCTACATATCTTGCCTGTGTGACCAACACCGGATATATCCAGTCTTTGGGTACCCTTGCACTAAGCAAAATAAAAACTACAGAGGTCGATTAAGGGGTATTGAATTATACTAGATATCAAGGTTTTACCTTTTACTGTTTCTATTTCAGTTTGTGAAGGACATTATTGAAACAGTAATAGAAATCTATGAAATCCTTCTGATTCGGTGGGTGGACCCACAATATCCCTGGTCACAGGGGATAGGTTCTCCCATATGGGGGTCTAGCATGACAAGGGTTAAGTAAATCATACCAGGATATAAATTCTGGAATCATTACTTTTTCAGGTAAAAGGAGGTACATCACATACCAATTGAACATATATATATATATATATAGAAAAAATATTTTTTTCATACATAAAACAAAAACATGCGCTGGTTAGAAAAAAAAAACTTACCCGGGTAATTTTGTGGACATGTTAAGAACGATGGCCCTCCATTCCTGCCTCTCATATCTCCAGATTCTGGCTGTTCCATCCTTGCTGCCACTCACAAAGATATTGCCATGGTTACTGTATTGGATGCTGTCCACGCAGTCCTGAAATTAGTGGCATAATACTTAACAATAATCAACCAATCACATCTATCAATAGATGAAAATGTAAGACACTGATTTGTTGTGAATGAATAGATTAGATGTTACAGCACAGTTATTTGATCAGAAAGACTGAAAGTGTTAAGCCATAGTTAGTAGAAATATGTCATAAGTAACCCCTTCTGAGAGTTATAATATGACATCAGTGCCTTACTAAATGGCCAAGTGAAACAGCTCTGGAATGAAACCAAATCATTACCATTTTAATGCTACTGTTGTCAGTCAGAAATCCAAACCTCTCTGCAATCCCTGTAACCTAGATCCATATCAGAAAAAGAAACAATGAACTGAAAACTTACTGTGTGAGACTCTAGTTCACATATTTTCTCAGGAGTGGCGCCACTGAAACAATAGATCCTTAGCACATGATCAGTGCTACCTGTGGCAAGGAATACACCACCTATAGATATAGAAAATAATCATTATAGAACACAAAGGAGTCAACTAATGGTAAATGCATGTAATACACACATATTGAAGGAATTTTCTTTTTCCCAAATTAAATATTTCAAATAAATCTTTTCACATCCTTAGCAACCTAATTGTCCAAAATATCACATTACATCTTATTAATGAATTGTTATGACGTAATTCTGTAATGGTCTATTAAAATTCAATGGATGCACACATGTTCATTATTATTCTGAAGGACCCCTATAAATGTTGCGCTGTGTTGCTGTTGTTATTGATATACCTTAACCCATTCATACCCGTATCAGCCAAAACTTATACTAGTCAAGTAGATCTCCAGGTATGAAAGGGTTAAAGTTAACAATCTTGGCATACTACTGTAGTGACGTTTTTCATGATATTGGGTTGTAACCCAGAAATATGCAAAAAATGCAACAAAAATGAAAAGGAAATGTTTTTCAAATCATTAAATCCGCGATTCACAATACATGCCTTTCTAGCATATAACTTATTTCGGGCAAGTCAGAAATTATGTTGGGCAAGTAAAAATCATTAACTACTTGCATGGCATGGTAAGTTAGTTCTGAAAATAATGTTGGTGCCTGTAACAATTAGAATATGCTCACCTGGGCTAAATGAGGCACAAAGCATCTGTGCACCTGCCCTTGATCGTTCTATGAATTTTGTGGGTTTGGGGCTGGAAGCAAAATAGACATTAGTTAGAGAATTATACAAAAACCTTATTTCACAATAGAGAAAGATTTTAGTTTTCTTAATTTCCAAATGAGTTGGGAAGACCCACTGTAAGCCAAAAGCATGTATGCAAGTTATTCTTACATACTTAGAAAAGAAATTGTTTCGAGGGAAATATACACAGGTATTTTAGATTAAGTATAATTATAAGATATTTACAATGAATAAAAGTCACATCATAGCATAATCTGTAAATAAACATCCCAGTCTTATCAACAAAGTTTAACCAATTCTAAAGTCAACACTGATATTCATTTTACACGATTTTACCATCAAAGCACTCTGAGATTTTGGCCTAATTTAGGTCATAGATCTCTATGAAATGTACGATACAAACTACTTACTTAAATACATGATTGGAAGCATTCCATTGCCAGAAACACATACATCCATCCATCCCAGTGGAGGCAAGATACCTGTGGTCACCGCGACCTTGTGGGCAAAACTAAAAAGATAATTGTAGAAAAGGTTTTAAAATCAGCAATATTGACTGGTGCAACAATACATCAAATGTGAAATATGAGTTCTTAGCACTCATGTGTGTCTTACTAAAGTCAAGAACGAGATCAAGTAGTTGGGCAAGGTTCTTAAAATATAAATGAACAATCTCACTGACTAGCATTATTAGGACCTCATTTTGGGAATTAATTAAACCTTTTCAGGTAAGAAGTTATAGTTTTATGTTAGGTAAAAATGGTGAATGAACACGGTTATTTATATTGAATACATAATGTAAATAAATGAATGCAATGTGCTTTTTTATCTAATGAAGTAATATCATATTTGTCCCTCACCTAGCCTAGTGGTCTGAGGCTTTGTCACTGACTGGTCGCTATCTCTCACCAATGCCAGGGTATGTGAAAAGGTTGCCAGTGACTTAGGGTTAGATACTCCCGTTTCCTCTACCACTTACAAATGGAAAGCCATGACTTAGCTTCAATATGGCAGAAAGTAACAACAAATGAAATTCCATATTTGCAAGTTAACCTTTCCCTAGAATGAACAAGACTAACCTGTAATGAGGTAATTGATCCGGTGTGTCCGTGTAGGACAGCTACGGGTGCCATGGTCCGCAACGACCACACACGTATCATTGGAAGGAACAAGGACTTACCTGTAATGAGGTAATTGATCCGGTGTGTCCGTGTAGGACAGCTACAGGTGCCATGGTCCGCAAGGACCACACACATATCATTGGAATGAACAAGGACTTACCTGTAATGAGGTAATTGATCCTGTGTGTCCATGTAAGACGGCTACGGGTGCCATGGTCCGCAACGACCACACACGTATCATTTTATCACAGCTTCCTGCAGCGAGTAAAGTGTTCTCGTAGTTGACGGCCATATCGGTGATCTCTCCACCTGCTCCTCGCAGAGTGGCTAATAACCGTCCGTCCGTAGCGCTCCAGATCTTCACGAGATGGTCATCTGCTCCCTGCAGCACAAATCATCAAACATGCTTGAGAAACAAGACTACACACCTTGTAAGTTAGGCCTAAAAAAAAAGTTGTTTGTTTCCTGTAACCCTACCCTAACAAGTTTTTATTCAAAAAAATCCCTACCCTAAAGTTTTTATCGCCCTCCCACCTCCCAATCAACGTAAAACATGCATAAAACACACATTTTTGACCAAAAAAAGAATGCAAAAAAAATAATTTTACCGACCTACCTACCCTATTTTCTTTCAGACCGCTGCAGGAAACAAACTATATTTTTTTCTTGGCCTTATAACCTTATAACTTTGAGGCATTATATGAGATAAATCACCATTTTAAGTTCTAACAGCAAATTTTGTATAATAAAATTCATACTTGCAAAGAAAATACCTGGACGAGATAAAAATGGTCAGGAGACACTCTTAATTAATAGGTGATTTTTTTTCTGTAGGTATAGCTATGCGAACTGCTCTATCAACAGGTGTTTCCTCTTTACACTTGGCAGATACAACCATAAGGTCCATACCTTATGCAAGCAAGGTCCATACTTGCATAAAGCCTACTGAGAAAAAAAAGTAACTTACACTTTAAAACACAAAAATATTGGTTTGGTTACCATTATATCATCTATATCAATCTCTGGGAAACTACATTATCTGTGCTATGAAGTAGTAAATTACATTCCAAAAAGGGAAGCCTGATCCTAAACCTTGATGATTTTAAGGAAGTTTATGACCAGAAAAAAGTAACGTTTCTCTATAGTATTCAAGTATCCATGTATAGATCTTAATAAGCCTCTTCCATCTAAGCAAATCAAATTGCTAACAAACTGGGTCTGACACCTAGTGTTGGTATAAGAAAATAAAATTAGAAAGTACACTTACAGTAATGATATGGAGTCCTGTCCTGTCGAAGGTGACACAGTAGACAGCTGAGAGATGTCCAAGGAAACGGACATACATGATGAATTGTTTATAAGTATTATTAGTGATAGTGTCATGCTTTCTCCCCACTCCATTCATCTGCCGACTTGTCAGTACATGAACTGAAACAATAGGCAAGTGATACAGTTTATTTCAAAATTCCGGAAATCAACACATGCACAAATATTTCATTTCCATAGAAAATGTACTGGACCACTACATATCGACATATCCTAACAATATACCTACACCAACCTGACATTTTTCAGCCATTACAATTGTTTAGTTATGAACAATTTCAGCGATTTACTGATCTTTATAATGTATTGCTTGTTAGTTGATTAATTCCTAAAACTATATTGGAAAAGTATACGGATCTAGGATTCATCTATAAGTACTAGGGCTGTCATTGATAGGAAATATTTATCGATTCAATAATCGACAAAATTATTACTGATATGCTACTTTGATTCGATTCAGCGAATCGAATTCAAAATGAATGAAAACCAACAATGTGCTTATGAGGAATGGTTGTAGTTCGCGTGTGGGGTGATCTTTTGACCTATTGATCACAGCCCTAACACATAAACATTCCTCTGTGTGAATTCAAGGATAAATGGAATCAGGGTTCATACTGGTTGACCGCAATAAAATGCAAGCACTTTCAAAGACATTTTCAAGGAACAAATTCTACTTATCAAGGAATACACGGGATCAATAGATACTGATAATTGCATTGTTTACATTACAAAGTTGAGCACCAACATGTGCAGAGTGCAACCTTTTAGCTATTTCCTGCAGCCAGGTTGTTCAGGGCGACTTGCCAGTTGCGTATAGGTGATCCTTTTAAGAGGGGTAAACATCTGCGTCAAAAACAACTAAGTTTTTTACATGAAAAAAAAATTGGGCAGAACTCCGGTGTGTGTGACAGTAATCTCGTTCGTAAGAATGAGATCCCATCACTTGTTTTAATCATCCCCCATTCCAGGCCACCTTGGTAGGACAGGGGTTAAAAACATGCATTAATTTTAACTATTTAAGAGCCCATGTTATGTATGAGTATGACAATTCTAAAAGACCCCCCTGGTGGCATCCCAGGTTAGTGTAGCCGGGGCCGACTCTAATACTCATTTTATATATTGACGTTTTTGGTATTAGAGTCGGGGATAAGCCCTATACCCTACAATGTTAGTTTTCAATTTTCCCAAATTTCTCCGGTGTCAAATTTATCTCATACCGGACTGCACTAGGATGACTAATATGAGCTAGCAATGTGTGCCGCTAACTTCGTGTGTCGGTAAAATCACTTTTAACGAAACGGTAGTCCAAAGATTTCTTGAGAAGGTTTGTTTATCAAATGGTGACCACCATCTTGCCGAGATTGCGAGAGGTCAGAGCGAGATTTAATCAAAGAGCGACTTTTATTTGTAATTCGGCACATGCGGCAGGCCCAAGACCATTTCATAAACAATAGGCGGCATGTGCCGAATTACAAATAGAAGTCGCTCTTTGATTAAATCTCGCTCTGACCCATGGTCTTAGCCAGCAGGGCGTCTGGGTGCTTTTTTGGACACCCAAACCCTTAAAAAGCACCCCTCAGGACACCCAAAAAAATTTGTGAAGAATTTCTTAAAATGTCAATCTCAAACATATAATTGAATTTTTTCATCTCCATATAATTCCCATGACATTGAATAAGGATATAATGCCTTATTTTGATAAACTTATAAATGTTAATGGTTGAAATCTGAGTATATTGTGGTCCTCCTTAATAATTTGGACGCCCAAAAATTTTACAACTGCCAATTTTAGGCACCCAGTTTCTAAATCCTGGCTAAGACCCTGCTCTGACCTCTCGCAATCTCGGCAAGATGGTGGTCACCATTTGATAAACAAACCTTCTCAAGAAATCTTTGGACTACCGTTCCGTTAAAAGTGATTTTACCGACACACGAAGTTAGCGGCACACATTGCTAGCTCATATTAGTCATCCTAGTGCAGTCAGGTATGAGGTAACTTTGACACCGACGAAGAAATTTGGGAAAATTGAAAACTAACATTGTAGGGTATAGGGCCGTGTGTCGATGTTCATACCATATAGTCAATAGCAAAAAAATTTAAATATCAGGGTATGGACATCGCTGTCGGTTAAGGTTAGTGATGTATTAAATAAACTTACCTTCTGACTCTGATGCAGATGACTGGGGTAGACTTGACAGCAGGGTCTTAGCCGATATTTTGAAACAGGGTGTCCAAATAGAGGTTTCATAGACTTTTGCGTGTCCCAAGTGTGGTACAAAATACATACTACTAATAAGATAGACCCTATACCTAGGGTTGGGAATCGGTTGTAATTTCATAATCGATAATCAGTTACAGCCAACCGATCGATTATCGATCATAATCGGTTCATCGCACTTTTTCGGTAATTGGGTACAGGCCTAGAGTGCAAAATTATGTGATAGACTATATGAAAATTGCTTGCTATTAGCCTATTACTTTTTAAAAGATAAAGGTAAAGAATGTCAATAATAGGTAAACATGTGCTAAATATAACTAAGTTTTTTAGCATGAAAATAAAGTGGGCAGAACTTTGGTGAGTCGGACCGCAATCTCGTTCGTAAGAATGAGATCACAGATCATCCCCCCTTCCCACCACTTTTGATTAAGGGCAGGGGCAAGAAACATGCATTATTTTTAAACCCATGTTATGTATGACAAAATCTATAGACCCCCCTGGTGGCATCCCAGGTTAGTGATATATCAGATAATATTACCTTTTATCTCTGTTCCGGATGCCTGGGTTAGGCTTGGGAAGAACCTGTTGTCTCTGTTCCTTTGTTTTTCAAACGTCTGACACCAATATGGCAATAAGTTCCAAGACGTGAATTTGAAATATGTGCACCATTCGTAAAACTCCTTAGAAAGAGTGAAAGTGCGCCAAATAAGCTCTTACGATCTGCTCCAGCTTGCATCCCCAACATGCATAATTTGGATTGGTACCTGAATACCAGTACATGATTTGTAAGACCAACAATCTTTCTACATTTTGGAACACTTTTACTACCTTTTCACGTGTTTTGGAGCTTAAGTTTCATAGCGCGAAAGCTGACAACTTGCCGTTTTTTAGTTTCACGTTTCGCCGCTAGGTGTCGTATTTTCCGATTATTATCGATAACCAGTTTCATTAACGATAAATCATTATGAAAGACGCAACCGATTAAGCGTCGATTATAATCGATGATCGTCCTAACACTACCTATACCTTTACAGATTTTGCTTTTTTAGGCCAGATACTGCTTTGTGTGTCTTATAAAATTGACACTACAGCTTCTACATCTTCTATCTTCTAAGAAAAGTCATCTTCAGCAAATTCTGACATAAACTTTTGGGTGTCCAAACTGTCAAAAAACAGTGTTCTGCGTGTCCCAATGACACGCTGGACGCATTACGGCTAAGCCCCTGCTTGACAGTCAAGTGCCTGTTGATTGTTGTCTAAGTATCAATTCGTTGTTTTGCATGATAGCGTGAACACTTACCTTTTACGATGTCCAAGGAACAAATAACACTAGGGATGTGTAAATAGGGCAATAAATATTCTTAACTATTAACTCAGCACCCATGGCAACTAATTTGACCTCCGGCCTGTCATGCCGGCAGCAGGAGCAGACTACATCAACGATCTATTGACAAAAATCCAAGATGGCCGCGCCCATGATAAACAGTGCCCAATGTACAGTTGATCGCAATCGCTGGACACGGCTCTGTTCATCTTGTTGATTTCCTGTTTTTTCAAGGAGCTATCGTAAAATTCAAGCACTTTCCAGGTCAAAATGGGAGGTAAACAAAATTCAAACACTTTCAAGGTTTTTCAAGGAGCGTACGAACCCTGTGGAATGGACGCACACAGTTGTAGTGGGGAGTTTATGTTGTTCAAGCTGTTTTCCTGAAAAATAGTTTATTTACCCAATTTACATATGAATCGATATGTTGTGCCTTCTTCGATATCGATAATCGATAAGGTTTTCTTGTCGATTCATCGATACGGGCGTTATCAATGACAGCCCTAATAAGTACCAAAGGAATATAACACTATTTTGTAAAACATATGAAGGAGAGTTTTAGGTTGAGTTTGGAGTTTCAAAACATTGAACATTTTATATAGAAATATACAACCAAATTTGTCTGGCCTGTTTTGACTTCTTCAAACATGTTCTGATTTACCTATAACATACGATCCTTTTCCACCAACCAATTCATACAGTCGTTGATAAATAGTGTATTGTCCAATCCAGATAATCACATTCATTACAAGCAATGCGCAAGTGTTATGTAATCATTACATATCAGCTCATGGCAGTAATCCCCAGTAAGTGACGTAAGTGCCTGGTTACCTTTATTGGGCGGCTTGACTCTGTGTATGGGAGGCATGAGTGGTCGCTGATGACGGCTCACTGCAGTGATCTGACCAGCCCAAGTTGCTGTGGCACATTCTACAAGGTGAAACAAACATTATAATACCCGACTCTCACTTATTTCCCACAAATAAACAAAAATATTTTCAAAGTTAGAAAAGGACTCATCTCCTTAAAAGGGAGAGAGAGAGAGAGAGAGAGAGAGAGAGAGAGAGAGAGAGAGAGAGAGAGAGAGAGAGAGAGAGAGAGAGAGAGAGAGAGAGAGAGAGAGAGAGAGACAAATAAACAAGTTTTTTGTAGTTAGAGTGGATAGGATCGCATATACCAAGTTTAGCTAAGGACAACGATATATAAATCTCATGACAAGTAAACTACATGTACTTAAATACTGTTCTGAGTGCAACAAAACAAATAACTTTATTTCATTTACCAAAGAAAAGAAGAGGCTTTTAAACCGCATCAAGATTGAAATAATTTCCAAAATATATAGTGCTGAAGAAAATTGGATGAAATTTAACAAGACGATATCATATTTCTTACCTTTGGCAGTGCGTAGGAGAGATTGTCTCCCAGCACCTAATAAGGAGGACACACCCTGTACCGAGGGTTTGACCTCCTTGTCCAGGATAGGGCCTATCCGCTGACATATTTTCAGCAGGTGATCTGATGAAATATGATGATTTATCTGCACCTGTAAGCAATCACAGTTACAAACAATTCAATCAATAGTTTTGGATAAGTTAAATGTGCACAGAAGTTTTGATGATATACCTCTTTATTGGCTCTCTTTTTCAGTAATATGTATGAATATGTTAATTTTAAAGACACATAGAATGATTCTGAATTTTTTTTACCAAATACTACATGTACTAAAGTTTTGTTTGTCTAAGTTTTGCAATAAAGTTTAAATGTTATTTATTTTTAAATTCAGTCAACCACTATTAATTGACTTACAATAGTAATAAAACGTGTTTCCCCTCTTTTCAGTCACCAAAGCCTAGGTCTATATTGCCGTCATTATTTAAAGTCAACACTGTTTTAATTAGACTATATATCAGACTCTTTTCACTTCCAACCAGGGATCGTGTTGGATAAGTTGTCCACAACATTGGTTTTGTAAAACCCAAAAAATATTTACGGAATAGCCTAAAATTTGATATTTGTATAATTGAAAATGCAACCAGAATAGTATTAACCTAAATGGCATGGTTTTTTTTTCTCTTATGATATGACCAGGTAATTGCTGGAAGAGGGCATATCATATTTGGATTAGTGACATTTTTTGACCAAGAAGTCTAATTTGGTTTCTGTTTATGGGTTTTATGCTAAACCATCTCTGATAACATAAAATTTGAGGATGGCATTGAACCTTATGTGTGCAACACAGAACTTCCACAATAAGATACCATTGCATATACATGTAGTAAGGTTCAATATTACTGAACTACCTATATGCCTGCATCAGTTCACTGATTTTTCTATAAGCTTTATCTATACATGATTAAATCTATACCAGGTGTTACATAGAGATAGACAATGTTAATGTACCTGCACAAAGCCTCTTAAATCACATAAATATGTTATTCTAAAATTGTTTTCCTGTTTGATTAGTTTTGGATTTTTTCTGATTATCAAAAATAATTCACCATAAAATATGGCCATTTTAGAAAAAGCCTGCATTCAAATTCTGAATTGTGGTTTTCTTTTCAGAAACATAGCTTCAAGTCACTGTGACTGTGAGCCAGTATGGAAAGCTGAGGCCAACAGCTAAGTTAGTTATCCTGAGCGGCAGCAGGTGCCCCTGCTGTTGTGCTGGCTCCCGCCTCATTATAATATCACATGAATAGCCCTCTGAGCCTATCAATGCAGAGCTATTTTTAGCGCGGCTGTTCCCACAATGATAATGGCCATGAACTAGTTACTCCAAATGCGGCAATCTGATTGGTCGAGCCGCAGCAGGCTCTTGCTGACATCACGCACTCACCTATCCAACTCTCATATGCTAATTCTCATCAAAAATTTCCCTTTCTCATCAATTTACTGCCCTAACTACATATGGTTGACCACACATGATACACATTTTTGGAAACTGCACAGGAATCTCTTCAAATTGAAGCTGATTCTACAAAATGCCCCAGGAGAAGGTCTTTGACATTTATTACCATCAGATTCCAAAATATCGGTTTCTACAATGTTGGGAATTCCTTACCAAGTTGTCAAAACTTCTGGGGTGTTCCCCGCCTTCCCAGTCCGTCCTTTTCGGCAAAAGCTGAAAAAATGAACATATTTAGTAAAATAGTGCTTCCCCCAATCAAATACCCCATGGGGATTAAAATCGAAATATCCAAGATGAAATATTCCTCAATTTCATTAAACGGGGATTCCCTACTACAGATTTACTACGACGACTTTCATTCAGGGCCGAATACAGCACATGTACGTGAAGTTCCAACTCACCTTGTTTTCCTCCAACTCCCGCTTGAGAACCTGCCAAACAAAGACCGAGACGTTAGATTGGTCAAACACTGGCACAGAAATCGACAATTGGAATCATACTGACCTCAGCTGCATTCTTGCAAGGCCCGGCGGACAGAAATCTTGATATCAAGAAGTACAATTCTGAAAGAAAACAACACGAATTTTAGATAGTGGAAATCCCCACTCGAACTGAAGCGAGTCAATACCATGAGTGTTTGGCACAAACCTGACTCGAATGCCGAGGCACTTCCTCCGGAATTAGAAACTCCAGGCATATTCAAATGTGTATGTCCAAGCTAATCATTTTCAACCTTGATGGTTAGAGTAAAAATTCGGCTAAAAAGTCGCCATTTTCGTGAGATATTTTCCACATTGATTATCGAAACGACATTTCAAATAGTGCGGACGCATGACTGTATACCTACTGCAGCGATAAATAGTTCTCTATTGAAATACAATATTATGATCCTTAGTCCATTATAAAACTATAACATGCATATCAGTAAATTACGAAATTAATAATGAAACTAAATCACGTATTAATAAAAGATAGATGTTTAAAAGGTATTATTTATTGCTGCGGAGTAATTTGTTTTGGTGTTAAGCCGGTGAGCCAGTGCGCGTGACGTCATTCAGAGCCTCTGAGGCTGAAATGTACAGCAGTGCGCCGCCCGGCAGGTGATGGACTTTAATTGAAGACTATATGTAAAGTATGTATTTGACATACACCAGTTTAGACTAGTGTTTTAATGATACAAATCTTGTGCCTATCATGCAGTTTAAAACAACCGAACTTCTCACAATTTTAGTTGAACCATCGGGATTTACAAGTGGGATGATGAAACCTGTCCAGGGAAGGGGATTTATATCAAACAAATCGACACGTTGACATCTGAGGTCTGTTTTAGGCTTCACTGTACATGTAAAAACATCTGCAACTATAAGTATGGTCGAGACTCAAGATAATCAAAATTTTATTGTAAAAATATTTTAATCAGGTAAAATTTCTGAACTAACTATATTTTCGCCCACTCAAAATATTTTGCAAATTAATTGATATAATTTTGCTACATTGTAAATATTTTGAAACAATGTTGCCAAATCTATGAAACAAACTAGCAAGAAGACAGTTCATTTATGCCAATTATTGAGAGAGGAAACAGTACTAAATACAAGGCAGCACACTTGTTTTACATTTTAGAATGTTGCTGTTAGTGTGTTGTTTACTTTCTTAAAGGCAATGCAACAACAGTAAATTGTCATTTTTGTATTACGTCTTCATCAAAGACAGGTAATTTAGGAAATTGATTCCATGCTGCTCAAGTTGATGCTAAATTCACAAGCCATTTCTGTGTCATTACTGGCATATACATTGCTGCATCTGACTATTTTATAAATTCATATACACAATCTGTCATAAATAAGAAAAAAATTCCCATCAAAATGTCTTGTCCATTAACGAATGGCTACTATTATATGGGCCTTATAAATGTATTCATTCATAGTTAGCACAAGTCAAACGAGGCGAAACCACCTCTCAACTCTACGCCAATATGGAAATGTGGGAAACAATGGTTGAACATGATTGTACATGTATTATCTATGGTACATTAATACAAGATGCGTTATGCCATCTTTATTGAGGATGACAAGGCAAAGTCACCATTTTCTTCTCCATTTTTGGTTGTAGAGAGACCAGTCTTGATCATATTGATTTTTCAAACAAATCAAAAGTGATATAAAGTGTTGCAAATGGAATGAGGAATGTTAATAAATGCCACGGCTGGGAGTAGTAGACAGGGAGTGGGTACTGTGCATGCATCATCAAATATCGCTGCCTCTCTATGAGTCATAGATAACATGTGTACCCCCACGATTGGCTGCCTGCTGAGTCCATCTCCTTGGCAACCTATCTGACCTAGATAGAGGCAGCGAAAAGAGATAAGGATCTGGATTGCCAACTCACTGTCTACTACAGGTGAACTTGGATATGACGGACCACTGTACGACGGATTTTTGCATATGACGGACGATATGCTTGGTCCCAGTCCAATGCATATCAAGTATTCGTCATATGTATACGACAGATTTTGCATATGACGGACCAATTTTCCTGGTCCCATTGAGTCCGTCATATCCAAGTTCACCTGTACTCTCAGCCTCTTTCTGAAAAAATCACGTCATCAATACTTCCCCAGTCTACACTGCGTAACTCGAGGCGCACACACTCTAGGTACTAGCATGCTGTGTCTATGGGTTGCGGATCAAGGGGATGTATCTCTCTGGTCACGGCGAAGAGACTGCTCATGCAAACTGGTGCCATACTGAGCGCTGAATAAACATTTAAGGCACTGTGGACAATGCTTATAGATATTTCGTTTGTACATGTATCCTAGAACAGGGTCATAGCCAGGATTTAGGACTGGGTGCCCACAATTGTCAATCCTTTACTCCTTGAAATAAGGCATGATTTCCTTGCACCAATGTCATGGGATTTATATTGGTGCAAAATAAATTGAATTATTTGTTTGAAAATGACATTTTACTAAATTAAAGGGCAAATGCACCATCATAATGATTTAGGTTCAAAATGTGCCTATACGTGTCACCTTTCTAATAAGACCACCCGCAAGTCTGTCCTCCTCAGCACTCCTCAGATATGGCTTATGAAATTTAGTAAAAAACTAGCCTGAGTCTGGGCATGGAGGCTGACATTGCAGGCCAATTAAGCCCAATTAAGCACAATCAGTGGTATGAAGTGACTGCCAGTGCTGCTTCTGATTGGTTGAGAGATATCAGTGGCTGGAAGTGACTGCCACAGATATCTCTCAACCAATCAGAAGCAGGGCTGGCAGTCACTTCATAAGCACCACTTCTGATAATGGCAGCCTCTATACCCAGACTCAGGCTAGTTTTTTACTAACTTTCATAAGCCATATCTGAGGAGTGCTGAGGAGGACAGACTTGCGGGTGGTCTTATTTGAAAGGTGACACATATAGGCACATTTTGAACCTAAATCATTATGATGGTGCATTTGCCCTTTAATACTCACCCAAAATTTTGGGTGTCCTGAGGTGATTTTTGAGGGTTTGGGAGTCCGAATGAATGATGCCCTACTGGCTGGGACTATGCCCGAGAAGCACCAGAATTAACCTACCTCTGGCCAATCGAGCATTATATGAAAGAGTTGACGCTTTCTAACATGTCAGACTAGTAAGTTCTCAACAAATACACAACATATGTTGTCACTTGACTGGCATGTAAAAAGCTTTGTAAATTTTTTTTAAAAATGAGCTATTCCATTTTATGTACAATGAAATGTTATTGAAGTTCTTGTAGTTATCTATTTATTTTATTATTATTTTTTTGGAAATTCACAGTCATGTCTTGGGTGAAGGAATCAGAAAATCCATCATGGATACGGCGCCTGTGTACAAAGGTTGTCACATCTGGTCCTGTTCCAAAGCATGTTGCATTTATCATGGACGGCAACCGTCGCTTCGCCAAGAAGAACAGTATAGAGAGGGCCCAAGGCCATGTAATGGGCTTTGATAAATTGGCAGAGGTGAGTAAAAACAACTCTTGGAATAATTGCAGGAATGTTCTCAAACTTTAATGTATATTTATTAAAAGATTATATGTTTCAAGCTTTGTTCACCAAAAAGAAACAAATTATGTGATTACAGTTTTACCGGAGAAGGATGTTTCTTTTACATCCCTCAACCATGTCATGAAAAGGTTTTAAGCTAGTACCTTAGTTTGTACAGTTCTTTCAGGAGACCGAACAGAGGATGACTACGCTGCCTTCACTTTATGACATTTCAAATCAAAAACACGGTATTCCTAGTCAAAAACATGAACAGCTCAACTACATGTACCATTTATCACTAAAAATATTTCTTAAAATAAAAAAAAATCCTACCTACCTAGTACCTACCCTAATTTTTCTTGGGATGTTACAGGAAACAAACGATATGTTATTTGGCCTTGGTTCAATCGAATCGAAAAATATATCAATTAATCGAATCGATAAAATTTCATATCAATGACAACACTACTGGACAGGTCCTGGTTAAGTCCTTTCTAATACCTATTAACCAGTGAGCTGACCTTTACATATAGTATCCTAGTAATTTTAAATTTAGATTATCTATGAAGTGTCTTTTCATGCTTTACAAGGGTGTAAACATTATTTGTGGTCTAAAACGTTTTCCAGAATTTCATTTGTTGTTTTGTTTTTTCCAGACTTTATCTTGGTGCTTAGACATTGGCATTACTGAAGTCACAGTATATGCATTTAGTATAGAAAACTTCAAAAGATCCAAAGAGGAAGTTGATGGATTACTTGAGTTAGCTCGACAAAAATTCCAAAGATTTGTTGAAGAAAAGTGAGTATGCACTATAATTATTGCATGTTGCACCTTCTTCACCACAAAGAGTAGACTAGGGCACTCCAAAATACATGTAGTAAAGTTCTGTCTCCGCAAAGTCATATTTAGAAGGGGTCTCCCAGTGTTGGATAGTGAAAATTCATTATACATGTTTCATATATTTAATAAACTCTAGTTCATTATAAAACAATTTTTTTTTACCCATATGTTGAAAATGGGGAAGTGCAGATGCACCCATGGAGCAGGTTGTTTCGCCACTCTGGCCTGAAAAGTCCAACCTTTTTATCAGGAGGTGCAGACATGTTCCTTGTAAGTAGTTCTAAGCAGACATATAAACACTCTTCAGAGTACATCCTCATAACGTTTTTGTCAAGTTGCATAAATCATGTTAAGTGTAAATTTTTTGATTCAGTGTTGTTGTCTTTGATATGTTGCAATGGTGTTATATTGTTTTAATGATTGTCTTTCAGAGATTTGATTGAGAAGAAGGGGGTGCGAATCAAGGTTCTTGGCAATATTTCCCTTCTGCCAAGGGACATCCAAGAGGCCATAGCTGAAGCAGAGCTTTTTTCCAAGCACAACACTAGGTAATAGTTCTTGCCTCTTGGCATTTTAAGCCAACTTATCTAAAAACTCCAGAAAACATTGGTAATGTCTTGGAAATCAAACGAGAGTAATATTGCAAAAATGTTTGTAATCATCTAGTTTTTTAAAGAAAACTTCTACTTTTCTACCTCTTTATAGCCAAGTTATAGGCTACTCACAAAATCTGTAACATCTATAAATTGATCAACATATTCAACGAAACATAGAAGCATCAACAGTGACGCGGGGCTATGTTCATATATGGATATTAGAGAATAAGCACGCGCAGCATATGAACTACATACACAATTTCTTTCTTATATAATACACAGTGAAAAACATTAGTTTCTGGATTATTACTTTTATTATTTGTACTTATTATTTTTATATGCTATTAAATGTTATTTTTCAAATTACCTATACATTTCCATACATCTTTCAGAGCGTACTTGAATGTCTGTTTTGCCTACACGTCTAGAGATGAGATATGTCATGCAATGCAGGAAATAGCTGAAGGAGTACAGATGGGAATTATTAGAGAAAGGTCAGATATCAATCATATACTCATAATTGGAAAATACTGAATTGCTTAGTGTTGCTTTTTATTTTCATATGGATTCAATATTGATATTTACTCAGCTGTAGAAGATGTAGTTGGTAAAATGCTTTATAGAGGGCAGCACCGCCTGCTGTAGAACTTTGAGTATATATGCAGACATGAATCCTCTCTTAGACCAACTATGCTTAGCTCTAATGTGTTATACCTTTATTTCAGTGACATATCAGAGCCCCTAATAGACCAATGTCTGTATACAAACAAATCACGAGAGCCAGACCTGCTGGTCAGGACATCAGGAGAAGTGAGACTAAGTGACTTTCTACTTTGGCAGGTGAGTCATCAGTGACACTTCACCATTACTCAGAAATGGCGGTTAGTGTGAATGACTAATCCCATTGTAAACATGTATCTCGAGTTTGCTGTTTTTTTACGTGAGTGAGCTGAACTTTATTGATGTTTTGTGAGGTATTGTTACTAAGGCATATCATATTAACCCACTTGTCACTGGACACAAGTTGTAATGTAAAATATTACTCCCCCTTATGCTGCTGTCATAGTCTTAGCCAGCATTGCGTCTGGGCATCTTTTGAGCAACCAAACCCTTAAAAAGCACCCCTCAGGACACTCATTCTTTTTGTGAGGAATTTCTTAAAACGTCAATCTCAAGCCTATAATCGAGTCTCCATATAATCCCCATGACGTTGTATAAGGATATTATGCCTTATTTTGATACATGTTTAATGTTTATGGGCGAAATATAAGTATATTGTTGTCCCCCCTTAAAGATTGCCAATTTTGGTCACCCAGTCTCTAAATCGTGGTTGAGACCCTGGTCATGCTATTTGTCTTTATTTTGTATTTGTAGAATTTATAGTGCTGTTGACAAGAACTAGACTCATGTCTTCATTGTTGTATCCACCTATTGTTGCATCATCACACCATTTGTACCTTAAAAATTCTATACTCACCCCAATAGCATTCATGGGGATATCTTATGTGAAATCATTTGGGAGATAAAATTGGGATAAAGTTGAAAACAAAACTTTAAAGAAATAGTTTCAAATATTATAATGGACTGCATATATTAGAATTAATTCTTTGGGATTCATCATGGTTTGTATTCAAATATATAATATTTAAATAAGATAAGGTCAATCAAAAGGTAGATCTTGAAGAAACCTGTCAGGTTGTATGGACTGGGCTCCATTGAGTTTGTTAAATCTTTGTTATGTCAGTTCTTGGATTGGAAATACTGCTGGAGCCCAGGACTTGCACTATATAATTGAACTGACAATGAATTTTCTTCTTTTAGAGTACCTTCTCGGCCCTCAGTTTTATGCCAGTGTTGTGGCCAGAGTTTAGCATATGGCATATGTATGCAGCTGTGCTTCACTACCAGAGAAATTATGATGCAGTAAAGGTATGTATATCTAAGACACTTGTCTTTATCTATAGTATTCCTATATTATCAGTAATTAATAGCATTTACAGTTGGCTTGAGGATGCGTATGATTTTTTTTGGCTTCATTTTTCCCCTACCCTGCTTTAATTGGATAATCCAATCTATACAAGCAAGGTAATATTGCCTGAAAGATAATTTGATGAGGAATACATTAAACATCACAAAAGTGTAGGGAACCTGCACACCAAAATTTAGCTCTTGGTCCAAATTTCCATTCTAATCTATTTTGAGAAATTTTGAAAGACTGGTGGGGGGGGGGGGGGGGGGGGGGGGAAATCCCTAGACTGACAAACCAATTCACTAATCCTACTGTGTAATTTTGTTACTTTTTGGTGAAAATAATCCTAGGATGACTTACAATAGTGAGTAGTCAATTTATAGTACAATTGGTAATTAATGAATTTTCTTTCATCCTTGCAGAAGTCTATATCAATCAGGTTGCTTCAAATTTTAACCCTTCTTTTATAATTAGCAAACCAGCCAAAGATTTATAGCAATTCATACCATTGATTACCAACCCTACTAATGTATTTATTGTGTATAAACTGAAATACGTATGTCTTTACATTGTAGGCAGCTAAGGAATCCAACAAGTTTGAATTGGAACGATTACAAAAGGAATCAGATTATAACTGTGTGATGAAGGAACTGGAACAAGAAAAGGGTCGGGGACTCTCTGCTGATAATGTGAAACTGCAGAGCAGGATTTCTCAGTACGCCGAGGCCAGGCAAAGACGCATAGAGACATTTTTAACACATTTAAACCATAAAGAGACTAGTTATCTAAAGGAACTGCACAGTACCAGTAAATACAAACTAGCTACAGCGTCTTCCTAAACTCTAGGTCGTTCAATAGAGTGTGGCATATTTATGGCCATGTTCACAATGGGTATTTTGAGCTGTAGCCATTCAAACACATATTGACTTTGTCTGTTTGAGATTGAAATTTGACCATTGGAAAATTATTTTATATTGTACATTTTAATTAAATTGAATTATGTTATTAAACATACCAATGAATGGTCTGAGAATAGGACATAGATCTGTGACTGATCTTGTCTTTGTAAGATAATTCAGATATTGATAATAAAAATGGATTTGAATACATATTTCTTCTTTCTATTTGGATAACCTATTTATTCCTGCTATGGCCCAAATGTCCTGTCTACCTAATATAAGTATCTAAAAAATATTATCTAGATGATTTCCAAATTGTGTTGTTTCCAGGTTGGCATCTTTCTATTTTTTTGAAATATAACTCGTTTATTGTTTACTCATTTAAATTAAGATCTAAATATTATAGAGCATTTCCTTATGCATGTCAGCCATATGGGTTTAAACATTGAAGTAAGATTTGTGAGAGGCATTCCCAGGACCGGCGTGCTTAACCCTTAATACTCGCAGTGGCCAAAAGCAGCCTGGCAATTTTGGTGAAATCTTTAGGCCGAAAAATAAACTTGATAATGTATCTACACTAATAGATATTTGACAGAGAAATAATAATCCAAACATAATCAATAACTCCTTATATTTTGTAAAATCACTTTTAATCTCCAACTTATTATTTAAAGTATCATAGATCCAGATGACAATTTTAAGAGCAACTCTTAAGCATAATTGGTTCAATCCCTCCATTTCCCATTCCTTGACTGCTACAGCAGAGCAGGCACCAACTGCTTGTTGCAAGTCATAATCCATTGGACCGTCCACCTGTTTAGGTCCTCTGAATTTACATTGGCTAGTCAGCTTGAAGGCTCTCCAAATGCAGTTATGTAATCAAAATATAAGAGCAAAACAAACATTTATCATCAGATCCTACTAGCTTCTTATCTCAAGTATATTTCCACAAGTAGGATCCATTTTTGCAACAAACTAGATATTCATATCAGAAGTGTTGTCATTCCTATTGCTCTGTGACAAGAAACAATCTTCAATGAAGGTCCTCAAATTTCATTCTCTTATCCACATTTGATTAAATTTCACCCAATCCTGAAACATTAGGGTGGACCAGGATACCTGGCAAGACCATAACTCCACAATGATGATCATTTGGGCTGAACTTGTCTTTGTCTTAAATGTATTTTGAAAAGTGTTATAGTCTACACTATTTGATAATTATGCGTTAAAAAAGTGACTTTTTAAATCACATTCCTAACACTATATGCATGCATTCCAGTTATCAGTGGAGTGATGCATTGGAGAATCCACTATTTCATAATCACTACAAACTTTTGATCATTTAATTGAAATTAATAAAATTGGCTTGATACCATACCTTTAAATTAACTCTGTTAACAGAGTTCCCACTTTCTGGTGTTATAGGGTATCTTAAGCGTATACAGTTGTTTTGATACCCATCTGTTTTACCACAAATCCTACTAAATGGCTTCGCTTATGAAAGACCATTGTTCCATGTATAAAAGAGTAAAGGCACACAAGTATATTAAAAAGTTTATTTCTCATATAAAATCAAAAAACAATCCAGGAGAACTTGATAATGTATCTACACTAATATTTCATGATACACAATCCATTCTGAAATGCTGATTGATGTGTATGCACAGCATAATTGACAAATGCATTGCTGAGCAATATCACCTGAATAGAAGTATACCACTAGTTCACTTATTGAGGAGACCTAGCATTGTGAATTTGTGATAACTTAACTACTAAGCAATTACATCATAACTAACGTAGCTATCACACTCCTTTGTGTGATCAAATAACTTGATGACCCAAGTTCTAAAATGGATTGCCTTGTTTCCAGTAGTTGGTACATATACCAAGTGGTGATTGTTTTCTTAAAGGATATCTTAACTTATTTGCATTGTACGAAAACATGGTCTGACAACCTTTTTACTCTAAGAAAACTGACACTAAGAAAACATACACAATTAACTAAGCAAGTACAAATCTGTGGAAATAAACACACAAACAATGGAACAAAAATTAAACTATTAAAGTAATTCAAGAATTGACTTAACTATCAATAAATTAATATAGGGTATCTACAGCTTTATTAGAAAAGATAAGCATTAGGCCTAGGCTACTGTTGACAAATTCTTCATGGAGCATCTGCATTCAATATTTCATTCCTAATATCACACTTCTCCTAAACATACTTTCCTAGGGAAATATTTTCCATCCTATTTCAATCACACATGCATATTTATACAAGATAATGGCGGATTTTGACAAATCATTTTCAATGCAATTACTTGGTGGAAATTGCTGAACAGTGTATTCAAAATTTAATAGCAAGTTATTCCTTCACATCTTGATCTGACACTGGGTAACCTGGTAATAGAATCCCCACATTTTCTTTCACACCATATTGTAACATGTAATCAAATATTTAAAGTAGCAAATTAACTTCTTGTAAACTAGTCAAACATTCAATGTTGCATTCACAACTGGATTCAATATAAATTTTTACGATACAAAAACAAAATAATGCACAAAAAATGTTTTTCTATAACTAAATCTCACAATTTAAACCTTAATAATTGATAGAGATTTTTTATGAGGTATGAAGATTTTTGTCTCACATAGGGGAATAATTCTTAACGTAAAGAAATGAAACCATACTGGTTAAAAGAAATGATCAACAAAATTTTCAATAACTCAAGCTGTCTTTTTTCAATGTCGGACATACTTAACAAAAATATATACAAAAATGAAATTCCAAATGATTTCTGAATAGCAAATACCTATAATCAAGTTGACAAAGAACTGAAATAGCTTTACAAAACATGTTAAGGCCACTCCAATTTAATTACTTGTCTTACAAGCTCAGGAGGCAGGAAATGAGTCATTTTGGTATAAAAAAAGTTGAAAAATGTGTTTTTTTTTAATTTTTAAATTTTTTTTAGAGTCTGCCGAGTAGGACTGGTAGCGAGATGTTTCTAACAGCATATTCTTAACTAAATAAAATCAATCAAAATCAATTAATCCCTGTAATCTTAAGGGTGGGAGATATACATCCTCAAATATGAGGCTCTACTACAGCATTTATAAGTTCCTAAGTTGATTGAATCACCCTAACAATGAATATTCTTAAAACTAGCACTTTTTGTTTTGAGTCTGACAGAAAATTTCCAAACCACTTACGTCCGTAAGACACCGAAGTCGACTTTTTTCTTTTTTTTGTGGAGTCTGACAGGATTTTTTTTCCAAAAAAAGCTTGTAAGACAAGTAATTAAATTGGAGTGGCCTAACTGTCAAATACAAAATACAAAGGACCTCATATAAAAGGCAGATCAATGAAGACTATTTCCATAACACACTTAACCTGCCTTGCAAAGTTAAAAGTGAGAACTTGCATTATGCATGACAAAAGTTAATCCAGGTAATATTTCATTAGTTAGTGTGTTAAACTGAAACGAAGTATGAATAATAAAGCATGCCAAAGCAACTGGTAATGAACCAAGCAGTACATGTCCACCAGCAGAGGAAAGAGAAGACGCCGCGGAAATAGATTGGAGTGAACACTTGTTGAAGGCTCTTCCATGCTAGAGTGAACTGTGTGGCTGTAGTAGCTATGGTGCTGTCTGTGAGGTTAACGGGAATACTGGGAACTGCAGAGGCTGCCTTGGAGACCTTCAAAGGAATATAGGCATCTAGATTGAGCATGGGCGTCCAAGACATGTCCCCCAGGGTCTTGAGCATGAAGGTGCAGAACAGGAGGAAGATCAAAGGTGCAAGGTATTGAAGAGCTACTACACACAGATAGTAGAATACACGGGCAACCATTTTCTGGAGCTCTGTATTAGATATTCTACCTGCTTCTTTTTTAAGTTGGTTCACCTTATCGACTGCTATGTTCAGGTGAGATTGTAAGTGGGTTGTTGTTAGAGACAAGCGTAGGAGTATGAATGCTAGTAACAAATAGAGCCTTGTGGATTCAAAAATGTCATTCGTGATGGTAGCTCCTTTTAGGAATGCATGTTCTTTCACAATGTAGTCGCGCATGAGTGGTTTGACCCACATGAGTGATATCAATACTGGCATGATAAAGCTGCTGTATAGAAGCAGCTGAAGGAATGGACTCCCTTGAGCATACTTGATAGAATCTGTGAACATCTTGGCATATCGAAGTCCTGGGAACGTGAGAAAAGCACCGAGGATAGCTCCAAATACTGCAAGGGTTATCTTGAAAGTAAGCTCAGAAGCAGGGCCTTTGGAATCCATGCCCTGTGACTCGAGGAAATCTTTAGCACCACCAGTAAAGTTCCTGTATGCATTTATGAGGCCAAACTCCAGCTTGTTCTCATCAATAATTAGAACCCCCATGGCAAATATGAGGAAGAAGAACCCGGAGAGAATACAGAGGATTCTCTCCCCAGCATCTTCAGTGCGAAAATAGATGGCTGTAACAGATAGCATCACCTTTAATGCGAACAGTACAACCAGTATACACCAAAGTAAGCCTAAGTTGAACTCAGATTTTGGCTGTAGTAAGGCATAGTAAACCTCAGTTGCTGAATAAACTAGTGCTGCACATAATCCAAAGTCAATTAGCCACTGGTACTCAGTGTAGAAATGGAGATGAATCACATCATTTGCTTGAACCGGAGCTGCTTCTAATTGGATCTCTGTGCTGCGAGGAACTGTGAATTCATCCTTCGAATGTGAATTCATCTCCTGCTTTTTCTTGTCACCCCTTTTCCATTTTCCTTTCCCATACCCTGTGTGTGTGGGCACCCCAGCCAGTGTTCTCAGTTCTTCATTGCTAGGGTGGAGATACCTGACCAGTTTACCACATAGCAGCCACCTAGCAAATGACATGTGAGGTGAAAGCTTGGATAGGAAACTGGCCGTGATCATGCTGAAGACCAGCTGCACTCCCAGGATCGCCATTTTTGGATGAAATTTCTGCAGCTACTATCTGAAAAAACAAAACATAATGCAAGTGAATAAGTAATCTTACAGTGAGTGCAACTGCACACTTTTCAAGAATGGCAAAAGTGATTAATTCAATTGTAATAAAGAGGGCAATCCTTCATCACAGGCCCCTGTGAAGGCAGAGTATGATGACCAAATACTGAGACTGACTGAGGTAGGAGGGGCATCTGTCATCTGATGATCTGGGAATGTTTGACCTTCAGACTTTACATCATTTAATTTTCAGCAAAATGCATTTGATCATGAGGTAGCCTAGCAGATTTTGGATGGATTGACCAACTTAAAGACATATTCAGTCTGTCTATAATTGAAAGTACATGACGCCGAACACAATAGACATAGAGCATAAGGTCCAATCAACTGTCCAAAATAGCACTAGTGGTAGTGCCACAACATACAGATTCCTGACCCCAGGGCTTGGCTTCGAACATTTAGGCAAATAAATTGGAAAATCTGGGTACAGTAAATCACAGATAGTATTTCAAGAAAATTACCTTACACTTAATTAAACGTTACGTCAAAGGGTCGATAAATTCTGCTCAAATGTTCGTCAATAAATAAGATATAAGATAAACTTCATGCCGGTGATGCACTACATGGGCGCAGACATATTGAATTACTTCGGTCAACTTCGGTTTTAGCTCGTGAAATTCCGGACTGCGCCTGCGCAGTTGTTGGTGTACAAGTTCATGAAAGGAGATTTCTCATCTTTCACTCATTTATCGTTTACTCCGTGATTTAGTATTGACTAGTTATCAAACAATGTGATAATACAAAAGGAACCTAATCTTTTTGAGGAAATGTTTTTTTCGTAGGTGAGTTCACTTCATTGTTGTAAGAAATGAATTTCTCTTGGGACACTTGGCTTCAGTTCCCATCGTCATGTCAACCACCAAGCTTTCACAGACAGGGTCTGGGATGTGGACTCTTGCAGGAGGTCTTAGCTGATACCTTTGTTTTTGATTTCGTCATTTGCATGTGTCATTGTCTTAACTGGTTTGATTTTGGGCTGTAGTAATGAGTAAAGAGTGTGGCATGGTTCTTATTTATAGTGTCAGACTTTAGGAAGTGATCTGATGGAAATGAGGGCACCTGTGCTGTTCCCAGTCCCAGGTATCATACCTATTAACAAATCAAATGTAAAATGATAATTTCTGGATGTTGTTGTTCAGTAGGAACCTGTTACTTTTTGTTAGTACTTGTTCAACTGCTTTTTGGATTTTTATTTAATTATGTCAATTGATGCATTTCCAAAATAAATTAGAAACAAGATGAAGTCCATACCATTAAAAAGATCAACATGCATTTTATTTTGAAATTCATTTATGTTTGCTTTGGATCCATAACCGCATTTGTGTCCCATGGGGTGAACTCCCTAGGGAGGACCTACAGAGAGCTCCCCAACCACCCAAGTCACTTGTCACCCCCAAGCCTTTGGCACCCTCCTTGTTCCCTATCCCCCACACTATTTATCATGCATCCTGCATCAGGTCTTTATACCCTCTCCTATCCTATACAGATATCCTACCAGGTGTCTTGACTGTCCCTTCCTTAAGTCTTCCCCTCATACACATATTTAAACCCCACATGTATGCACTATATATGCACCCCCCTCTTCAGATATCACATATAAACTGAGTTAACTCATTATTTCCATCAAAACTCAAACAGTGTAACTCTAAACATCACCCTTATAAATATACCCTTCATACCCACCTGCTTGAGCGCATCTCACTCTGAAACACAACTCCCTTCCCCTTTATTTGCTTAATATGAACAAAATTTCCACTGTGTTAGACAGGGATGATAGTATCATAATACATCTAAGTGCAAAGGCACTCCCTTCCTATCACTTTACATCCTTTTTACCCTTACTCCTGTATTTTACTCACATTCTTCATCCCATCTTGCCACTTTCACCTATCCCTTTCAGCTACTGCTGCATTTACTTCTGTTTTCCAAGTCCTTTGATCTACTTGTAACATTGCTCTGCATAATCACACTTCTTCAGTTAATGCTTTTACTTTGTCCGCCTATGGACATCTTTTTTCCTCCGGTATACTGTATAACCGGAGCGAAGAAATCCACTGCTTCTCAACTAAACATGACGTCACTACATCACTACACAGAGATAGAAATAAGGGCTCGCCCGGTCGTGATTCACACCCTGTTTTGCCTCCGGGCGAGCTACATTCATGAGCAACTCGCCCAATTTTATAACTACTTATATAGGCAAACAGGTTAATCATGCACTTTCGGGCGAGCTGTCAAAATTCCTTATTTCGATCCCTGCTACATGACGTTACTTTTCTTTCCTATGTTTAACAACTCTTTGACGAGTTAAAACAGCATTTTCCATTCCCTACCATATTCCCCTTAACCATTCTCAACAACTCCTTAAAATCTCCCTCCCCTTGTTCCTATGACAACCATACCATCAGCAAAAAACAATCCTGGTACCTCCCCATCTTTGATCCCTAGTCCACTTGCAATAAATCTCTGGACTCTGGCAACAGGTATTTTTTACAAGCATTTAGTTTTTGCGCTCCCCATGATAGCACCAAAATACCATCCTTCAAATAAATATTCTGCTAATATATGGTTTAGTTTGAGTGCTTGAATGTGCAAATTTAAGGTACCACAAACACGCTCTAGCAGGGCTGTAAAGACAAAAGTGAAATTTTTAGCACTCCAATTAAAGCCGTATACAGTAGTGCAAAATGCACCGGGTACAGCGGACACCTTTGCTTATTTGTTTTGAATGTGGATGGCTTCTGTTCAATTTTAGAACTTATATTGGACTATTGTGTCAGGAAGTACCAGAGTGAGAAATCTTTTATACATTTGGACCACTATAAGCTTAAATGGTTGGCCAGATTTTATATTCTAGGCCTATATAGTGTATTGTGATATATGTTCTAATAGCATAATGATTTTATTAACTATCTATGGTTATAATTAGTCCACTATACAGGCCTCAATGCTTACTCAAAATGGTACTGGCCCCCTAGGACCAGTAACACCGAATATCTACTGGTCCTGCAAACATTTTACTGGTCCTAAAAAAATTCTTTAACATAAAAAAAAACATTGCATAAAATTCACAACTATTTATCTTCATTTATTTCGAAAACATTTGGGATATTGTTGAGGGGAAACTCGTTAATAAGAATGCCCCCGAATGTTTACTGGCCCTGTAGGACCAGTTGAAGTCTATTTTTACTGGCCCTAAGCCGTTTTGGGGAATTTTTACTGGCCTGGGGCCATAGGACCACTGTTAGCGCCAAGCCCTGCTATATATACTCCTCTATGGCTTGCCTTATTCTTATTGTGCATTCTCACCGATTTTGTTTAAATTGATTGAATATACTATCAACAAAAAACTTGAAAAAGTACTCTAGATATTACTGGTTTAACAAATAATTCCCTAATTGCCTAATGCTGGTACTCCTGGTAGTGCCAAGTACATAGTTCTACCTTATCTAGCACTATCAAGAGTGTGAAATGGACATGTGCTAACTCATGTTCCGCACAATTGCCAACTAGAAATTAACACCAATGTGTGTGTGTGTCCTTTCTGCAGACATGGAGGGCTACATAAGTGACCGGACCTCGTTGGCGGATTAAGAGTCGCTCATGCCAGCATGGAAAAGTCACCCATTACACGTAGATCCAAAACGGATCTGCCATTCTACGAGACGCCGGAGCATGTCCGTACCAGCGCAAGGATCGTCAATGAGGCAAGGTCCAATCTTCGTACACTTCCAACCCAACGTCCATTCACACCCAAAGAGGAAGGGAGGACCCTCTTTGGGCACAGTAGTAGCCGGGACCCAAGTAACAGACCGCCGAGTGCCTTCAGGTAAGTCAAGTGCACATGCATTGCTCTTAACGTTAACACTTCTAATGCTGAGGCTACTTCCATCCAAAGCACAAGAGCGCAAACCAGGGACTTAGCCAGGACCCGTCCTGCCTGTCTTTTGGACAGGTAGTTTCCTTAAAACCTCCTGTTAGGACAGGCAAAAATTTCTATGAAGATTTTTCAATTTTGACTTTTGGGGGGTAGTAATCAAACAATTTGAAAACCATTTGAACCTTGTCATGTTGGTATGTATTGGATAGCTCTTGCTGAGTGCTCTCAGATGAGTACCTACTACCTATGTGCCAGGATTTCAATCAATTTTCAGGTTTTTGGCATCATTTTGTATTGGCCAAATTAGCCATCGGCAGGATTAGATTAAAGGGAATATTCAATATACCTCATTGATTTCAACTGATAGAAACATGTTTGCTTTAGTAAAGAAATTAGCTCCCATCATGTGTTTTATAAAGACCTCTTGCTGAGGAGCTCCTGAGTCTGACATGACAGGGGTTCTCAAAAAAATGTCTCAGCCAGAATAACTAGATTGCAGAAAAGCTACCTTAAATTCTTTGTAATTTGAAACATTTTTTAATAACTACAATTTTTATGGGTTAAGGGTGGCCCATGTTTTCTGAAAATACATACAAAGCAGAGTATAAGTGGCCCAGATTTCCCTTATATTTTCCTTAATGATGCCCAGTGTTAAATTGAGGAAGGCCCAGATTTCTCTTAAATTATTTTGTATGTATATAATTATAGTGGCCTAAATTCTTAGGGTCGTCTAAATTTCCGAGAATTTACGGTAGGCTTAAAAAAAGATGTTTATTTCCTATTACCCTACCTATCATAATTTTTTGCCCATACCCTAATCTTTTTATTGCCCAAAATATTATTATTTTTAAAAAGCAAGGTCAAAATTTGTAACTGCCTCATATTCCATGCATAGCATACAAAATAAATTGAAAATAAGAAAGAAGAAAACATCAAATATCAGCATATAATACTAGTTCAGTGAATTTGAATAGATCTAGATATCCCACCACTTTAGATGCTGCTCTTTTGCTTACATTTCCATCTAATGCACCATGGAGGGGAGAAAAAAAATATGATAAAATAAAATAAATTCCCTTCCTACCTAGTAGTACCTACCCTATTTTTTTCAAGCATGTAATTAGGAAACGAACATATTTTTTGTTTAGGCTGTATGCTTCTTCAAGCCTAAGGGTTGGTTTTATATAGCAGTAATAGCACTAATCTGTATCTACTGTTCATTTGCCATGACATCTTTGCTTTCTATCAGTGTTACAATTAAAGGGCAAATGCACCATCATGATGATTTAGGTTCAAAATGTGCCTATATGTGTCACCTTTTAAATAAGACCACCCGCAAGTCTGTCCTCCTCAGCACTCCTCAGATATGGCTTATGAAAGTTAGTAAAAAACTAGCCTGAGTCTGGGTATAGAGGCTGCCATTATCAGAAGTGGTGCTTATGAAGTGACTGCCAGCCCTGCTTCTGATTGGTTGAGAGATATCAGTTGCAGTCATTTCCAGCCACTGATATCTCTCAACCAATCAGAAGCAGCACTGGCAGTCACTTCATACCACTGATTGTGCTTAATTGGGCTTAATTGGCCTGCAATGTCAGCCTCCATGCCCAGACTCAGGCTAGTTTTTTACTAACTTTCATAAGCCATATCTGAAGAGTGCTGAGGAGGACAGACTTGCGGGTGGTCTTATTAGAAAGGTGACACGTATAGGCACATTTTGAACCTAAATCATTATGATGGTGCATTTGCCCTTTAAGTCATTCCCTGGCCTAAGGTTTGAGGTCTTCTTACTACACCCAATATGAAAAAGGATCGAGTTCTATGATAAACGCATATTTCAACTAAGCATGTGGAGACTTCTTTTCCAGCATTTCAGTATTTCTTCATTTGAAAAAAATATCACTCCCCGTCAGTTCGAGTTAGTAGCAGTTACCAGAACTCAGAGTAATGAATTGGTTTCAAAGACGGTTTAGTTTCAATAATATTCATTGACAAGTGGAACTTTGACTAGCTATCATAACTTTGATTTGATGTCAGAGGTTGGGTTTATTGAAACCAGGTGTATCCAAAACTGATTATTGTGTGAAATGGCATTACTGTAGTCTCACTAGTCTGTTGACTTTCACTCAGTAGTTGGTAAGATTTATGACCTCGTTATCACCAAGCCTGCAGTCAGGGTCAGTTCCTGGTAGAATTTATTTTCTATATGCATGTTTCTGTGGTATTATTCACAGGCTCCAGGCTTTAAGTAACGACAAGGCCCAATGCATGTCTGGCAAGGCTATTGATTAAACTGCACTGAAATACTGACAGATAGGCCCCTGACCTTCTTTCTGCAGCAACGGAAAATACCTGGCAGAGAAATTATAACTCATCCTCTTCTCAGAAAAAAACTTAAGCCCTATACTGCTGGTGGCTAATTTTGCCAATACAAAATGATGCAAAAAACCTGAAAAATGACTGAAACACTGGCACCTGGGTACTCATCTGAGAGTACTCAGCGAGAGCTATCAAATGAATACCAACATGACAGGGTTTAGATGTTTTTCGAAAATCTTTGTGTCCTTGTTGTCTGGACGAAAGTAGCCTCAGCATTGGAAGGGTTAAAATCACATTCATTTGCTTTACTTCAAAATAACATTAGCACGTACCTGACCTGTAAAGTTGTTTAAATGTCAAGTCTTTAGAGGTTATTAATGTTATCAACGTCTGCATGCACTTGCGTGTTGATTTGTTCATGCAAAATTTAAAGCTATCTCACATGTTTTTTACTGAATGAGTCGTTTCGTAGTCATATCCTAATGACAACTGAATAATTGGTATAGTGAATTGAGACCATAGAATGACTGTTTTGTTCCACGACAACTAATGTTAGCCATTATTTTGACAAATGTCTTTTCTTGCGAGTGTCTTATCATTCTTTTCTTTCCATTAAAAGCTACTTTTTACATTTTCCAAATATCTTAGATGTTTGCTTGACAATTCAATTAGTTCTGAGAAAATGCCCAAATGCCTCTCAGGGTTTACATCTAGAAAAACACATTTGGATTAGCATTCAAGCATTTATTATGTTGTGAGACTAACATACTATTGGAATGTTGACCTGGAAACATAACGTTAGGGAAGCTTTGTGTGACTATAAATGGAAATGAATAATTGAGTCCTGTAGCACCTCGAAGGAGGTCTCGCGGTTAAGGTACGTGCCTAGAAAGAAATCAATACTTTAAGCTTGCAATATTGACATTGCTTTTGATGATAGTAGCAGTAACAATAGGGCTGGCCCTCGGCACTTTGATCTGCTGTGTAAGACATAAATTGATACCCAAGACAACCCCATAGTCAGTGGTGCGCACCTTGCATTGATAAAGACCATAACAAAGCTGACTATAGTGAGGGGTCAGGGCTGCGGGCTTAGGCTATGTTAAACCTTAAATTCTCAGTAATTTGGAACACTTATTAGATATGACAATTTTCTGGGGTTCACCGTTGAGGGTGGCCCATGTTTTCTGAAAATACAGACAAAGCTCTAGTAATAGTGCACAGAATTTCCTTGATGATGACAAGCAATAGATCAAGGGTGGCCCATATTTTCCTTAGATTATGGTGCACAATAATTATAGTGGCCCAAATTCTTACAGTGGTCAACATTTCTGAGAATTTACAGTAAGGGCATTGGGTAATTGACACTGATTTCCTTGATATTCTTCACACATTGTTAGTGATGTCTCAATCATTGACTATAATTAATGCTCGAATCAGTAGTGGCAGGATTCTGACTTTTCCAAGGTCCCAGAGGCATATGTCCCCAGAGTGCAATAACCAGAAATCCTGTTCCTGACCACTATAGCTAACTCTTAGAATAAAACCTTTTCGGGCCCCTAGCCTGAAATCTTAGTGTCAGACCATGAGGGGTGTTGATTGCAACAGGGACAATCTATTTATAAAATAGACCTCACTGATTGCAGTCAACTGATCACGTCAAAGACTGTTCATCTGCCTAAAGTTTGATCATGTAGAATGGCGCATCAATCTCAATAGACTGTGTGCGTCTCCTACCATAAAAAACAACAACTAAACTTATGTTTTATACTCTAGAGGAGAAAATGAAACAATCTCTTTTGTGGCTGCATATTTTAAAGCAGTAGCACTTTAAATGATTTGTGTTTTCAGACCATGCAAAAGCATGCAGTAGAACTACATGAGTTATTATTAGTACAGTGTCTTAAATTGCCATTCACTCACTTGCCTGGGCTGAGTAAAAATGGATATTGGTGAGCAAAAGAACCAATTGACATGGCCATTTACAGCAGGGTATCTTTCTGAGATTTTACCCTGAAAATGTGGAAGAATGCATCTCAGAACATTTACAAGACAAATCCTCAATTGCCTAGCCCAGCTGGAATTCCCAACCTTGCAATTGTGTCTAATATACTGTTAGCTGATTAATCTTGTCATGCTTTTAATTTACCCTGTATTTTTTCAGCCTCGGATCTCGTCACTTTGATGGTTGCGATTCCAGACCAGTATCAGGAACCAGACTTACACCACTAGAATATGTGAGTTGTGATGCTCTAAAATATTAGTCAAACCAATGCCAATTAAAACCAATTAATATCATTGTAAAGTTCTACCTCTTGACTCTTCTCAAATATTAGGAAAAAGAACCCATTTGCATTACTTGTTTCCACTTACAATATCCTCGCACTAAAGAGCTTTAAACTCAGCATTAAAGGAAGTATTCTATTCTGATGTGTTTAAGCTTTTGCATTCTTTAGTAATATCATAAATATGGATTTTCATTTGTCAGATACCCTACTTCTGGTAATGTACGTTGGATGTTTATGGCAATATAACGAAAAATGGCAAAAACCTCTAGTACATATCAATATTTTATCAATGGCTAAAACTTAGTTATGTCTCCTAAGTTTAGTAAAAAATGAAAAATCTCAAAAACTAGTTCGCACACTTTCAGCATTTTTTTTTGAATCAGGGACTTAGCTAGGACCCATCCATCCACGTCTTCAGACGGCCAAATATTTCTATGAAGAACTACCAATTATGATTTTTTTTAGGTAATAACCAAATCTTCTGCCATAAAAAATTGTACCCCTTAGATATGAATGGGTTAATATTGTGGTGATGCCTACAAAATATAACATTGTGGATATGAATACCTGTAGCAAAAGTAATTTCTGATTAAACTTTTTTTTCTTTTTTAGGAAGCCAAAAGTCCTCCAGAACCAGAAGCTCCCAGGGTACCGAGACCCCCAGCAGACCCCAACAGGCCTGTTGTGCGGAAATCATCTCGCAAAAAGCTTGTTTTGAACCAGCAACAATCAATAGATGGCAGCACTGACATCCCTCGCTCTGGGTCCCTGACAGACAGTAAGTTATGTCTCTTTCAATAAAGGTTGTGGGTAATTGATGACAGGTAATTATGCAAGCATCCATATTTTCTTTATATTTTGAATACTGTATACGGCTTTAATTTGGAGTGCTAAAAATTTCGCTTTACAGCTCTGCTGGATTGTGTTTGTGCTACTTTAAATGCGCTGCATTCAAGCATTCTAACTAAACCAAACACAAAGCAGGGCATTTACATTGCATTTGAATAATGTTATTTTGGCACTATCATGGGGAGTGAGAAAATAGCAAAAATTAGATGCCTGTAAAAATACTAGTCATACAGTAAACTACAGCATGGCAGACTAACTGCTTGAACATTGCATTTTATAAAGAGAATTTATATACACCCAACCCAAAACTCGCATTCAAATATTTCATTAATTTATGCTTGATTCAAGCTTTTTTCAAAAGAGAGAGTTTTAGGCATGAGTGGTTTAATTCGGACCTGGCTATTCTGTTAGGTGAATCAGCGGCTACAGCAGAATTGATAAAAGGTAGAATCAATGATTTGTCTAATGATTGTTGCCAAAAATTGCTCCCCTAAGCATACAAGTGAAAAAAGTAGTTGACCTCATGTGAAGATATTTCTTTGGTGAGTGCAGCTCTTGCGTATAACATATGGCATCACAAAATGAATGTATGTACCAAACTTTTTCATCCTGTCCCTGTGTTGTAGTTGCTGGCAATGTCCAGACAGGCGTGGAGAACTCGAGGCGTGTCCACAGCGGTCCCAAGGAGAGAACGTCCAGTCTGCTGGAGGAGCGAGAGGAGCCGGAGGGCCGAGAGGCTGAGCCAAGGGTGGCTAGTAGAAGGTAACTTCTGTCTCCTATATAAAACACCTGTGGGTATGGTAAAGGGAGGGGAGGGGAGCCAAGGAGAGAACGTCCAGTCTGCTGGAGGAGCGAGAGGAGCCGGAGGGCCGGGAGGCTGAACCAAGGGTGGCTAGTAGAAGGTAACTTCTGTCTCCTATATAAAACACCTGTGGGTATGGTAAAGGGAGGGGAGGGGAGCCAAGGAGAGAACGTCCAGTCTGCTGGAGGAGCGAGAGGAGCCGGAGGGCCGGGAGGCTGAACCAAGGGTGGCTAGTAGAAGGTAACTTCTGTCTCCTATATAAAACACCTGTGGGTATGGTAAAGGGAGGGGGAGGGGAGACAAGTTGAGGCGCGAGAGGAGCCGGAGGGCCGAGAGGCAGAACCAAGGGTGGCTAGTAGAAGGTAAGGAGAGGAGGGGGGTTCAGGAAAACTGGTGAAAAATGCATTCTTTTGTACAAAGTTAGCGATGTGGGCGATAATCAAAAATAATTGATTTTTTAAAATTTGACTTGAGAGGCTTGGATTTCTTGCCAAGTGAGCGATTGATCGAGCTTTCAATTAATCGTCATAGCCCTGTTTATTTGCAGAGTATTCTCAGTCTACAGAGTTTGACAGATGTAGAATATTGATGTCAAATATATGAGTTATGTTCTATGACAAGCAGGGAACCTACCATGATATCTAGGCTTCAAGCATTTCTAGGTGAAATGCACATACAATCATAGGCAATTGAATCTTATTATGAACACTATTTGCGTGGATTTCTTTTTAAAAAATTGGTCGTATTGTCTTTCATTTTACAACAGTGATCATAAACATTCCAAAGAGAGACGCGTAGAAAGTGGTTACCATAGTGATGCCAGGGGCGACAGCGCTGCTAGAGTGAATTCCTCCAAATCAGGTAAGAATCTACAGTTTCCGAAGCATGTTTTTTGTATTCCAATTCAAAATTACTAGCCTCTAAAAAAAGAAGTAAAACCACAGGCACCAACATAATTTTCAGAACTAACTTACCATGCCGGGCAAGTAGTTGCCTGACATAATTTTCGACTTACCCAAAATAAGTTATAACATATATATACTAGAAAGGCATGTATTGTTTATCATGGATTTAGTGATTTGAAAACCATTTTCTTTTCAGTTTTGTTTCATTGTTTACATATTTCTGGGTATTTGGGCCATTTACTATAAAAGAAATTGTTTAGTGTTCAGAAAATCAGCTTGCCCATTCTGGCAAGTGTACTTGCCCGAAAGCCCTTTAAAAAAATTCAATTGCAAGGGCAAGCCGGCAAGTACTTTCGTCGGTGCCTAAACCTGGTAGTTCTAGCCATTGTCACAGTTATATGTAGGATCTCTTTTTAAAGCTTATTACCTATTCATGCTCACAGTGGCCAAAGGCGGCCTGACTATTTTGATAAAATCTTTAAAGCAAAATTGTTTTTTGGAAAATATTTGAATGGGAGTTACTCAGAATGTTACCAACAACTCTCCTTCAAATATATTTTGAAAATTATTCTTAATTTCCCAAGTTATTGTCATAAGTATCTCTGATCCATTCTCACATTGTTAGGCACCACAGAGTGGTTGTAATAATTAAGTTCTAGCAACCAACATAATGTCTATTTTCTTTGGCCATACCTACCTTAAATTCTCAGTAATTTGGGACACGTTTTGATAATCACATTTTTTATGGGTTGAGGGTGGCCCATGTTTTCTGAACATACAGACAAAGCAGAGTAATAGTGGCACAGATTTTCCTTAATGATAACCAGTGATAGATCAAGGGTGGCCCAGATATTCCTTAAATTATTTTACGTAATGATTATAGTGGACCAAATTGTTAGAGTGGTCTAAATTTCCGAGAATGTACGGTACTCACTTCAGAACTGGTTTTGTTGTGTTTCAGGTAGTGGTAGCAGAAGAGAGGAAGAGACTCCGGAGGAGGCCTTGTTTTTCAACACCAATATCACACCCATACTGGACGACATGTATGCACATAGGAAAGGTGTGTTTTTCTTATCTTAACTCTTCCAATGCAAAACTCAAATATGCAAATTCTTTGAAAAAACATCTAAACCCTGTCATGTTGGTATTCACTGGAAAGCCCTCGCTGAGTTCTCTCGGATGAGTACCCATGTGCCAGGGTTTCAGACATTTTTCAGGTTTTTTGCATCATTTTGTATTGGCCTTATTAGCTACCAGCAGAATGGTTAAATAATGCTAAAACTAAAACTAAAACTGATAAATCAAATTAATCATCAGTCTATTGTTATATTTTGAATGAAATTAATATTGAATTTGAGACTATCCAGACATGAGATTTCTTTTAGCCTAATGAATAATGATATTAACAAAATTTAGTTTGGAGATGTATTGAACAAAGTCTGCTTTCAAACTGGCATGAACCGAGGTTTGTGATGTAGCTGTAGATAGTTTTTTGATCCTACCATTTATTCATAACCTGCTCTCATACTAGGAATTGGTAAGCTCTGCTATTTCTCTGCATGCGTCTTTATTAGGGTTGCCTGAAATACTTGATGTGCTATGGTTACTAGATGAATAATGGTATCCTCCTAGAGTTATTTGCATGATTTGAATAACTAAGTACTTCTTGCACATAGTTGCATGTGGATTTCAATTTGTCTCTCAGATCCACACTTCGACTAGGGTTACACAGGGGTGCCCAAGTATATACATTCTGGAGCTGATATGATTGTTTTGGGAGCTCAGCAATTTTTGGTGGCCACTTTGCAACCACCAGCAGAAAAAATATCACCAGTTGGGCACTACTTTATTGGCCTTATTATCATTAATAAAGCCTTGATCAAGTGATAGACAATAGAATAAATGTGGTTCATGTTTTTAAATGAAATCTGTATCAAAATAAAATATAGGAGAAATGTCTGGTGAGTTCAATCGGCCCTACCTTCAGAAAATTTTCTGAATTCAACAGTGCTTAGAGGATTTGCCATCCCTGCTGCAGTTGGTTTTATTAGGTCAATGTATCTTTACTCTCCTTCCTGCTTCATATTCAACCCTTCAAGGCTGGACCCAGTGCTTGTGTAACATTTGGTTGCTGCTTGGTAAACATAGACACCTTGTATGGATTACACATAAACCTTTGCTAAAAATTTTCTGTCTTCTTGGATCCTTTTGCATTGTTGATAATAAGCACTTAATGAGAGGTCTGTTTATGTTGCCCTTACTACTTGTGGACCAGTGTCAGTGCTCCACCAATCAGATGCAGACACGAGGGGTCATTGGAATCTTGCATGCCTATGCTATATACACTTGAATAGTAGATGAATGTTCATGGTTCACGGTCATATATTGTTTTATTGTGCATGTCAACTTAGTTAGAAGACAAATTTATCTTATCTTATTGTGAAGGTAACAATTAACCTTGTAACTACTGTGCATAAATTCACTAATAAAGCCAGGAGGCATTAAAATATTTAAATGCTTTTCTCATTCTTCTTATTCTTGGCACAACACTTTCTTGATTAGAGCGAAGGGTCGTTAAGAAATGTATTGACATGTATTGATGATGAAAAGGAAATGCTAACATTCCTGGATGGCAGTTAAAGATTAAAGGGAAATTTATCTCCATGTTTCAGACAAGGACCCTGGTCGGCTGATGGAGTTAAGTAGAGAGTTATACCAGCTGCTGGAGGAGAATAAGATGCTGGGTAAGAAGTGTAAAAGACGGACGGTTATCCTCAAGACCATCTTCAAACTGCTCGATTCCGAGGAACCAAGCTTGCTCCTACAGATGGCAAGATTAATATTCGCTGTAAGTATATGATGCACTAAAATAATTTTATGGGATTCTGTAGTTCAATAGAGGTGCCAGTATGCAGCAATACAAGATCTAATATTACTGGATAAAAAGAAGAAAACAGGCCTCAGATACTGTATACTTTTTAAATTTGGAGTGCTAAAGATTTCGCTTTACAGGCCTTTCTAGAGGGTATCAGTGTTTCTTTAAATTTGCACATTCAAGCACTCAAATCATATTTACTACTAAATAGATATATTTTTTTGAAGGGTGTTATTTTGGTGCTATCATGGGGAGCGCAAAAATAGCAAAGTCAAATGCCTGTAAAAAATATATTTTACAGCATGTAGTTGACACAAGTTTCACCTACATTATAACACATGGGTGTTGAATAGTATATAAAATCACAAATTTTAAAAAAGGTATTATTTCTACCAAATTTAACTCCTAAAACTACTCTTATATTGTGGATTCGATCACTGAGGAAAACAAGCTTTATCTACATGTGGTATTTCAGTTTATGAAAAAAAACTGGTTAAGCTTGATACCTCACTAAAGTTAATTGCTATATTGTTGTTTTCTCTTTCAGTTGAAGGTGACTGGAAATAATCTGAACAATGTATGCAAGTTGGTCTACAAAGTCAGCAAGGATGACAAGAATGACCCTCTATTCATACGCAAAGATAATTTATTAGGTAAGTTTTAAACCAAGTTTCGATTTCCCTGGTTGGACATTAATTACATGTGTATCATCATTGAACATCAATGATTAAAAACTAAGGTATCCAAAAAACGTTAATCTTATTTGTGATGGTAAAGTTAAATTCCATAGACATCTTTCAGATTTAGTTATTGTAAAAAATGTAAGTGTTAACCCTTATGCTGCTGGTGAGAGTACTCAGCAAGAGCTTTCCAATGAATACCAAAATGACAAGGTTTAGATGGTTTTTAAAAATCTTTGCGTCCTTATTCTTTGGGCGAAAGTAGCCTCAGCATTGGAAGGGTTAAAATATAAAATCTAAGAACTGACTCTTTCATTGTTCCAGGCTGTGAAATTGATTGATACATTAAGTGAAAAGTTAAGCTTTCTAGGAACAGACTACTTAGGAAATATGACCTTGCTTGCTCAACCTTTATTATCCATATCTGTTTTTCAGATCTATTAATTGATGCCACGCGGGATTGCGACCCAACAACCTCAGTGGATGCTTTAGTTTACTGTGTTGGTGCCATAAAGTTCCTGTCGGGCAACAGTACAATCCTCAAGGAACTCACAAGGAAAGGCTGTATCAAAGCTCTTGCCAGACTCTTGGCCAACACCAATAAGGCTGTACGTACAACATTTCATAATTCCTACATATACAGGCAGTTTTGCTTAATCAATCCAATTTCATAGACAGTGTGCAACATAACCACTGGCCCCGTTGCAAGTTGCAAGTGAATTTGGCAAAAAACAGCAATGGGGCAAGCTGAACAAGACCCTGACTTGCCCCACTCGGCAATTACCGTAATTTCGCGTGTATAAGACGCACCCCTTGTCCAGGCCTGTGAATTAATGTATAAGCCTAAGCTTTGTGTATAGTGCGCACCCCCTTTTCGAAAATATTGCGGCAGATCTACTTCACATGATTGACGCTTAGAACCAGTAAAACGCATTTCGAAATGAGTGAAATGTGACAACAATGCTTATCACTGCGTCTCAGTGCCCGATATCCATTGTCCTTGGCATGCTATGATTGTAATCAATAACTTCTGACGGAGGTTGGTCCTGAAATTACAATTTGTCGTGCCGGGGCAAGCACTGATAGGCATTGTCTTTGCCACATCATAATTGTAGTAAGGTGAAACAACCCGCCCGTTTGGATGAACCAGGGGAGAGTTGAATTCATGTAATCCACCGTGAACGCAATAAACTGACCACAACCCTTACTGTTATATACCCCCAATTAATGTCAAGAAAACACCCATAAGGTTGAGATTTGTTTAGAAGGGAATGTGGGGTCTTAACTAGAATTTTATTATAATGGAAATATATATTATAATGGAAATATATATATATATATATATATTTATTATTTATTATATGAATATATATATATATATATATATATATATATATATATATATATATATATATATATATATATATATATATATATATATATATATATATATATATATATTGTCGAAACTGAAATTAGAAAACATACTTAGTAACATAATAGATTAATAGATGATACCTCAGGTCATCTATTTCGGATCTCCGTGTGGCCTGGGTACTCGATGTAAAACACCCTAGATTTCTGGCGTTGTGTATTAGACGCAACCCCGATTTGAGTGTAAAAATTCATGTAATAAAGTGCGTCTTATACACGCGAAATTACGGTATTATTTTGGGCAAAGTCCAACCTCTCCTTTGTTTAACAGAGTGGCGGGGCAAGTGGAAGTGCCGGCGGGGCAAGTCAACTGTAGGGGCAGAAAATAATGTTTTGCAACCTATGTTGCACCCTGTAAGACACAATCAGAATTATGTGTAATACAGAAGTTGCGAGTGTGATGGACCAGGAGGCAGTAAGGCATCCAGTTAAGCCCAAAGCTAGGATCACAGATCGCAGATCGATTTAACCCTTCCAATGCTAAAGCTTTTTTTGTCCAAAACACAAGAAAGCAAAGATTTTTGAAAACCATCTAAATCATGTCATGTAGGTATTCATTTGAAAGCTCTCGCCGAGCACTCTCAGTTGAGTACCCATATGACAGGGTTTCAGTCATTTTTCAGGTTTTTTGCATCACCTTGTATTGGCCAAATTAGCCACCAGCAGCATAAGGGTTAATAAGGGTTAATAGATGTTGCCTGAACTGCCAATCTCTGATATCTCTGAAGTTTCCAATCCATCTTCTTCTCCTGACTCTTCTCTTTTTTTCTTAATTTAACTTGAATATTTTAACATGAGCTAATGCTTCTCCACATTTTTTTTGTATATAATGCTATGTATTGATGAATTATTTTGATGTTTTATAGCTTAAGTTGATTCATTAATTCCCAAGGTTTCCTAAGCAGGACATATCTTTTAAGCACACAAACATCTATTTATCTATCTTGTATTTTATAACCATATCTATTTGTAGGCTTCTAAGGGTGGCAAACCAGTGGACCAGTACGGGCATGCTCTTGTTCAGGTAATGATATATTCCTTTGCCCAATATATTTTGTCTTCTATATTTGCTATATGATGGCTACTGTGTGATTAAAAAATGTAGAAATTAGAATACTTTACCTGAACCTCATAATTTATATACTGTGGACCAAGGAACTAATTTTGATATCTTACGGCTGGAATAGCAAATATTTTGGGGTTTTCAATTATGCACCTGTCAATTGAAATGTTGTCGCAGGGGGTCAGGACATGACCATTTAGTATACAATGCTATGGTAGCCAGGCCTGAATGCTGGGGCTGTCCTACACATAAAAAATTCACGTGAACGCTGGGGCTGTCCTACACATAAAAAATTCACGTGAACAGCCATAAGTCAATACTCATGCTTTGAGTGGGCTAAACATGTCCCAGGGGGTCGGTATTAGTGCCCTATAATTATGCCTTTGAGGGTGGGGACAGCAAACATTAGTGCTTAAAGTGCTGGGTATACCCAGCACTGTAAGCACTAATGTTTGCTCGTCGCGATATGACCTAAGCTGTTGAAAGCGACGTAAAACCCAATTCCTTCCTTCCTTTAATTGACTGGTGCATTATTGAGTGTGCAGTGCTCTTAAAAATTAATAGTAATTTGTTTTAATAATAGCTAGCAGGCATAGAACCTCTTCATTATATGAAACAAGATGAGTAACCCTGTAAATTTCAAAGCTTTGTATAATATGGTCTGTTTTTGATTATCGCTTATTTTTGACGGTTCTTTCTTGTTTTTCAGTTGACAGCATCTCTGCGTAATTTGTTGGATACGAGTGCAAGTAGGGCCAAGTTTATTGAGCATGGCGTTGTTAAGGAACTAAGTGACGTGATGTCTATCTACCCCACAGACCCTGATCTCATGATGAACGTCTCAAGAATATTCAGGTACGCACCTAATGTTTACAACCTCCAACAATGATTATTCTCAATGCATGATGTATTGAATTGATAACCTTTCATCTGAATTGATACTAATTGAAAAAGGTGCTTTTATTTGATAAGGATATAAATGCCTTTCACCTCATGGTTTAAGAAATGTTGGAAATCAATAGTTTTATATACATGCAACAAAAAGTATCCTTGAAAGCTTTTCATTATATAATAAAACCCCTCGATAAAAAAATAAAATTGTGAAAGAATAACACAATATGTTTACATAATCATATTTCCTCTGTTCCTTCCTGTATTTTCAGCAAGCTGACCATGCATACAGATTGTTGTAACAGTCTTTTGGATCTGCCAGGAGGCCATATTAAGTCCTTCTTATACTTGCTCAATAAGCATCTACCAAAGCAAGTAAGTCTTCTTATCGATTGGTACTTTAGAATAAGAAATTAATGGTTTATTCTACCAAACTTTCCCGAGTGGGGTCAGTTAAGTCTAAACAAAATCAGATGTATTATTCCTGTCATTAGAATATTAACATTCAATATTGGGTTTTCTGAATAAAAAATCTTCTAAAATCCAAAATCCAGACTTAATAAGCACAGAGAAATCCTGACCTTGGTTTAAAAGAATATACTCCTTGGTATACTAAAATTAAAAATCTACGTAAAACGGGAAAATTAGAAATGGAAAAAAAAAATTCCTCTCTTCGGAAATATTAGAAATGGAAACACCCAAAAATGAAAAATTAGGGAAAATTAGTACACGGAAAAATTAGCCATTCTACAGTATTGAGATATTCCTGATGTAAGTGTTGGTTTTGCCTTGTAGGATATGGTGGTTCGTATCTGCTTCATCCTGGGCAACCTTACTGCCAAGAGTGAGGAGGCCAGGAAAGCGCTCTTCCAGCAGAGGCGAGGCATGGAGACACTGCTGCTTGTGCTCAAAACATACTGCGAAAAAGACACACAGGTAAGGACAAAGAATGTAGGGACAGTATAGTGGAACGTTTATGTAAGTGGCATGCAAATCAGGGTGAGTTGAATACTCCTTTTGTTGCAAATGAATATAACAAATACAACCCCAAATCTTTCCTTTCTTAATAAATCACATCAGGGTGAGTTGAATACTCCTTTTGTTGCAAATGAATATAACAGATACAACCCCATATCTTTACTTTCTTAACCCTTATGCTGCTGGTGGCTAATTTGGTCAATACAAAATGATGCATAAAACCTGAAAAATGGCTGAAACCCTGGCACATGGGTACTCATCTGAGAGTAATCGGCGAGAGCTATCCAATAAATACCAACATGACAGGGTTAAGATGGTTTTTAAAAAGCCCTGCATTCTTGTGCTTTGGATGAAAGTAGCCTTAGCATTGGAAGGGTTAATAAACCACATGTTTTAATTTGAAGTCGCCAAAATGCCCTCTGTATTTGAGCCAGCCCTAATGTGAACTATGATTTCTTCGTTGTTTTCAGGAATGTGCTGAACTGGAAAAGGCTGCTGGTGAACAGTGTAAAAACCCTGCCACAGAGGACGTCCTCATCAAAGTCATCAGGGTGATAGCAAACCTGTCTATTAATGAGGAGATTGGTTCAGCCATAGCCTCAAACTCTCTTTGTGTGGACCTTCTCCTGCAAGTGTTAGGTACGTACATACACCGTATATGTGCCGGCGCATGCCGCAGCACAATAATGTTTAAAATTGTTTGCCTTAAAAGTACAGCAATGTGGCCGTAAAACTCGAACCGAATCGATTAATTGTTCGAAATAATTTTCTATTAATCGATACAAAAAATCTCTTCGCATCCGAACCCTAGTGCATTTGACTATTTCAAAGTCACCACCAGGAAGTTAACGTCATCTTTATCAGTCTAAGACAGCAGGGCCTCTGAATTTCATTTAAAACCCCAAACCCTCAAAAATCACCCTTCAGGACATCCAATATTTTTTGTGAGGACTTTTTTTAAATATCAAGTTCAAGCATATAATTGAATTTTTTTCACCTCAATATAATTCCCATGGCAGTGTATATGGACATGTTTTATTTAATTCAGTAAATACATGTTTATGGTTATAATCTGAGTATATTGTGGTCTCCCTTAAAAATTTCCCAATTTTGGGCACCCAGTTTCTAAATACTGACTGAGACCCTGATCTTCATAATGGTCACCATCATCATTTACATCATCATCATTTTCATCATCATTTTCATCATCAATTTCATCATCATTTTCATCATCAATTCATCATCGTTAGAATATTTTCAATGCTTATGCCAAAGTCAATTCTGCAGTTAGGTTCACTGATTATCACATTAATTTGATGTTTAGTGTTGGACCTGATTCAGTTTGAATAGTCACTTAGAATCTTTACTACTTAAATGATTTTTAAGAAATTCTCATTTTTGTTTAGAGGTCTATTTTTATGAGTCATGTTTCTAATTTTCTTATTTCCACCCTTATTTCACTGTTTTCATTGAATTATTTTACAGTGAAAAAAGATATAAGCAAGAGTGAAGAGCTGGTTCTCAACACAATGGTGACCATCAATAACCTATCCTATTATGCTGTCAAGACCAGTGCAATTGCAGAAAAACAGTGTCAAATCTCTGAGTGTAAGTTAGAAAATAATCTTTTCTTTTGTGGATTATGAACATGATATCAAGATTTGAATTATTTGGATTATATAGAGAGTAATATTTTAACAGATTACTTTCAAATAAAGCCAAGAGTTAGGTTAAAAGAAAGTGCTTTTACATAATTCTATGGAATTGAAATCTTCTTATTTTAAATTTTGTATTATTTAAACACCTATCTGATAAGGCCTTTAATGTTTTGTGTCTCATTCATACACTAAGCAAAGCAGTTATTACGAATGTAGATAAGCTGGTGAGTTATGCAATGTTGAATTCAAATATATATTTGTCTATCTATTACTAATCTTTAAACTTCAGTCAGGTCGATTATTGAACGTGTAGTTATGAGAAAAACTCCTATACATTTATTCTGCTATTCATTTTGCAGGTTTGTTGGAGTTGATGCTAACAGATCATATAGAGGGAATGGTGGAGGCTGGTAGAATCTATGGTAATCTCTCCAGACATAGATCTGTCAGGGACTTCCTCATGCAAAACAAAGGTGAGTAGAAAATAAGCTTTTCCTCTGGTAACCCTTATATGCTGGTGGCTAATTTGGCTAATACAAAATGGTGCAAAAAACCTAATTAATAGTTTTATTCTATTTCTTGACTCGGTAATGCTTGGGTTTAGAAAAAAAAAAGAGCAGGATTTTTGTTTTATATTTATTTACCTCCCTACCGAATCTGCAAAAATGGTTCAGGAAAGATCCAAGAAAATGCATTTAAGGGTCGCCTTACGACAGAAAAACAGACGATACATGAAGTTTGAATACCATAGCCCTATATCATTAATCCTTATGCTGGTGGTGGCTAAATTTGCCAATACAAAATGAAAAAACCTGAAAAATGACTGAAACCCCGGCATATGGGTACTCATGGGAAAGTACTCAGCAAGAGCTATTTAATGAATACCAACATGACACGGTTTAGACGGTTTTCAAAAATCTTTGCATTCTCGTGCTTTGGACAAAAGTAGCCTCAGTGTTAGAAGGGTCAACAACTGGCTAGTCATTCACAATATAGTCTCAAAACGGCAGCAAAACAGATGATACATCCTCTTTATTTGCTATATTTTCCCTACAGTTGGGGAGATGATGGTGGCGCTGCTGGACTCCGGGGCAAGGGAGGTCGTTTACTCTGCCTGTGGCGTACTCATCAACCTCATGGCAGACGAAGGCAATAGATCCATGCTCAAGAAAGAAGGGGGGATAAGAAAGTAAGTACAGCTTTTATACACCTGAGATAATAGGAGCAGGTGCACTGTAGTGCATCATTTTATATTCTGACAATTATTTTTGGCACTTCTACATACTCTTAGACAAATCAATGCAATTTATAGTAGTTATCAAGCTATATGATTTGTATTTATATCATTTTATTGTATTGATGCTATCTTGCAATGAGTAATGTTTGTATAGCAATTATGTGGAATGTACAAAACGAGTCCTAGATAAATGGTGTATACAGATTTGCCATTTTTAATTAACTGGAAGATCATATAAAGTATATGTGTAATTACTTGTACCAGTATATCCAAAGAATTGTATATCAACATTGTTTCCCTGCTATTGCAAGATATTTTTTCTAAAATTGAACACTTAAAGTGATGATGTAAATCATGGAATGGCACATAATCTATTTATTCCAGATTGGTTGATGTTATGCGCGACTTCGGCCGCAGTGATTGGCAGCTGGCTAGTATGGTTTGCCAGACACTATGGAATTACAGTGGCAAGATCACCAGCAGCAACGCCACCTATGGGGAAGAGGAGAGTCAGGAGCTACAGGATGTCCTGGTGGACTATTTGGGTAACTTAGCTCATATTGTATTCACTATGGAATCATACATGGCCTCGATGCTAACTTGAAAAGTTGCTGGCATGGAGGACCAGTAACACCTAGGATCTACTAGTCCTATAAAAATTTTAATGTTCCTACAAGTTATATATTGTTATACATTGTTTTTGCATTGTTGTTGGGTTGTGAGTTTCTCCTTCGACATGAAGCAAAATATTGTAATAATTCAAGTCAAAACTGAATACAATTCATCCACATTTGATTTTGTCATTGTAGATTAGTATCATCTGTAGGTGTGGTGCCAGACCATAACTTAACCCTTACACTGCTGGAGGCTAATTCTACTAATACAAGATAATGCAAAAAACCTGAAAAATCACCGAAACCCTGGCAAATGGGTACTCATCTGAAAGTATTCAGTGAGAGCTTTCCAATGAGTACCAACATGAAAGGGTTTAGATGGTTTTCAAAGATTTTTGCGTTCTTGTGCATTGGGCGAATGAAGCCTCAGCATTGGAAGGGTTAATCCATTAACCCTTACATGGCCGTTAAGTGTCCAAAACTGCATGACTATTTTGGTTATATCTCTCCATGTTAACTGATTTTCAGAAAGTATTTAACAAATGAATATTGATTTCTGTAATTTATAAGTACTGCCAAAGACATTTTCAAAAGTAACATGGGTTCAGACAACACCTCTTAGGGAGATTTCCTGGCAATTCTACCTGGAGATGTACTTGGCAAATGTTGTCTGGACCTCTTATACTTTTAGAAATAGCTTTGGAATGAAGGAAGCATTCTCCAAATATTTGGAGTAGAGTCGTAGAGTGAGTTCTGATGAAGAATGCTCCTTAAATACTTTCTAAATATTGCTTTTGTTAAAGAGATGTCACCAAAATAGTGAGGCGGTATTGGCGACTACAGGCATGAATTGATTAACATTTGGAGTGTGCCCTCAGTCTGACAACATGGAATAACTCTTTAAACACTGTGTTATTCAAATATTTTGAAGAGGAATTATTAATTTAAACAAGAACAACATATTTCAGTCAAATGTTTCTCAGGATGTTGTACTGTTAGTAAACCTTATGCTACTGGTGGCTAATTTGGCCAATACAAAATTATGCAAAAAAACTAAAAAAGAAAAGATCTGAAACCCTTGCATGTGGGTACTCATCTGAGAGTGCTCAGCAAGAGCTATCAAATGAGTACAAACATGACAAGGTTTAGATTGTTTTCAAAAATATTTGCGTCCTTGTGCTTAGGACAAAAGTAGCCTCATTATTGGAAAGGTTAACTGACTGTGTTGTCTTGTTTCAGATGAAGAGACTGCTCTGGACGCGGGTCTCCAGCAGGATTACGATGAGGAGATGAAGGATTGGATGAGAGAGTCGTGGGAGACAGAGTTCTGCCCAGTAGCCACCCAGCTCCTACACAGACTAGAGTCCCATCAGTCAGCATTCGAGTCTCTAGACACACCAAGTTGATCACTCTAGCAGCGACATTGCAATCTAGATTATGCACAAAAGTGGTCTCTGACTATATGTCTTATGTATGTGGTGGCACTAATCTTTTCTTTAATAAAGGGACAGAAGATGTGTTGCAGAATATGAGTCCAATTTGGAAAAAAGGATACCTGGTACATGTAGTTTGTAAAATAGGAAATAATTTTCCACTTATAAATTTCTGTCTTAAATAATTCTCTTCCAAGCAATGTGGGCCAAGTAAAATGAAATTAGACAGTCGTTATTTTCTCAAAAAAGACATTCTTTTTACATTTAGAAGCTGGCTAGTTAAATACCAGTCTGATGCCATTTAATGCAGTCTTTCCTATGGCAATACTATAGGACTAGAAATGATATGTAAAGAAATCAACAGAAGAAATACTATTTTGAACAAGACCAACAGCAGCGAGATATTTATAGGTGTTAGATATGTGCACTATTGATCAACAATAGAGCAAGTTTTCATTGTTTGTATCATTCCATCACTAGCTTTTCTATCTTATTTCAATCACTTTGCTTATAATCAAAAGTATAGGTTTCTGTGATGATTTGCTTGATATATTGCATGCTTTACACCTGCAGAAGTTTTTGGGTTATCTTTAGTAAAAAATCCTTAACAATGAAGTTTATTCCATTTTGTATTGATGTCTCGACAGCAGCAATGCTCATTTTAAACTCAATACTTTTGTTGTGAGGCCCTGATTAAGGAGTATATGATTGGTTTGAAATACCTGTATCTAGTATCTAGTATCTAATGAAATAATGTTTCGATCAAACGTAAACTGGAATTTCTCAAATTAAAGTTGGATTAGTCACTTTTGGTCCATTGAAGAAAATGAAATCCTGGAGGACCTGCTTTTTGAATTTTTTCACACAGACTCATGGCTAATACATGTTTAAGGGTGTTGTGACAAGTCTTGACTTAATCTATCAGTTAATCTTGGAGGTCCTGAAGATGGCTATTACAATCAGCGGTACAATCTGTCTCACACATTACTGACAGGACTGGACTTATTGTTGAAGAATGTTCTTACCTCGAAACAGAAACGATTGGTTTATCTTTGATCCCCCCAAATCCCCCCCCCCCCCTCCCAATCTATTTCCCCTAATATTTCCATACCATCAGATTCCCCTAACTTAGGGCTTCACTTAGATATATAGTCTACGGGGGGTATTTTCTACATTTAACAGTCTCGATCTGCCCATGTAAGTTCTATGGTGCCCATATTTTAGGGTATTTCTGCCAGGCTATCTAGGCTGGAGATACAGTTCCCTCAGGCTCTTCATGGCTACCAGGTTTAAACCAGGGTTACCATAATTGGCAACCATTTATATTTTTTATTGTATATGCATGAAAATAAGGAGGTAAACTTGATTGTCTCTTCAAAGAGTTTGCATTAAGAATATATTTAAAAAGGAAACTGTGCAGCATGTTTCATAGAATGCTGATGACTCAACCTATCTGCACAACTCTACTATTTATCAGAATATAACCTGATGTTTTAGATGTTCCAGTGCTTTATGTATATTTTGTACATATCAAGGTGTATGAACTATTTTGTCTAATTAATTCCTAATGAGTGTGTGTGTGCATATACTTGCATAGTTTGTGAAAAATTAACACTGAGATGATGTAGATTTTGTTTGTACATGTATATATTAAATGGCTGTCCTCATAAGTACATTGTACAATGAAATGGATGCATTCCTTTTTGTTTGCAGTATACCAATATATAACCATCCTCTGTGAACCCATCCGTCCACATTGCTATGATGTCCACAGTTATTCACTAATTTGAACAAGTGCTGATAGCAAAGATGAGATTTTGTTAATTTTCAATTAAAGCATTGTAAAATAATGGCAATTACAAAAGATCTCTAGAAACTGTATAACTGATATTTTTTACAGGCATTTAATTTTTGCTATTTTCACGATGCCCGTAATAGCACCAAAATTACATCCTTCAAATAAATATCTGGCTTTGTATCTGCTTTGTTTGAGTGCTTGAATGTGCAAATTTAGAGTAGCACAATTACCCTCCAGCAGGGCTGTAAAGCGAAACCTTTAGCACTCCAAATTAAAGCCATATACAGTTGTTCGATTACTTTCCATGTTGGTTATCAGATATTCACAAGCATTTTATAATATTTGAAGAACAGCATAGTTTTTATTACTTGGAATATTTATAGTGTGTTCAATGTGATAGTGGCACTAGTGCTAAATGCATTCATTCCTGAAATAAAGATATGGTAAATACTATCAGTAACCTCAGCGTTACTGTGAAGAAGGGTTCAAGGAATATGTTTTGTTATCATGGTTGTCACGGAATCATTTTTTGTAAAGCACAATTGAACAATACTAGTACTCAGGTTGGCTTGAACAAACTTAGATTTGTACCTGAAAACTAATGTGTAATTTGTGCTATTGCACACTATAAAAATGTTCACAATCTAAAGATAACATCTCCCATAACAAAAAAAAACATTCTCTTGTGCAATTCTGTAATATTATCATGGAGCATTGTTGGTTATGTATGAATTGTAAACCATGGTCTCACTTTACTTGTAGTGAAATGTATGACTTTCAAAAGTAGAAAGATAGGCTCTAGAAAAATACACCTCAGAAGCAATACTGTAAATCTCTTGATAGGTTTAAGGCTGCTTTTTTAACTTCGCCTAAAGAACTTAAAACATGGCCTAATCTTAAGATATCAGTGTGAAATATTACCAGCAAGTTTACACTGCTCTGTTTGTGGCAAACCTCAAATTTATACCTTTTTGAAATACATTTGCTATATTAATGAAGACCAAAAATTTTACTTTTTTACAGTTGATAAATTTTCTATATTGATGTTAACCTAAATTTGAAGTATTGTAGCTGTCACTATAATGAAAACGTAGCCAGCATTTAAAAATTACTTGTCAAAATACACAGCCTTAAATGTTTCACAAATATTGCCTTACTTGAAATTCAAATAAGGTGTCCCAATTGCAAATACTGACAATGAGAGATGTGGGGGTTCAAACCTCTATTTAAACATGCCTGTTCCATAAACATCACGCCAGTATACCTGTTGCACAATTGTCTCCCCACCTCCATGACAACCACTTTTCACTAAAAAACAACTGTGAATGAATAAATTTGTTTTGATTGCTGTATATGACACTCTTTGTTGTTCTTTTTACCATTTTATATTCCTAGCTCAAATTTACCTTTTTTCTTTCTTTTTTTTGTTGAAAAAATGGTGTGGAAATTTTGAAAACATCATAGTGTAAACTGCTATTTAACACTTTTAAGTGAATCTGAGCAGTACTCTCTTTCACAAACGGTAGAATCAGAAGGCAAATAAGCTGTTGGGACTATAATGTCCAATCACTTCTATGGTTCCAACAAAATATGCATATTCTGGGGCTAAACTTTTGAATCCCTTTCCTTTAATTAATGTGGATACTGATCATGTAGTAACACATAAGCTTGTAAACTACAATTCTAAATAAAGTTTGTGACAAACAAAAATCAAAATATGCTTCCAGAAAATTCACTGTTAAATGATTACTTTATTTTGGAATTCCTAAAATTATATGTGCACATAGCTTATATGTCGTTGAGGAATACCACCATGCAGTAGCAACTTCCTTGGCCAAGATAATTGTCTCTAAAAGGTAATTATTTCCTGGCCAATAACATAGATATAAATAAATGCTATTGTGATAGCCATAAATGCCTTTTTTATATCTATATATTTATGGATTAGGGCCTTTAATCTAACTTCTAAGCTCTGATTTTTGGACATCAAAAATGGTTTATCAATACCTTCGATGAATAGATACCAACCTGAGAGTAGTAGACGAGGGAGTGGGCACTGTGCATGCATGCATCATCAAATTTCGCTGCCTCTCACTATGAGTCATAGATAACCTGTGTACCCCAGGATTGGCTGCCTGCTGAGCCCATCTCCTTGGCAACCTATCTGACCTAGATAGGATGACAGTCTGTATATCCAGCCAGCCAGTCAGTCTCTCTGCTGCTTGCTTACTGCACAAATCACGTGACCAATACCTCCCCAGGCTAAACCGCGTAACCCGAGGCGCACATACCCTAGGTACTAGCATGCTGTGCCTATTGGGTTGCGGATCAAGGGGATGTATTTCTCTGATACCAACATAAAAGTATACTCCCATTAATGCTTTATTGATACCAATAAATGATGTTATCCATAACTTATTTATTGATATTAAAACTTTTTTTCTTTTTTTGATAAATCAATATAAATCATTATCACTCATGTTTTTAAGCTAATTTGTAAATAAAGAAGACCCATTCATACATGTAGAATGCTCTGGCCATGGTATGTTATGATGTCCTATGCCACCTATTGACAATATTGAGAACAAAATTCAGAAATAATATCCAAAAAGTGGCGCCATCTATTATCTATTACAAAAGTGAAGATGGCTGTCCTGCTGTTTGTAATCCTAATACTCGTGGTGCTTTTCGCTCTAATGCGAGAGTTTATGCCATTTATATCTCAAAAGGTTAGTATGACAAGTAACAATAGACTACATAGATAATTTGTATCCCAACCTTTTTTAACGTTGTGCGAGGTGGACTCGTACACATGTCTTTATTTTTCAGATGTTGTAAGCTTCCCTATTATCGCCCAATTCACAACTTAACAGAATGATATTGATACTTGCCAACTTGACACTGTCAGTGACACTCTTTGACAGGAAGATATCTATGTGAGATAAGATCACTAGTAGCTTATTTGATACCTTATTAAGCTTGGATCTCCTGTAGTCATTTGTTAGAGTAAATTATAATAACCTGGATGTATTAAAATTAAGTCCACTGCCGCAAGTGGATTAAAGTAAACCCCCGTCGACCCTTTTTGTGAAATCGATGTCAACTCCATCGACCCTTGTAGGACAGCGTCTATGCTTTCGTCGACCCTTGTAGGACAGCGTCTATGCTTTCGCCGACCCTTGTAGGACAGCATCTATGCTTCTGTCGACGCATGCAGGCAAGGGTCGAGGACCATCGACCACGTCTCAGATGGGTCGATAGCCATCATAGACGCTTGTCAGTCATGGGTCTATGGCTCTAGCTCATCGACCATAAGCGTCGATGGCTGAAAGTAAACCCCCACCGACGCTTGCATGCATGGGTCTACGAAGTCAACGACCCTTGTCCGTCAAGGGTCTAGCAGGAAACTTGCTGCCATCGACCCTTGTTGGTCAAGGGTCGTTGTAATTTGGAAACCTCAAACAAGAAATCTCTCTCACATCGACCCATGTTGGACATGGGTCGATGCACTTTACTAGAACAGGAAGTTGAGTGTCACCATGTAGGCAGACGGAGGTCTGTAATGAATATTCTGTCATAGTCAGACATTTATCCAATGTTCTGTTCTCCATAAGGATTTTAGATTTTTCTTCCAGCTCTTTCTTTCTGACTTGCTTATTTATTTATTCTCTACACATTTCTTTTTTTCTCTCCGATATTGTGTATTTATTTTTGCATCCTCTCTCTCAGACTTTGAAGTTTACTTCTTTGTCTAACCTGGTCATTTGCTACAGAGTAAGGTTATTTGTTGTTCAAACCACTAACCTGGGATGCCACCAGGGGGGTCAATATATATTATCAAACATAACATGGGTTTTAAAAAAAATGCATGTTTCTTGCCCCTGCCCTTGATATGGTGGTGGGAAGGGGGGATGATCAAAAGCAGTGATGGGATCTCATTCTAACGAACGAGATTGCTGTCACACACACCAAAGGTCTGTTCAATTTTTTTTTCTTGTCAAAAAACTTAGTTGTTTTTAAGGCAGGTTTTAATCCCCGTTAAAATACAGAAGAAATCAAATAACGTATTGTGTTACTGCTCCATCCTACAGACATTTCCCTGATCATACACACCTTTGGTTTTGGGATGTATTTTATGTATATTTTAGTTCAAAAATGTTTTTGCAGTGTATTTTCTATGCTCTGTTTGCCTTGTGCCCGTAGACCCATGTGCGCAATGGGTCTATGAGGCTGACCAAGTTCATAGACCCATGTCCAACATGGGTCTATGAGGCTCCCTAAGTACATAGACCCATGTGCGCAAACGGTCTATGAGCCATAGACCCTTGCAGGCATGGGTCTATGAAACGAAGGGGTTTACTTTCCCACTTTTGCTCCACTGCCAATGGCATTGGGTGTCGTTGCTGGCTAGATCGAGCAACTCTATCGTCGGGTATGCCGTTGTTTACATTCTGAGATTGATAGGCCATACCCACGATAGAGAAAGCCCCATACAAAACTTTTCCACTGCGCCCAAAAAACTGGGCGCTCACATTTCTAGCTCAGTCTGGCCACCCAAACCAACTGAATTCGTTTCCTACCTTGATAATTTACGTTGTGACGCCTTTACAGCACTCAAATCTATCCAGAGTGCGAGAAATAAGAGCTTTTTGGCTGGAAGCGATAATTTTCACCGTGTACTTACCGCCATTTAATTCGAGATATGACTAGTCGAGCAGCACTGTCCATCATTTCCCGTATCAGACCTATCACCTTCTCACACGTGTGCTGCTCGACTAGTCATATCTCGAATTAAATGGCGGTAAGTACACGGTGAAAATTATCGCTTCCAGCCAAAAAGCTCTTATTTCTCGCACTCTGGATGGATTTGAGTGCTGTAAAGGCGTCACAACGTAAATTATCAAGGTAGGAAACGAATTCAGTTGGTTTGGGTGGCCAGACTGAGCTAGAAATGTGAGCGCCCAGTTTTTTGGGCGCAGTGGAAAAGTTTTGTATGGGGCTTTCTCTATCGTGGGTATGGCCTATCAATCTCAGAATGTAAACAACGGCATACCCGACGATAGAGTTGCTCGATCTAGTTGCTGGCATGACTTGAATTTGAGTTTATATATTCTGTTATACAAAAGTACAATGATATATGTCTGGCTTGGCCAGTAAGTAAGCACAGAATCAAAAACTGGTACTGGTTGGTAGTGGTCGGACGATTAAGCGAGAACTCGAGCATTTGGTTGAGGCAGAGAAATACATCCCCTTAAACCGCAACCCCATAGTACTTCATGCTAGCCTCTACGGCATCTGCGCCCGAGTTACGTGCTGTAGCCTGGAGTTGTATTGGTCACGTGATCTGTGCACTGCTGTCTGACTGGCTGGCTGGGGGATGTTATCCTATCTAGGTCAGATAGTGAGAGGCAGCGAAATTTGATGATTCATGACCAGCGCCCACTCCCTGTCTACTTCTCTCAGGTTGAGGTGAGGCCGACTCGACCCATTCGAACGGCATTTGAAATAATCGATTATTTCAAATGTGAAATTTCTCAATAAATTTTGTGAAATTTCACGGCCAAAACATACTAAAACAATATAACTTTCGTTTAAGTGACACCGAACTGCTCCGTGTCAACACTCAAGAGTAAACAAATCTATTGCGCCATATTTGGCGCACCGATTCATCAAGTGCCGCGGTACACCGCATGTGTGCCTGGCATGTGCCGACGCATGTCACGGCCGTAAAACTCGAACCGAATCGAATAATTGTTCGAAATATTTTTCGATCAATCGATATTAAAAATCTCTTCGCATCCGAACCCTACTAGCTGGTGAATCTAAGGTATATAAATGAAGATTTATGAAATTTTGGATGTCGAAAGTCAGGCTTAGCCTACTCAATTTACAAGAATAATCATACCAACCCCATATGCTGACTCGCTTCTTTAAATCATACAATCAGAGACATAAATCATGTAAGACACTGATACAATGAACCTTTTGTCCTGTATGAGTGAAACTTGAAAATATGTCCTTGGACTTGACGAATACAATAAATCTGATTAATACAACTGGGAGTCATTCTGCCAAAAATCTGGTGTTTAGGAGTCAAAATAACTCCTTGACACACTGTCTCTTCCTCATGAGGTTCATAATTTTACCTAATTTTTATTGTCTTATACAGTCTTTAGTTTACACAAGTTGTAGTTTAATTACTGTTCTACTGGGACAAGATTACAAGTATTGCTTCACAACAAGATGCTGTGATACAGCCCACATGTTCTGGGGAAGAGGGGGGGGGGGGGTAGCAGTTCCGGTTTACAATCTTGTCGCTATCTGAAGAAGTTTGTCTTGCCTCTTCGAGTTGTGTTTGCTATTATACAATAAGGAAACATGAAGAGTCATATATTTAAAGATTTTCATAATTCACAAATATGCTTGCCTTGTGTGTAACCAATTTTAAGTGTTTGCAATTCGTTTGATAGAAAAACAGTTAAAAAATGAAAGAATGCAATATATTTATTCCTGGTGCTTGATTTATCAAGAAATGCTTATTGAACCTATGCTTGTCTATCCAGGTCTTGCACAAGATGTCCAATGTTTCTGATCAAGAACTGGAGAAAAGACAGCAGTTAGCAGAGCTGAGGAATGAGCTCCAGCATATCAGTATGGTGGACGAATTTCCCAGATATGCTAGGTTACAACGAAATATAACAAAACTCAGTGATGAAGTCACCAAATATAGTAAGTATAACTAAAAGGTGCAATGATGAATGGTAGCTGTAGGTAGTAGAAGTAAACAATCAAAGCAGTAAATCTCTATGCGGGGTCTGAGCCAGGATTTTAAAAGTGTCTGTCCAAAATAGCAATTCCAAAATTTCTGCCTGTCTAGATGTAGCTACTCAGTTACTTCAAATTTCTATACCAATTACATTTAACTGCCTACTGTGTCAAAAAGGGCAATTTACATTTCAGCCATCTCCTAGAAGATGGTTTGTTAGGAAAATATTTGGTTATTATCCCCATAAAGTCAAAATTCTTTAAAGAAAGTGTTGCCTGCCCAAAAAGGATGTTTTCAGGAAACTGCCCGTCCAAAAGACAGGCTGGACAAGTCCTGGCTAAGTCCCTGCTCTATGGATGATTGTTCAACATCCATTACTCTGTTCTATTAATCAGGACTCTGTGCTAAGCAGAGGAATGGAGTAATGAAGTTAGGATTCATACTGCTGTATGTATCTGACGTGACGTGCCATTTCTCCTATATACAACTATGCATGCAAAGGTTGTGAATAAAGTTGAATTGAATAATTTTTTGTAATTAAGTACTTGATTCTAGTGAGAATTGACATGTAAATGGGATGTTAATTGGCTAGTTGTTCAGTTGTACTTATTCCTTCTACAATGGAAACTAACATTATAAGTTAGTTTGATTGCATTGAATTGAACATATTAAAATAGAATTCTAGTTATTGTTAATAGTAAGCTTCAATTATGCACTAGCATATAATGAATTATTTGGAAAATTAATGTTTTAAATGTATTATCTTGTATCCCTGTGTTAATTGTTACTGTTCTTCTGCATTTCAGCCCAGACAAGAGCTACAACTCTCACACAAATCAGAGTATACACTTTAGGTGTTTGCAATGTTCTTCAGGTAATACAAATCACCAATTAGAAATCATACAACTGAGTACTGAGCACTTATATGAGGTAGCTTTTAACCTAGACATTGTCTGCATCTAGACTTGAGTTCTGGGCTACAAACGGTTCCATGTCACATTTGAACCGAAAATGCTATAGATTATTTTCATTTATTTGTCTTGTAAAAATGAATTGCTCAGTTCAGAATTTGATTTTGGGATGACATTGGATCTATATTTATTGATGGCATTCAGACATAATAATACATATCATTCTGACATTGTTATTATAAAATTGATTGCATGCAGTCAGCACTCATGGACTTAGTGATCTGTATTCAAAATTATGAAATAGTTATTTAGTTGTAACTTGTAAGACATGCACTTCACTTTGCTTCTTGGTATTTTAAGGTTTTGAAAGAAGGTTAAATCTGTTTTCAGGTCCTCAGTATCTTATCCATTATCTGGATGTATCGCTATGAACCTCTGCTGCACATGCCAAAAGAATGGTTTTATCCTATACACGGAATAGTGGCCTTTCCTACAGGTGTACCAGGTGAGCAGAATCAGTTTCAGCATAACTAGTATACCTATTCTTGCATACTGTAGAACACACAATGTACGCATCTGTTTATATATAGCGTACATAGCGTGTGGTTCTGCTTCGCTATATATATAAAAACGCTGTACTTTTTTCTTACTGTACTGGCGCTGTCAGCGACGGCTACCGTTGCTAACATAAAGATACGCCATGATGCGAAAACTCCCCAATTAGCTATATTTGGGACACGCGTCATATGTATGTTCTACAGTATTATTGCATTAGTGTGACAATGTCCCAACAGCCTTTTTATTTTGGTAATATTTTAGAAAGTATTTTAGGAAGCAGGGTCTTAGCCAGGATTTAGAAACTGGTGCCCAAAATTGGCAATTGTAAAATTTTGGGGCGTCCAAATTTTTAAGGGGGACCACAATATACTCAGATTTCAACCAAAAACATGTATAATGTTATCAAAATAAGGTATGATAACCTTATACAATGTCATTGGAATTATATGGAGATGAAAAAAATTCCAATTATATGCTTGAGATTGACATTTTAAGAAATTCCTCCCCAAAGATTTTGGGTGTCCTGAGGGGTGCTTTTTTAGAGTTTGGGTGTCCAAAAAGACACCCAGACGCCCTGCTGGCTAAGACCATGTTAGGAAGAATGCCTGGGCATCTCACTGGCAAATGTTTTCTGGTACTATTATACTTAATCCTTGCAGCTGGCTGACCAGCCCATAAATCTGAGAAAGTGTTGGTAAAAACGGCTGTCAGTTTTTTTGGAGACATGATTAACTTTTTAGAAATGGAAAGAAAACCTTAAAATAACCTAGCTCTGTATCGTACTTTTACCTTATATCTCTATGATGGGGCAAGATGGCTGCCCAGCATGTCTTTTGGACATGCACTTTCCTGTTAAGTGCCTTTTTCCGACAGGCAAAAATTTCCAAGAATATATTTCTTATTATGACTTTTGCAGTAATAATCAAGTTTTTTCATAACAAACCATCTTCTGAGACATGGCTGAAGTGTAAACTGCATTTTTGTTGAATGGGCAATTGAACGAAGTTAGTATAAGAATTTGAAATAGATCTAGCTACCAGCTATTAACTACCAATCACATTCTTTGCCTAATTTTGCCTTTTCTTTATTCCAGGAGCGCTGGGGGTGACCTGTTGGCTGATGGTTTGCAGGAGTACGGTGAACAGAGCCATCAACTTCTTCCACAAGTGACCACTACCATGGGAGAAGCTAATCGCCCTGTCCCTGCATCTCCTCATGTAGGACCCTAGGAACCCATGCCTGCTGCTGCTGCTGCTCTCACTGCCAGCTACGCTTGGGTCAGCTTAGATATAGGAGAACTTGCAATAGAACCGGGTTGTCCTCAGGGGCAGATCCAGGATTTCTGTGTACTGTAGAGGGTTCGTTTTAAAACAGAGGTAGATCTAACTTGCTGGTTTTAACCCTTCCATTGCTGTGGCTACTTCCAATGCTACCTTTGTCCAAAGCACAAGGATGCAACCTTTTTCGATAACCATTTGAACCCTGTCATGTTGGTATTCATTGGAGAGCTCTTGTTAAGTACTTTCAGATGAGTAGCCATGTGCCAGGGTTTCAGTAATTTTTAAGGTTTTTTGCATCATTTTGTATCGGCCAAATTAGCCACCATCAGCATACGGGTTAACGCATAGGTGGATTTATCTTGTTGATCCTAAGCAAAAGTGATAATCTGAGCATGGAAATAAACATTTTGAATTGTAAAGGGGATTCCCCGAACCCCTTGAACCCCCTCTGTATTCACAACTGCGTCTGGCAGTACAGGAATCTCAGCGTGAATTGCTTGCTCTCTGTAATATGACAAGTTTAGTAGCTGTAGGCTTGTGGTCCCATGCCTATGCATATGTGATACTGGCATCTGTCGAGGGCTAATATCGATTTTATGCATGTTACAGCTTCCTTTGGAACATTAAAAAATGATAGTTTTGCATTGCCAGGTATTTTTGTAGGTGCTGAGGTGAGAGATTCACCCTAGAAAGCTGCATGGAATTCAGGTGTGTGATATATTCTTGTAAATTAGTATTTGGTCTGGTTAGCATGAGATCCATCAGATATTTGCTTGCTTTGAGTAGACTGTGATACTCAGGAGGTAGTGGTAAGAGTTTAAATTACATACATGATTGACTGTCTACCTCAATCAAATCTATGCTTTTTTCTTACACAACTACTTGTGGTCCATGTACTTCCTTGTGACGCCATGATTAACCCTTCCAATGCTAAGGCTACTTTTGTCCAAAGCGCAACGATGCAAAGATTATTGTTAACCATCAAAACCCTGTCATATTGGTATTCATTTGAAAGCTCTCGCTGAGTACTCTCAAATGAGTACCCATTCGCCAGGGTTTTAGTCATTAATGTAGGTTTTTCGCATCATTTTGTATTGGCCAAATTAGCCACCAGCAGCATAAGGGTTAAGACTGGTGATGGTTTCAAATCTCATCATCCTTGCAATGGCCCAAAATTGCCAGACTATTTTGGGGATATTTCTGTATCATTTTGAAACTATATGAAGGAGTACCTGACCAGTCTTAAATTATACTTAAAAGGTGGCAGAACTGTCAACGGATCACAATATGTAGTGAATGGAACATTTGTAGGTATGTCTTAGAAAAATAATATTTAGTTGACCATTGCCTATGTTGCCACCCCTTCCCACTCTTACCCCTAAGGAGACTACAAAAATATGGCCTTGGAACTTCCTTTACATAATGATCTACACCAGTGAATTTCATACATGTGATTTGAAATAGATGAATCAATAAATGAAGACATGGATATATACAAAAAATGTTTAGGACATCAAAGGTGTCAATCCCGTGTCATATGTGATCTTTCCAGCTCATGAGTCTCTATTTATAAGGTTTTCTTCTCCGTCTGTGCATATGAGTACCGTTGAACTTCCCACATTTTTTCCAAGGTATTACTACTTGCCCATTTGTTGTGCCAACAGGGTATCGTATGCGTTGTGGTTTGCCCATAAGGCAAGCCAGGCTTATTTTGTGTAAAGTTAGAAAGGTAAACACAGCAAGTGATCTGGATGGTTTATAATGCAAACACTGCACACTGTATGTGATGTGCCCTATTGGTACGGCAAACATGGGATGCTATGTGCACTATTACGGTATTACCAAGGCAAATATTTTAACCCTTTCAATGCTGAGGCTACTTTTGTCCAAAGCACAAGGATGCAAAGATTTTTGAAAAACATCTTAACCATGTCATGTTGGTAGTCATTGGAAAGCTCTCGCTGAGTACTCTCAGATGAGTACCCATGTGCCAGGGTTCCATTTTTCAGGTTTTTTGTATCATTTTGCGTTGGCAAAATTGGTGATCAGCGGAATAAGGGTTAAGTAGTTTGCCTCCTCATAAGTCAGGGAAACATGGTATATTATGTGCCTGGTTGTTTTGAAATTAAAACTAGTTGTGCCATGTTGTGAAGGCAAACATAATAGATAGTAAATGGACCATCAGATCCAATCGGCAGAAGGGTGTGGCCACATTGTTACAACAGTATTTTTGATTCACTTAAAATAATACTTTGTTTGGGTATGCATCTTCAGACATTGGAAGGCTACATTGGTATTCATGCCCATGTATCCATCTAGGTGCTGCTGTAACAGCATTATTTAGCCAAAGATGTGCCTGTGTATGCATGATAAAGCCAAATGTTAATAGAAGTTGATGGTTTCATTTAAAGTAACATTTTAAATATCTGAAACCTGCTTTTTAGTAGGCTGATATTTTTTTTAATACATATCAGGTATTATTTATCAGGAATGTAAATAATTGGTTGGGCTGCACACATTTTTTTCCTCCACTCCATTGGTGATTCATGTGAAAAAAGCTCAAAACAAAACTAAAAGCTAGTAATGAGTGAAGGTTTCATCTTCAGTTTTACCATCTATCCTTCGTAGTTGCATATGTAAGAAACACAAGGCGGTCTCATATTAACCCTTCCAATGCTAGGGCTACTTATGTCCGAAGCACAAAGAATTTTGAAAACCACCTAAACCCTGTCATTTTGGTACTTATAAGAGAGCTCCCTCTAAGTTCTCTCAGATGAGTACCCATATGCCAGGGTTTCAGTCATTTTCAGCTCTTTTGCATCATTTTGTAGTTCCAAAATCAGCTATGAGCAGCGTAAGGGTTAAAGGTATCGTTAACGGAAAAAGAAAATTCATTTCATGCTAATTGGCATCTGTCTACTGTGTGCAGCCCTGGTTGGTTCTCTTGGATTGTCTGCAGTTAGTAGAATACTACATTTAAATGGGAGATCAGTCTTTTTTTATCTACATTGTAGGTTTATCAAAAAATGGAAAAACAAGAAAAATATGTTGGAAATAAATTGTTTATTTATCAGCTGTTTTGTCTACCTTTTACTTCCATTCTTGTACATTTTTCTTAAATTACAATTCATTACATACATACAATATGCAAACATATGCTCCAAGCATTTAACACTGCCAATTTCATGGTCATGGTCGGATTTTAAATGTTATCTGTGTAAAATAAGACATGCAGGAAATTAATATCACCAATTCTCCATTTACCATTCATAATAACTTGTTTTCGGAGAATATCCACATCTAGAAAAGTGGTTCTAAAAGTGTTCCCCTTTTGAAGGGATACTCCAGTCCCATTGTGACCTTCAAAATTTGATTGGATTAGAACAGCTCTCAACTGATATACAGTGTAAGTATTCGTTGATTTTCTTCTTGACTTCTAAAAACTTGGAAAGTTGATAAATTAAGATTGAAGAGAAGTGCCACTTCCTACTAAACTCGCTGTAAGTATAGCACTCTATAGTTCACCATGCTAGTGTGGCCATGTTCCCGACCTGTAGTTTGCACATACTTCACTTGTCTAAATAGCCCAACCAATCTATGAAGCTGAATGTTCAGGGCAAAAATCATAATGGCCATAACATGTAATTCATTTATCCGGATGGAAGACCCAGGTTGAAATGGTCGATCATGAACATTTTTGAAAATAAACTGTGAACCCCTTCTGCCTGCCATTCGGGATAACATGCCCTGGAACCACTCTCTGTTGTAGGCAACTGTAAGAGCAAATGTCTAGGTGTCGTTTGAACACACAAACCCTAAAAAAATACACATTAGGACACCCAAACCTTTTTCATAATGAAATTCTAGAAATTCTTAATTAAAATATTACATGAAATTCCTGAATGAAAGATTAGGATGTTCTGTTGTGTGTTTTTCCAAGGACAAGGTGTACGAATGACTTCCAACACCATGAGTAACTCTGTACAAATAACGTCATGCGTAACTCGGTATCCACTTGATTTCTTTGAGTGGTAACACTCTGAGACACTTTATGCCATTAACCAAGTTGAAGATGTTTTATTGGTTGACATGCATGCATAAGATGAAAGCAATGGCTTAAGTGTACTTAGCAATATTGTAACATTTCCAACTAGTGCCTTATCGATGATCAGGTGGATATCGCGCTCCACCTTGAATAAGGTGGAATTTATATTAAACAATGGCAAAAGGGCTCACAATATGGTGATCGATTGTAAAAATGCATGTACAAAAAGTGTGTAGACCTGATTATGTATTCTCCCTTAGTAATGGGTTGGCATTCACAACATGACTTTAAGATTGGAACACTAAAATGCTAGATGCATGCAGTGACAATGCTATGCAATGCAGATATCTTACAGGATATTGATAATGCTGATGCTTCTCCACAATCTTCTATGCAGCACTTGCCAATACTAACCCTTATGCTGGGGGTGGCTAAATTGCCCATTACAAAATAATGCAAAAATCTTGAAAAATCACTGAAACCCTGGCATATGGGTACTCATCTGAGAGTACTCTGTGAGGGCTATCCAATGAGTACCAACATGACAGGGTTAGATGGTTGACAAAAAAATCTTTGCGTTCTTGTGCATTGGGCAAAAGTAGCCCCAGCATCAGAAGGATTAAAATCAATGAAGCTCCATCAAGCCATTCATGCTTTGACCTCCATAGTGGTATGACAAATTATCGCAAAAAAAGGCAAATTTTCATTCAAAATTTCTCATGATTTCAAGATATTCACAGGTGTGATTGACCACCAGGATGGTCAAGGTATGCATGGGATAAAATTAATAATGACATCAAAAAAGGCAAATTTCCATTCAAAATTTCTTCAGATCCCTCATGATTTTAAGATCTATACAGGTGTGACTGACCACCAGGATGGTCAAGGCATGCATTGGATAGAATTAATAATGATATCAATCATGATCACTCGTATTCCTTGACTAGAGCAGAGACCTCGGCCCTGACCTTGCCGCTGCAGGAAGTCACAGGGTGATCTCCAAAGTTCAGGACTGCAACCAGGACTCCATGCAGGTGGAAAACAAGATCTTAAACCATTTTCGCCTGAAATTTCCTCTTATAATTACATTCTTGTTCTATGATACTTTTGAGCATAATTCAGGAGTGAGACACTCAATTATAAAATATCTCAAGGAGAGGTGTAGGAGAGGAGTTCTAATGAACATTCCTCCTTCAAATGTTTTCTAAAATATGCCTTAGTCACAGAAATGTCAGGCACTACAGGCATGGATGGCTTAAGTGTAAAGCCTCTCATGGTTAATATTAAGGAAGTTAGAAATAAATTGACCCTTTCCTTCCTGTGATACTATACCAGCTTTGTATATGCAGAGTATGTGATCATGAAACCGTGACATTTTCTCAAAAGAACGAATCCATGTCCTTTTTTCTCAATAAATGATTTTATGCAGAATAGAAAATTTCTTCAATCACTGAAACTTCAACTATTTTGAATACTAGTGGTTAACGACTCAGATCTGATTTTCCATAAATGTATACAACCTCAACAGACCAATTTTTTAACCATTTGTGATTGCTAAAACACAATCGTACCATATGCAAAGAACAGAGTATGCGTGTAAATATGCTTAACAAATAAACATCCCATTCATTTTGTGATGCAAGAGAGGTATTTAGCTTATAATATACATGTACAGTGGATCACATTAATTTACTCATAAATGACTAGTGCTGGAACATGACATGGTAGTTAATAACTGAATTGGAACTAGTAGATTTGTTTTTTTTACTGTTTACAATTCAGTGTTTGCTTGAATTTATGCAATAAGCAATGCAGTGCCATGAATGCAATAGCTCCGTTTTTTCACTCATGAGTATATTCCATTTTCCCATCAACTAAGGTTGGTCGGTTGGACTACTTTTAAAAAGTAGCGTGAAAATAAGAAAAAACACAACATTCATAAATTAGAGTCGGAGAATATATATGTATATATAAAGTGTATTCATAAAAGCTGTTTACAAAATAACTTCTTCTATGTCATCATCCAGGTCATCGACAGCACTGATGGCTGGTTTGGCATTAAGCACATTGATTTGCCGATTACGACGCGGCAAAAGGGGCGAGTTTTTGGGAGAATTGATGCTGAAGATTTCATCGGTACTTTTATTATTGTCTGTTTCCCAAGGCAGTGATCTTTTTTCCCTTACAGGCTTGGGTTTTGCGTTTGTACCAAAGGGATTGTCATCATAAGAACTCTTTTCTGATTTACTCGCACCTCCGCCAAATAGAGTATCCATCAGTTGATTTTTCTCCCTTTTCTTTGCACTGTCACTTTTCTCTTCGCTAAACAAAGAAGTAGATTTTTTGTTCCTATTCCCACTGCCTAAGAATGAAGGCTGATAGCCACCAAGTTCCTCCAGTTCATATGCTGCTTTACCCTTATGCATATTCTCAATTGGTTGGGTAAAGCTGTATTTTTTTCTTCGACCAGTTGTGGGCGAATATTCAGCATCGGAGCCAGATTTATTATCAAGTTCCTGCATTTTTGCCAATAAAAGGTCCTTCCTTCTGCGCTCGTCTTGTGCTTTCATGTCATTGGCTAGACGATTAGCCTCCTCTCGGGCATGGCGGGCATCTTCTTCCTGTCTAGCTCTCTCGCGATCCTCCCTCTCTCGCCGTAATCTATCTTCCAGCTCCCTCTCTTTCATCCTACTCGCCTCCAGTTCTCTGCTCTCTCTCTCCCTCTCCTCCCGTGCTCTCCTTTCGTCCTCTTCTCTCCTCCTTCGTTCCTCGGCTTCTTGCTTGACTCGTTCGCGTTCCTCTCTCATCCTCCTGTCCTCCTCATTCCTTCTTCTTTCTGACTCATCATGTTCTTTTTCTCGTTTGTTCTCTCGTTCTTTCTCCTCCCTTTCTCTCCTTTCCCTCTCTCTCCTCTCCTCCTCCATCCTCTCTCTCAACGCCTTTTCTCGCCTGTCCTCTTCCATCTGCGATCTTTCCTGCCTCTCCTGTTCCTCCTGTCGTATCCTCTCCTCCTCCTCCTGTCTTTCCTGCTCTTCCCTTTCCCGGCGTAACCGTTCCTCCAGCTGTTCCCTCTCCTTCAACACATCCATATTTTCCTGTTAAAATGAAAAGAAAACAACAAGTTTTTTTAAGATATTCATAATCAGTGGTTAATCAAGCAAAAACAGTTGATCTTAACTCAGTATTGGTAAAGGAATTTGAAAGGTCTATAAGTTCACACTGAATATTTTTATTTGCAATATGCTCTCAATTAACACCTCTAGTCAGCTTTCCCAATAGCTGTTCACTAAGGAGATGCTTCGTTTGTAAAACTTCATAAAATGCTCTTCTTGAGAGAGAGAGAGAGAGAGAGAGAGAGAGAGAGAGAGAGGGGGGGGGGGGGGAAACAGACAGATATGACCCAAGATCAACAAGAAATCAACAGAGAAAGAGAGACAGAGCGAAAGAAAGAGAGAGAGAGGGGTATAACCCAGGATCAACAGGAAATCAACGAGTTCTCACCCAATTTTTACGGCGTTCCTCTTCACGTCTCTTCTCTTCGTAAAGCTTAGCTTTGTCTCTAGGCGAGCCATCGGGGGAACCCTTTTTCTGCTTCCTGCCTGTCACAATAGATGGCGCTGGAGAGCTGGCTGTTGATGAAAGTCTGTGGGGCGGTTTCATAGCTCGGTTGGAGTATATATTTCTGATGTCCAGTTCCTTATCTTTTTCCTACAAATATAGGATTATTATAAGTATGAGAAATAACCATAGCAATTTTTATAGCAGTTTAAAGGGTGAAGAAGGGAATTTTCTAACCTTTTTTTTTATATTAGGATCATTTTTCCTTTTTCTAATAAAGACACCTAAGTGTATTTTACCTTTTACACATAGAGGTGATGGATATATTACATCTGCCTTATAGATTGAGAACCAGTTTCGCAAAATCATCCTTTGCCTAAAAGTCACCTTTATTTTTACAAGTAAGAGAGGCTATCTTTAATTCTTGTCACTCAACCATTAACCTCCTTGAGGCTACTTTCGTCCAAAGCACAAGGACGCAAAGATTTTTGCAAACCACCTAAACCCGGTCATGTTGGTATTCATTGGATAGCTCTCGCTGAGTGCTCTCAGATGAGTACCCATGTGGCAGGGTTTATGCCATGTTTCAGCTTTTTTTGCATCATTTTGTAATGTATTGGCAAAATTAGGTATCAGCAGCATAAGGGTTAAGTCAATACTACTTGCCTTCAGTAAGAGTTCTAGTTTGGCGTAGCTGTCATGCAGTATATTGTAGCGTTTCTGCAGGTCTCTGGTTTTGGCCATCTCGATGCCCAGTTCATGGCGAGCGTTCTTTTTGGTGTGCTCCAGATGTTTCTCCAATTCCTATAACAAGAAAGAATATCACTGAAATTACACTTACAAACTTTGAAAATCTCTATTACCCTCTTGTGATCGATATTACAAAAGAAAATACTGTATAACTGGTAATTTTTTCAGGCATTTAATATTTGTGCTGCCCATGATAGCGCAAAAAAACATCCTTCAAATAAATATCCTGCTTTGAGTCATCTTCTTTTGAGTGCTTGAATGTGCGACTTTAAAGTAGCACAAATACCCTCCAGAAGGGCTGTAGAGCAAAATGCTTAGCACTCAAATTAAAAGATTATACAGTACCCCAACTGTCACAGTATTGGCAACTTCTTACAATTCTTTAGAAACCACACTTTCTGAAGCCATACGATTCTGTGGTGAGGGACGTACCCTGCTAACTGAAGACCTTAGACCAATGATAAAAATAAATTAGATAATGTTTGAATGTTTTGAATATTTGAACTGAATGACTTCAATATACAGTGAAACCTACTTAAATTGCAAACCTATAAAACCAAGGAGAGAAAGTGGTTAACAGATTTTCTACTAAAAGCATTATAACCTTTACTTTAATGATAGCAAATACACATTCACTGGTCACAAGACAGTGTTAGATACTTAAAGTGGTGTTGAAGTTTACAGATTCCATTATAGCATTCATTATGTTGACACTGTTTGGTCGTCTTCCACCATGCAATATTATTGAAAAGAAATCAATTTATGGATTAAAACCACACACCACAAATGACCTAGTTCAGTAACCATGGCAACAATAAACATTTCCTCCAATCAACTATGCATCTCAGGTGCAGGAAATATCTCTAACAGGGCCAGGCAATTTCTTTTACAGACCTGTGCAGGCAATTTATTTTAATGGTTGAATATTTAACCAGTTCCTCCCCAAAGTGGCCAAAAATTTCAGGCTAATTGGAGGTTATCTTTCTCAGAGAATTAGAAAATGTTAATCAAAGTACGAAAAAATAAAATTTTCCCACATTTTGTTTTCTAATTCATACAGAATCCCCACCCCCTGCAAAAATAGAAACTCTCCGTAATCATCAGACCATGAATGGGTAAAGGAGAGAGTGAGTGAGTCCCTGAACGCTATTAGTTATTACCCAGGAAGGCTGTATAAACTGTCCAACATGCAATGCTAATCACCAACACCCACAGGTTCCCAGCGTTATTCGGCTAAAAAATGAATAGTTAATGAAAAAGGCAATACCGTGGGAGTGATCAATAGGGCATCCACTTTGGCCACGCCATTGTCAGTGCGCCAACACAACTACTCAATAGTCGTAATCGCCTATTTAGAAGTCCTAAATAAACCTTGCAGTAGGAGTGTAATCGATACCAAGGAATCGGATGGAATCGCCGATCCCATGGAAAAGATCGCTATAAAATCTCATAGCGATCATTCCGATTCTGGAATCGGCAAAATATTGATAGTAATTGATACTTATTTTGTCATCATATTGCTATGCAATGAGATGACAAAGTAACGAGACAACGCCAGTCAGTAGCTCAGTGTGCCAGGTTATCAAATTTACTACCTACTACTACCTAAAAAAGAAAGTATAGCGTGGAAATGTTACAACAGTGAAGCATCTGATAAGGTTTTTCACCTAAATGCTATGATTCTTCTCCCTGTATATGTTGGTAGGAATCGGAACCGGAATTGGAAAGTATCAGAATTTTTTTTTACTGATTCCGATTCCTAACCTTGGATACCGATCACACTCCTACCTTGCAGAGAAATATCTACAAGGAACCACACCCCATACAGAAATGTAAACCAAACAAAACCTTTCTTCTTTATTTCTAAAAGGAATAAACATTAGATAACAATATGAGTACCTTACTCTATATTGCATCAGTTAAATGAATGCTTACTTTGCTCACCCCTGTGGCCCATATTTATCAAACTGTGCACCATTATTTAGATATCTGATCCCTATGCTAGTATTTCATAACACGTTGTGATAGCTTGTCATTCAGTTACATTAGTATGCAAAAAAATAAAATGAACATCAAAGGCTTTATCTTATATGTGCAAAATTAACACAGTATACAGTAAATTATATTCTCAGTGCCCAATTATTTACGCAGTTCTATTGAACCCAGCTGCAGCAAATGCCAATAAAGGCATATTTTCTCCAGCAAATTACAAACTAACAAACTAAAAAGTTGTAGCTTTTATTTATGCAATATGCTACACAATACTCACACCTTAGGCAAGGCGTGCCTGCCTTTAAAATATTTCAAATTTGGGAAAATTTTAAAAATGAAATGTAACAGGTCTAGAAACTAATGATGAATTCAAATGTTAAAAATAAGTAGCTTGTAGCACACATAATCACCAACCTATGTGTATGGTGCTCAAGATATAGAAATAAGGGCATTTCAAACAGTAATGTTCCCGGCAAACTTTGTACATAGTTAATGACCATTTATCCTATGAATTCCTATTCACCTGCTAAGGAAAACATTAGAGGAAAGCTAATATGCTGCATTCCTGCATGCCTCAGTTCATTTATATTGCATCAATTATTGCCCACACCCTTTCTATCCGTCTAAGGAGAGCATTATTTATCAAGTGGCATTCTATGTTACCTAGGCAGGCTATCGATTGGGGAGGGGAGAAAAAAATACACACAGAAAACCAGCATGTGGTCTCGGTCTCGGATGAGCAGACTCAATATCTCAGGCGCCTGCCATGATTTATATTGTTGCCAGGGAAAACAATCAGCGAAGCTCACTCGTCACTTTGACATTTTCCCACTCGTGCCGTGCCGAGTGCTGCCACTACGACTGGCCAGGAAAGGCCTAGGAGGCTGTATTGTTATTTGTTGTTAGTTACAGATTTTCAGGCCACTCCTATAACTAAACAATCCTTGAATGTGCCATAGTTATAGATTTTCAGGCCACTCCTATAACAATACAATCCTTGAATGTGCCATTGAGGCAACCATGTATTTCTAGGGTAAAAAATTACCCCGATTCAATTACCCTGAAGTGTAGGATAGAAATGTTTTACAGTAGTCCTTAATTTCAGATTAATTATGTTATACTCTTAGGAAGAACCTAATACAACTTTGGTAATTGTTAAGGTAGCTTGTGCGGTTAATTTCTTTGACCCTAAAGGCTCGGTTTGGGCTGCATGCTGACTGGGCCATGCACTGGTATTGCCCCAGTCTGCACTGGTACCTCCCGTGATCAATTCCCACAATACAAAGGTGATATATCATATATGTCATTTTGGTAATATGGCTTTTGATGTAAATATCACATCCATAAAAGTATCATATGAATTATTATATGAATCTTATATAACTCAGTGGTACAGCTTGATGTGGCCTAAAAAAAAGAAATTGTTTGTTTCCTGTAACGGTCCGAAAAAAAAATAGGGCAGGTAGGTCGGTAAAATAAATATGTTTGCATTATTTATTTGGTCAAAAATGTGTGTTTTATGCATGTTTTACGTTGTTTGGGAGTTGGGAGGGCGGTAAAAACTTTAGGGTAGGGATATTTTTGAATAAAAACTTGTAAGGGTAGGGTTACAGGAAACAAACAACTTTTTTTAGGCCTGATAAAGCATGCTTTTAAGAAAAGATATCCACAAAACAGTCAAAGATTTGTGAGACACTCTAGAGCATGATGGGATTCAGTAACACCCTGAATGATATGTTTATGTGTGGGCAAACAGAACCTTGATTGGATATGAATCATTTATAGGAAGACCACAGAAAGGTAACAAGTACGGTTGTAGATGCAAAGCATCAATAGTCAAAAGGCGGGGCCAAGTTATTTATGAACTTGTGAGGGAACCGGATGTATAAAGAACATTAACATTATAGAGGAAAATAATTTATAATGACTAGATTTGTATCATTTTTGTAGAAATAAAACAAATATCGGAATTCTAGGCGCAAGCTGGAGACTTCGAAATCTCTTGGGTGCGAAGCTACTAGGGTACGCATCAGTTTGGTTACGAACCAGTTGGGTTACGAAGTCTCCTGATTTCATTCTATACACATAGTAGACTAGTGGCAGTCCTATAAGCCGCTTCACGCCAACAATAGATGGTGGGCGATACCAGTCCCTAATCCGTAACGTGATTGTGAGACTGGCGCTAGTCTATATACACAGAGTATACTTTTTTTTCTTAGTAATTTTCCTTCCTATACTGAAAAACATACTTTATGTCTCTTTACGCTTAAAATATTTTATATATTTGAAAACTTCATGCTAAATTAAAATAAGGAAGGCACGATTTTCCGCGGCAAAGGCAACATTTATATTATAACCAATCAGAATAGAGAATTATATTCAGTCCGGCCTCAGGATTTAGACCACGTGACGTCTGCCCATGTACATCTCAAAATACCTTCCCAGATAAGGCGGGCCTGATGGCCCCGCCAATGAACTAGAATTGCCATGAAATGTCAATATTGACACTCCACACCTAATGGACTTCCGCTGTATTCAAAAATCCATAAAAGGGGGCCTTCATAATATCTTTCAATAATATATTATGCATCACCATTATTAAAGCAAAATTGATTTAAAGACCAGTAATGCTAAAAATAAGTGCATAAATTAACCTTCACTAAATTCCATTCATAATCACAGCAACCAACGGACAACTTTTTCTACGAAGGAAGATATCAAAATCTACTTTGATCAGCATTTCGTTAGAATTTAAATAAATATGTTTGCAACCTTGTATATTTTTGTTTAAAAACTTAGGGCTCTCAGCATCAATGTTGACAACAACCATGCTCTAGAGAATGCCGACAGCATACCAATGAACATATGTATTATTATTTCTAGGTGCAGGACATATTGAGAAAAAAAGATGCTAGGATCATCGATGGGTGCCAAATAATTTTACATTAAAGAAATTCTCACCTCAATTCGCTGGTCCTTTTCCCGTAAGTCATGTTCTGCTTTTGCGAGCTGGCGATTCAACTGGTCACGTTCACCAAGATTTTTTTCCTCGGCCAATTTTTTGACCTTATTGAGTTGGTTCCTAGTCCTGTGTAATTCCACTCCTGCATCTTTCTCTCTTTTATCTGCTTTTTCGTACTTCATCTTATATTTCTTGATCTGATCCTTCAACGTCCTCACTTCTGCGCTGTGTCTCTCCAGCAACTGTGGAAGATCATTCTCTTGACCCGTGTAATGCTCCAGGGCTTTCTCTTGCCTAAACTGAAGCCTTTTCAACATCTTATTTTCCTGCTTCATTTCGGTAAGCTGGACAACCAGCTCCTCAATTTCGTTCTTCATTTCGTTGATTTTGATTCGCCGGGCGGACAGCATCCTTTTGGTCACGTAGTCCCCTATCCTGGGGGAGGCATTCTTGGTTGCTGCTGCCCCTTTCTTCCCGGCTGGCTTCCTGGGGGGAAGAGTTCTCCCTCCTCCACCTCTTCTGGCCCCTAAAAAATAAAAGTTGCATAAGATTATCATTTGTTATGACCAATATAATGCATTTTTAAGTAATGAAAAAATAGCATTAAAATCAAATGGAACCAGGGCCCTGGGTAATGGTGGCATAAAAATGTCCCTAAGGCCTAATCTTTAGATCTGATTTGTTTATTTATCCATAATATTGTATTTATATGGCTACTTAATGAACCATTTATGCCAGTAGTTCATCATAAGAACAGTATTTTGTTAATACCTTTATGAGAAAAACATCATTAGGAAAATAAATGAAAAAAGAGAAATTTTAACCCTTGTATGTCAAAATTGTAATTTTCCCCACAAATATCTGGTACCAAATTGTAATGTGGGTCACTTGCCAAAATCCATTACCAGTTTGTTCACATTAAACACTTTTTTATGTTACTTTAATCAACCATTGTCATGTGACAACAAAATGAACCTTAAATAGAGGACAACATTCTGACAGCTAATTGCTTAGTTTTCGAGCTATGTAGCAGGGTCTTTTTGATTGGTGATCCAGGCTCTTCTTTAAATACATTTGATCATCTCAAATGCCTATATACATGCATGGTTCTCCAGCTTAGTGTTATCACAAATGTGAATATGCATGTGTGGCATTCAGAGGGTTAATAAGTAACCAACCAACGCCTCTCTCTAAATTTGTGAATTCAGGATTGAGTGCAAAGTTCTTTCCAAAGGTATCCCAGCATCCATACACGTTTGAGGGATCTCTAGGCAGGGAAAGGGTTAATAATCTTATCTAAATTTAACCCATCAATACTCACAGCAGCTAAAAGCAGCCTGATATTTTTGGTGAAATCTTTCAGGAGAAAGCATGGATGGAAAAATGTTTGAGGGAGAAAAGTTTAACAGAACACAACCAACAACTCTCCTTCAAATAATTTTTGAACCCATTCTTCTTTTCTAAGTTATAGTCAGAAGTATCAAAGATCCAGATGACAATTTCATGAGTAACTCTTAAGCATTAATGGGTTAAGTTGTATACTGTGTATTTAACCCATTCTTATCTGGAGTGTGCACATGGTCTGACACACTTTTGAGGGATCTCTAGCAGGGTCTTAGCCAGGATTTCAAAAATGCCTGTCCAAAACAGCAATTTCAAATTTTCTGCCCGTCCAGATTTAGTTACTAATCTACTTCAAATACTTATACATGCAGCTACAATTAATAGCCTAGTGTATCAAAAAGGGTAATTTACATTTCAGCTATGTCTTAGAAGATGGTTTGTTAGGAAAATATTTGGTTATAACACTCCAAGTCTAAATTGAAAAATGTTCATAGAAATATTTGCCTGTCCAAACAGGATGTTTTTGGGAAACTACCTGTCCAAAAGACAGGTAGGACGGGTCCTGGCTAAGTCCCTGATCTCTAGGCATGGAAAGGGTTAATAATCTTATCTATATTTAAGTTGTATACTGTGTATTTAACCCATTCTTATCTGGAGTGTACACATGGTCAGACACATAGGGATGTATCTTGATAACAAATCAATAGTTTGAGAAATACTTGACTGAAACTTGCTATTCTAGTGTCATAACTCCTCTTGCATTGTATTTCAAATAATTCTCTATTTTACTAATTATGTTGGAATATGTCAGACCATGTGTGCTTTCTAGACGCAAATGGGTTAACTGGAAGCTGCAGGTATTCACAAGGTATGTTAATATGTTTGCTTAAGTGGTGTAATACCTTGTTAGGGTTTATCAATATCTCCTGAGGAGCGAGATTAACCAATACCTAACAGGATCAGTTATTTAGGCAAGTGGCAGGATCTAGTTAAACCTCTTGCCGTGGTAAAGAGTTAAGCCTGCTCTATAACATAGCACCCTTATCTAACTGAGACCAACAATTAATGGTCAAGCTAGCACTCAATAAAATCCTGTTGAAAATTAACATATTACCTAGCCTATGGAGCATAATATTATTTCAATCAAAGTTTGCGCCTTATTAAGTATAGCATTTAATCCCGGTGTCAGAGAATTTTTAAGTAATAATAAATCTTCATTGATATGATTGTTTCTTTTCTGATTACTTGTATAGTCCACTTACAGAATCTGCTTGTGGCTGCCATGCCTACGGTGGTGAAAGTCCACTGAGTAGTATCTTATGCCATGGCACAATGGTGTAGCAACAGCAACGGCCAATAGAAGCACCGGCGTGATAGGTATGCATTGACCATTGTCTCGTAATCTCGATCAAAACCATCATAGCACACACTGCCATCAAAAACAATCAATTAACCCGTATCCAAGTCTATGTGCGGCAGTAATATTTCCACATGGTTAAACATCCTCCTGTGTAACTAATCCACTGCTGTTCAATACATGCTCGTATCAAAACATATGACATTAATACGTAAACATCATTACGCAATGCACTGAGCAGGTTCCCGATACCAACTTCCCTACAGCCACCATGGCTGCTTGCTGGTTGCTAGGGAACCAAATAACACCTTTCTAATGCAGCACATAACTTCCTCTTGTGGCAGGTGGGAGAATTAAATCTGTTATCACAGCACTCTATTATTCATACCTCAGCATTCGCTCCTTTCCCGAACAAGACATCTGAATTTTCAAAACTGATGTACTAATTTACTAATCACAATCTGGGCCTTAGCCAGATCGGGATGTTCGAAACGAGTCAAAAATGGAGGAATCATAAAATATTGGGATTCATATTTTTCATATTTTTCATGTATTAACTTATTTTAGAAATATATCTTCAACTAGCATTTGTGCTGGAGTGCAACCTTGCTTAAAATTAAATTAATTGCTTACTTTTTGAAGTCCCAACAAATTTGGGCGTCATGATGTGCATTATTCGAGGGTTTGAGTGTCCATATTATGACCTGACATGCCACTAACTAAATACCTGATAGGAGTCCCAGGAGGATATTTCTTACATTATAGCAATCACATTTTCAAAAAATATCTGGCTGATGAGTAAATATCATATCATTACATTATGCTGGAAAAACAACCTTCACTCAAATATATTTTTAACATTCACTTGTTTTATCATGACTTTGTATCAGGTATCCTGGCCACTATATTTAAGATTCTGAAATAAAATCCGATTTTCATAGTTTATCTTTGATCTTTCTGCCCCAAGGAGAACATGTACCTGGTTTCCCCTTCTGAGGAAACACACCATATGAACCTATTCCGTCCCCTTGAACCTGCCGGAAAGGTGTGATTTCCCAAGAAATAATTGGCTGCCATATCACATAACTACCTGAGCTAATCACACCAAGATGAGGAGTTATGTAATCTACAGCAGTGTAGGTTTCATTAACGTCAATTACAGCTTTAGTGGCTTATGGTAGTTACAATAGAATTAACAGGCCCGGCCTCCACAGTACATGATGCCCAGAATTTAACACTGTTACATGAATCTTGAATCTGTAAAGAATTCAATTCTGTATGACAATTATACCTCGGAACATTGCTGGAGGCTATTTGTGCAACTTAAAATTCGCACATTCAAGCACTCAAACTATATAGATACAAAGAACCATACTTATTTGAAGGATGTTATTTTGGCCCTATCATGGGGAGCACGAAAATTATATGCCTGTAAAAAATACCAGTTATACAGTAAGTGCAATTTTTGAAGCCATGTGTTTTTATTGCACAGGTTTAAACCCCTAACTCCCAGATGCTGGCCAATATTAGCCTTGAGCACTGAATTAACTGCAACAGTATATAATAAGCCGGACCATACCAAAACAGGTTGATGTGCATAAGTCGATCACTAATATTAAAACCGGTCTCTGCTGAGAACAATATTGCTTGGCAACAAGTCAAATCTGCCCATGCCGTGCATATTGTGTTGCCATGGTGATAGGTATCTGCCACTGATAGCCAATTAAGGCATCTGTACAGGTAGAAAGTCCTAATTAATATTTCTACATGTACCTGGCAACATGTGATGGAGATGTGATCACGATGAAACCTAGTAGTTCAACCCCTAACCATGATTTGCAAATGAAAATATAATGGTGGCGACAGTTCAATGATAGGCTACCATCTAATAATAAGTAAATTACAAGAAAATTTTGAAGCTTGAATATAGTTCTTTGTTTTGCTTTGCAATATGATCAAACTAAATATTACTTCTGCAAATGGCTTGGTATGAGGATACTAATTGATATAATCCATTACATTTCAATTACCTAAAGGGTTTCAATTACCCAGTTGTTTTCTTGATTGTTGACTTCAACAATTGTCACACACCTGAGGACAGCAACAAGAGAAGTAAAAGCGTTATTCTTATTGTTGCAACAACAAAATAAAACTGCTGTTGGCATCCTTAATACAGGTATTCTATGCTCAACAAAATGCTGTGTTTAACACATGGCTCAGGAGTAATCTTGTGCTACACTAGGAAAACAAACTACATTTTCATCCTGCGGCATTTAATTTTCCTATAAAATAAGTAGTACTGCCAATACGGTTAAACAGAATATGGTAAGGCATTGGGCTATCCTACCTTTTATCCTGTATTCTTTGGAAGTCCATAGACTACTGGCCACTTCATGGAAAATAAGATCCATCGCTACTATGTACTCACAAATTCCATATGATAAACTCGAAGAAGGGAAATCACAGCTTACACTAAAACCAACAGTGGCCAGCTAGTGCAGCTACATAGATTGATCGTAACCATGGCAACCTATTCTTAGCCAATAATATTTAATCAACATATGCCGCCACTAACATAAACTAATGTCATTGCTGTGTAATTTCTTGCAGATCTTGTCTGAACCCTGGGAACAACTAGGCTGTGCACACTAACTACATCGAAGGCTTGTCATAAATCAATCGATCACTTTTTTATCCGAGCTACCTAGGTTAAAAATGACAATTAGTCTTGTCTAAGTATCCATTAGCTCAAGTGTTAAGTTATACAAGGAAAACACACTCAGTGTGTAGCATTGTGAAGTACAATGTTTCTGGGCAGCAACGGGTGGGTGGCTCACTGAAAAATAGCTGATACATGTTCAGAATCAGATACTGAAGGACGGTTCATTTTTAGCCTTTTAACATGATATTTCTATATGAAACCCCTCTGATTTGTATGTTATTAGCGGGTAGTAGGTTTTTGGAGTCAAGCACAAGAGAAGTATACTTATAACTAAAATTTGGTGTTCAGCACATGACTATCAACCCTATGAAATGAACAGGTCCTTCAGACTCTTATGTACAACATTCTTCATGTATCATGGATGTCATAGATTATTCAATGCAAACACTAAATATTACATAACAGAAACCTCTTAAGAGTGGATGCTAGTAGTCAAACAGCACTCTCAGCAGATCATCACAGTTTTTATTTGTGAGGGGGTGAAGGGTACAATGGAATTTCCATTTTCTCGTCACTATTCTGCCATATTTCTGCTTAGTTGAAGGGGGGCTAAGGGGGTGGGGAAATAGCTTCCTTGCTATCCTTTCGATAGTTTGGAATTGTGCCAAATTGAGCTATCAATGATTTGTTGTCATGTCATGGGTTCCCAAGGCACAACTGAATTATTCATGAGGCATTGTAGTATATCATGTTAAAGGCTTTTAAAGAGGTGCTAGAGGACGGAAACATTTCCCCTTTTCAAACAATACTCTACGTAAGAGTCACTGGATCTAGCACAAGATTGGGTTTATAAAGTTCAGTCAACAATTTTCATTTTAAAAGTTCTTGGACATTTGTCTTTCACTATATGTTCTGGTCCTGGGAATAACGGTTGGTATTGAATTAGAGGATGATTTTTGAATGAAGGGTAATAATTAAGAGGCATTGAAATATTTACCCCAACTGCACAGAGGGGTTCAAGGCAGTAAAATCTTTTAGTTTAAATTCAAACTTGAATTATTTCTTTAAAGGTAATTTTTGGAGACTTTCCATACTACAAAAAAAATGTACTTAAGTTCAAACTTTAAGACTAATGAAGTCTTTTTCAAATTAAAATTTATTTGCTCAACTCAGGGTCATGTAACCTAGAAATGTGGAAATACTGGACATTAATTAATTGAATTTATTCAGCATTCATGAATGGGTTTTAATGATACCATGTGAACAAAATCAATTGAGGGTTATATAAGAACTGCTGGTACGAATGTCATCACTTACAAATGCAACAGTTGAACCATCAGTCATGGAAGAGCCAAATCAAAATAAGATTTTACCAGTATGTACAAACCAAAAAAGGAAACAATTCAAGTCTGGAAAATGAGGGCCTGTTTCAGGGCGTCATCATGAAATTCCTTCAACCCTTTCAATGCTTTAAGGCAACTTTCGTCCAAAGCACACAGATGCAAATATTTTTGAAAACCATCTAAACACTGTCATCATTGTATTGGTAGCCATTATAATTAGCTCTCAATGAGTACTCTCAGATGAGTACCCATGCGGCAGGTTTTTTTTGATTTTTTTGCGTCACTTTATAATGCCAAAATTAGACACCAGGGTTAAATCATGTAGTTGATTTTTGCTATAAATCTAGATCTATGCTACTGCGTCAAAGAATTATGAACCCTTTCGGTGCTGAGGCTACTTTCAACCAAAGCACAAGGACGCAAAGATTTTTGAAAACCATTTAAACCCTGTCATGTTGGTATTCCTTGCATAGCTCTTATTGAGTACTCTCAGATGAGTACCCATGTGCCAAAGTTTCAGTCATTTTTAAGGTTTTTTGAATAATTTTGTATAGGCCAACTTAACCACAAGCAGCAGTTATAAGGGTTAAGAACTTACCTGAAACAGTGGAGGTTGATTTCTTTGTATCTTTCTTGTCGCTTGTTGACTCTGTGTCAGACACAAAGGAATCACTGTAGTCACTGTAGGAGTCATTGTCAGAGTAGGTGTTATAACTCTGTTGACTCTTAGTGCTGGACCGATTTTTTCTTGGACTGGCAGACATTCTCTTAATCCAGCGAACTAGTTTTTCTTTTGAAATAGTTATTCAAAAATTGCATTTCTCCTTCATCAAATCTAGATATTGTCCTGTTAACTGTCCATCATTGCAATTGGTTCATATACTCAATGACTGGATATGAACAAGGCTCTGTGGTACTGCAAAGTCTGAAATTAGAGAATAAAAGATATGTTTTAAAGAGGCAATAATCAATTGGCATAGTTTAAAACATACAGCAAGACCTACACATCTTATCATCTTATTACCCAAGGGAGGTAGTGAGATAGTGATTTCACTGATTTGTGAAAAAAAATAAAAAATAAAGAGCTTTTCTTATCACAGGGGTTAACATTCCTTTTGGGAATGACTTCCAAGAAGATACAATTTTTTTTTAGAATTTCAGCTAGCCATGCCATGCAAGTAAGTTCTTCTACTTGACTGGCACAGCCATCCATTTTACTGGCCACATGTGGCAAGCACTTATCTAGGTTCCAGCATCAACTAAAAAGCATAGATCTATAACAAAACAAGGCCTCATGATTTGATGCAGCTTATGGCCTTCAGCCTCCACTGCAAGGAGTATGTATTACACCTCCCCTGGCCTTCAATTTCCTGCCACACCCGACACCCTGACATCTGCTTGGCACGATCCTAAATCTTTTTATAACCCAAGGCTCACGGAAGACTGATGCGTCAAAAAGCAGAACATTGCAGGGTGTTAGACACACTAGTCAGATATTGGATTTTCTATATTAGCTACTTGTCAAGGTCTCACTGATGATTATAGCATTCAGTAATAATATATCATTGATTGGTAATAGTAGAGATATAAATAACCTAGGTTATTGATATCTCTGCAAATGAAACCACACTGTATAGGGACCATAATTCCAATGTGTTAATAAATATGGCAACACAGTTATATCTGACACAACACAGAAGGCTTGGGAATTTACTGCATACAGCCCTTCAACAGACAAAGCCACTTTGGGGCCTATTGGGGGTCCCCGATGAGTACAAATATGGCTTTGCCAAATATGGAATATACCTTCCTTTTGATGTTAGCAACTTGAGAAATATGTGGAGAGAGTAGAAAGAGACGATCTCCATGGCTGGCTGGCTGACAAACTAAGTCCTTGGCTGACATATTAGTATTCCTCAAATGGCCAGACACAATTGGTAACAATCCTGCTATGTCTTGCCAGATCAAACGGAAGCAACAGGAGGTCTCATTCCAAAGAGTTGGCATGAAGATCTCATCAGCAGACCATTCAAAACAGTCAGTTCACATCAACAAACTATGACATTCTGTGAAGCCATAAAACTGATGTGAGACAGGACTTCACAATCAATTCTGGTTGCCAGGTGTGTACAATCACCAGCATCTCCTTGCCATTTATGTGTATTGGGGTAGAGGCCGGGTGTCTAGAACAGTTAAATGGGATTGATTAGGAGTGTAATCGATATCAAGGAACGGCTGGTATTGCCGATCCCTTGGAAAAGTTCGCTATGAAATCTCATAGCGATCATTCCGATTCCGGAATCGAAAAATAGTTGATACTATAATTAGTTTGTCATCTTATTGCAATGCAATAAGACGACAAAGTCTACATGGGATAATGCAGAGTGAACGCCTGCCGATTAAGCGCTTGCGCTTTTAGCGCATTCTGTTTGCCATTTTGGTGTGTCGGGGATGTGCCAGCATATGCCTATCCGCATTCTGTTTGCCGGGTAGAGTCCAGAATACTGGTCCCCTGCGGCGCTATGAAGCCCCTTATAGGACGAAAATCTTGGGGACCAGTATTCTGTACTTGTTCCCTGTTTGCCATTCCAGTGTGCTGGCGATGTGCCATCATAATTGTCTCTCGGCATAGTGTATATCACTATATGTGTATATGCAGGGGGGGGGGGGGGGGGGGGGGAGAATCTGAATGAATCGGATGAAAATTTTACCGATTCTGATTCCGAACTTTGTATACCGATCACACTCCTAGGATTGATTACATTTTCACAAGTGTCAACACAAATAATTGATATATTTGAGCTGAAAAACTATCAGTACATTACAAGTTTACCATCAAATACCTGTCTTCTTCTTCTTCTTCCGCTTTACTTGTCACCTTCAATGAGCTGAAGACTCCGACAAGGTTGAACTAGTTACGCTTGCGCACCGTACATTGTTGCTAAAACTGTACTTAATAAAAATATTGCTGATTGCAATAGGCTCCCCAGGGTAGGGGTAACGCCCCTTAAAAATGATACACCTTATTACTGCAGTAACAGTTACGGTAGTCCAATAGACTATCTATTGGCACTATCTCTATGATCTAGTTACAGTAAACCTAAAAGTTCAGATTACATTATTTTGACACCTGTGTCTGTGATCCAACTCAGTCAGGAGTCAGGTTATTCCAACTATCCATGCTCAGAGCTGTCTGAATTCTAGTTTTGAGAATGAGTTATGAACTATCAGACAAAGATTTAGTTACCTACGCGAACTTACCTCTCTTAGGTGAGTGTAAAATATCTTTAACAAAGTAAAAGGGGCCAAATATCATCCTGATCCTAATTCACACCGTCTGAGTTCTGTTGAAGGAGAGGACAGGAATGCACATTGTTGGGGTGGCTTCCCTGAGCAACGCGATAACTATGGTAAATAATCACTACGTCATCATTCTATGTGTACTGCGTCATTGAAACTGTGGTTACAGACATCTTGAAATTCTAGCAGTAGAACTACTGTCAAAGTGCAACTGATAATCGGGCTTCATCCACACTATCTTGTCGATTACATTATTTTGACACTGTGGAAATAGTTTAATATTTACTTAGTCTATCTCAGTATTCGTCAAAATGGTGGTCAAAGTCTATATGTCCCATATTTCTGCAAACATGGAGGTAAGTTTTGTTTATTTACATTTTGTTCTACTGACTTTCTTCCTCAGTGACTTATTTTCGGAATCTAACAATGTAACTGGTAAAACTGCAACTAATATTCACAATCGTGAGTACATTAAGCCCGAAATGCAATGTTTGAGATGAATGTCAATACAACATTTAGTTGTCTGTTGTCACAAGTGGTGCTGATTGATACAAACCAGGAAGTGACTTGACCCATCCCATTGTACTATTTGTAATTGTTGTGTTCACATTACCACCAGCTGACTTCCAACACTGTAATGGACCACACCCACATTGGCTTTGGCTTCTCTTGCAACTGAACTAAAATGACATAAACCTTCTAGATTATATTCTGTAAACTGAGTGGTCTGTGCTAAAGGTTTATTGTACTTCTGGTACAGTGGAAGTTCTAGACTGTCTGTCATTAAAATTTGTCCAGAACTTATTGACATGACTTACCATTGGAACATCTTTTGATCTTCCAAAAACCTTGCTGAGGCCGCTTTGCATACTTATTTCAAATAGTTTTATCCAATGAGGCCTGCTGTCAGCAGGAGTCATCTGTAGGGCAGGTAAAAAGTGATCTAAGAATTCTTCCTTATTTGCCCTATGTACAGGACATTCACAACTGTCATGAATGCAATTGCGATAGCATTATGCTCTGTCCATTGCCACAAGGAAAGTGTGGCAGACCGCTTGGTCTTCAGGGCTCAACAGATTCAAAAGATTAGCCAATGTAGGACTTCTAGTTCCGAAATTACTAGTAGTACCCCCCCCCCCCCCCCCCCCCACATCTTTCCATCAGAATTTGTGACCCACACAAGGGTATAACATGTTTTACCAAAAATTGCATAAGTAGAAGCAATGTGTGCCAACTTACTTCCCCTCTACTTATCATTTATATTGCTGTTAGTTAAACCCTGTATGTTATATTTTGAATTGTTATTTTGTAGTCGGCCAAGAGCCCTGGCAGCTCGTGTTTACTATGTAAAATTACTACCGACTTGAAATAAAGATTATCTATCTATCTATATCTATCTATCTATACGGATACAGTGACCATTTAGGACCAGCACTGTAACATTTCTTGAAAAATTTAGTTTACAAGGTTAGTAATTTTAGGTAAAAGAGATTTTTTATCTCATCTCTTTTATCAAGATTCACGTTTTCGTTGGTAACCTGACAGAGAGTGACTGCATTTATAGTCTAACACCCCCTTGTGCCAAAGTATGCCTGATAATTTCTTGTATATCTCATGTTGATAAGAGCTACTAGTACTCCCAGTGCTCACTGCCTAGCAGACTTTTGCCTGGTTAGATATGTACACATACATGTATGTATTACCTGATAGTGCACAAGGTCAGGGCCATTTATTTGCTTCTACACAGTGTCAATATATTAGCTGCATAGCTCTGGGGGATTCACAGCACTCGGTGAGTCAGGTCTAGTGCAAGGCTAGAGTAAACACTCCCCTCATCATTCCTGGCTGCATGGCTGATAACACTAGATAATGATTTCATGAAATATTTGTTTCTGTTCCTATCCATCTCTGGGTCATGGTGGTGCTAGTTTCATGTAAGAAATAGTTTTGCAACCAGAGCATTTTGCAGAAAATGTTGGTCAGAACCAAACTCTCAACTATTTAAAATCTTTGTGAATTCATGATGTTATCGTCTACTTTAAAATGTTGGACATGTTGTGCTTTGCTAAAGATTCATATACAGAAGACAATGTAAGGATACACAAGAGCAAAATATTAGCAAGTTTATATTTCATAGCCATATCTATTCCCTTCATGTGGCACCTTAGTTTTTTGGCATGGGAACCTCAGATGTATACCAGACAGAAGGCCCTCGAATATGGCTGGCTGCCAGGTCCCTGTTTAAACCCTACATACATCTAGAGATACTGTCTAGATTTTAATGATAAAGGTGATATTGCTATGGGATTACTTGCAAAGCAGTAACACATATGTTTTTATCCTGAAATGAGAGCATTCTTTCCTGATGACTCACTAGTCTGCAACCAACTCTGTCTGACCTGTAAACTGTGTTCAACTAAATACTAAACATCTCTTAGAAAAAAAAGAAGCCTTGTTTTTTCAGTGTTTTTGTGCAAACCTTTCATACTGCGGGTGTCTCTTTATCAAAACACTTTAAGGACCTGTTGTTGATGTTGACTTGTAACAAGATTTTGTGTGGAGTATTATTCATATGAAATGACCCAGACAGTGTAGAATGCTGTGATGTGTGACAGTCATTGGGAGATACACAGCAGCAGTAGGAAGACTGATAGCGTAGCGGATGGGTGTTAGTAAGCAGGAATTCCAGGGATGTGTTATGTGGTTTCCCTCTATTATGGTGTAATCAGTGGCTCATGAATTGGAAGGGCTTGGGATATAAACCTTCCCACTATTGCACTAACCCTGGATACATACATGTATGTCTTTCTCCACCAGCCTAACAGGGTCTAACGTTTAGATTTCAGGCTAGGGGCTCGAAAAGGTCTTTTGATAAAGATAAGTGGTCAAAAATAGAATTTCTGGTTATGATACTATTTTGGCCCCTAGTCTTAATAATCTAGGACAGTGTCTTAGCCAGGTAACTGGGTGCCTAAAATTGGCCATTGTAAAATTTTTGGGCATCCATATTTTTAAAGGGGACCACAATATACTCAGATTTAAACCATAAACATGATTGTATATATTTATCAAAATAAGACATGATATCCTTATAAAAAGTCATTGGAATAATATGATGATGAAAAAAAATCAATTTTATGCTTGAGATAGACATTTAAAGAAATTCCTCACAAAAATATTTGGGTGTCCAGAGGGGTGCTTTTTAAGGGTTTGGGTATATCCAAAAAGACACCCAGACGCCCTGCTGGCTAAGACCATGATCTAGGGGCCCACTGAAAAATCTAGGGCATATGCCCCTGGGAAAGTTGAACCCTGCCTGATGTAAATTTTGTTGAATCCTGATAGTATCTCTTTCAGTGACCTGTAAAATTGATTATAGTGAAGGCTAAGGGTTAAAGGTTCAGGCCCTCCAATCTTTTCATTGGGTTACACTTGAATGAGTTATTGCCATTTGATGCACTGGTGGTACTTAATCCAATAACTAGTGGGTATATCATTTCTCATAAATCATTGGGCAGATAAATTAAGGAAAATGACAGGGCATTTGACCCTGATAGTCAATTTATACCAGTTGCTTGAGTAAATGAATATTGCCACCTGAACTGCTCTCATAGATATTTTAGCTCTTGAAGCATAAACTGAGTTGCTAAAGAATCTTGATCTTCTAGGCTGGTAAAATAATGTTAGGGCTCAACTTAACCCATAAGTTTCACCAGTCCAACCTGAGAAGGAAAGCAGATATTTGCATGAAAATATTGCCCCTCTTTTTAATTATTGGTGGTAAAAAACTAAAATGTATAAAAGTTGATCCATCATTCTGACTCAGAGTACTGCTTTGAAACAAATTATGTTGGTATTATCATTAAATGATGAAATATTTTAAAATGAAAGGTTGGTTTTGTTCAAACTACGCAATCAAAACCATCTGTAGACAGATGAATATCCATGGGTTAATGATGTTAGGCCCTAAGGCCTTTTATGTTTTCATATCTAGTACTCTCCCTTATCTGACACCAGACTGCTATACATATTTTGTTGTTTTTCTAGAAGCAACAAGAAGTCCAGTATGCTATATATGATATATGTATTTTATTGTTTTGCAGATTAAGTGGGAAGAACAAGAAGTTCAGTCTGCTATATATGATATATGTATTTTATTGTTTTGTAGATTAAGAAGCAACAAGAAGTCATCAATAGAATTCTATTAGGAAAGAAAATTGAGTTTGAACAAATAGATATATCAGATCCTGCAAACGAGGAGCAAAAGAATTTTATGCGAGCAAACAGTAAAATCAAGCAAGAGGGCAGGGTACCACTCCCACCACAGGTGTTCAACGAGGCCGAGTATTGTGGGGTAAGTAAAAAATAGATTAGTTAAGTTATGTATGAATGACTAATTGCTGTATATTCATGACCTTTTTAGGATCAATATCTTTTAACTACTAGGACATGATTATTAGGAGTGTGATCGGTATCCAAGGTTTTGAATCGGAATCGGTAATTTTTTTCCGAATCCGATTCCTACCGACATGTACATGGAGAAGAATCATATCATTTAGGTGAAAAACTGTATCAGATGCTTCACTGTTTTAACATTTCCATGCTATAATTTCGTTTTTAGGTAGGAGATAAGATTACCTGGCACACTGAGGTACTGACTGGTGTTGTCTCGTTACTTTGTCATCTTATTCAGGGCACAACGTTAACTTTTGCGGCGACTTGCCCCGTAGAGCAAGTGAGATTCAATATTCACTTGCCCTACTCCAACTTTCACTTGCCCTTGAAAAATTGTATATAATAATTTCATAATATATCATTTAAAACCAAGTAGAACATCGTTCTGGCATGTGAAAGCATATTTTCTAGGACAGGCTTGGATGGCAGAGCACAAAACCTGAAATATACAAAATGTTCTTTCCCAGTGGGGCAAGCAAGATGCAGTTTTCACTTGCCCACAGCTATAATTTACAAATTCTACTTGCCCGGGGCAATGGGGCAAGCACCAATGTCGAGCCCTGTTATTGCATTGCAATATGATGACAAAATAACTGTCAATTAGTATCAACATTTTGCCGATTCCAGAATCGGAATGATCGCTATGAGGTTTTATAGCGATCTTTTCCATGGGATCGGCGATTCCATCCGATTCCTTGGTATCGATTACACTCATAATGATTATCAGTCAATACCACAGAGCTAATATACATATTTATGTACTTACTTAGACCTTTTCTCATTTGTATGGATCTGACTGTACAGCATGGTATTACCAAAACTGGGCTCAGAACTTACATAGGAGGCTGCCCTGCAAGCATGTGTGATGTACTTTTATCTGTTCTTCTGAAAGTTTACCTGCCCTACACACACATTTGCACTAGTACCAAGCCTATAATATTCATGTCTGCAAACTGTGCAAAGTCAAAATTCAAAAGTCAGAATTCTTTAATAAATTTGCAATACTTATCCCTGGAATTGTGTTAGGTTTCGTGGTAATAATATTTGCACATTATTTTTCTTATTATAAAGATGCTCATAATAGTATATAAATATATAGGCAGAGATATGGGGTATTAATAATAAAATCTAAACGACCATATTTGTGAGTTAAGAATACTCGACAAAATAGTAGATTTAACCATTTAGCATTATGTGAATATAGTGGGAAACAATGAGTAACCTATGGCTGATGATTTGTGATTAAAAAGAAACATCCACATGCTTATTATGTCCTGCAAAACTTCATTTATAACAATGCCTTTGAATCTCAGCTTTTTTGTGTTCTAGGATTATGAGGATTTCCATGAAGCCAATGAATGTGAACAACTCTTTGAATTTCTTAAAATGGCACCCCCAAAACATGTAGCATCCGCTCAAGTTGCATTTACAGTAAGTACTCTAAGTTCCATGTCAGATACTACTCCATGTTAATACTATCATACAACATGTATCATAATATCCAACAGATATCATTTGTGTTATATTCATATTATTTCATCAGCTGGCAATGTAACAACAGTCCACTGATTTTGTTTTATAATTCAGGTTGAAAACATTTGTACAAGCATTGGTCATAACTGACATGCAGGAAAATAAACAAAAAACATCTTTGAAATAAAAAAAAAAGGTTTCATATCAGATATGGATGTCTATTACAGTGTTACATTCCTGCTCATGAGATTCCTTTGCCAATTGTAATCCTTAATAATGTATGTTCTCATTACCTGAACGAGGATGGTTTCTTAAAGGGCAATTCCACCATGAATAAAACATAGGCCCAAATGGAACTTGGGTTTAAGTAGAGAATACCCTAAGAAACTATTTGGGCCTATGTTTTATTCATGATGGAATCGTCCTTCAATAAAGAAGTAATCTTTCTATAGAATATGATTTATAGAATATCACTCAAGGTTATAATTTTATGTCAGACCTATAAGTTTTCTTTGGGTAAGAATGGATTAACATAAACCTCGTGAGCAGTGCCCATGAAAAGGGATTTTTACAATTTTTTTACCCAGAAGGAGCCAAGGCAAAATATCAATCTACCGTCTTCTGGGTGAATTCCTAGTTAGTTATTTCCGTGCTCTTAACCCTCATGCTGCTGGTGGCTATGTTGGCCAATACAAAATAATGCAGAAATCCTGAAAAAACGCTGAAACCCTGGCATGTGTATACTCACCTGACAGTACTCCATGAATAAGGGCTATCCAATGAGGCTATCCAATGAGTACCACCCATGACAGGGTTTAGATGGTTTAAAAAAACACTTTGCGTTCTTGACTTCTTGTTCATTAGACAAAAGTAGCCTTGGCAGTGGAAGGGTTAACTGATCACCATAGTCATCTATGTAAGTGCATCCATGGTTAATCTTTTAAGTTTTAAGGCTAGTTTGTATTCAAATTACTTCCCAATTACTTCACTCACATGAGTATAAGTTGAATGATTTCTCACTCTACGGAACTACAACTGTACATATTAACTGTTCTTTTTTCAGTGGAGCAGTCATTTATAGCACTTCTCACTATCATATTTTGAACTGTGAAGTGAGGCATTTTTGAATACAGTTTGTCATTGGTCAGATCATTTAAAGGAGCATTATTTTGCATAATACTTTGGAACAATGTCCCTGTCACTATTGTGTTATTGCCAATATGCACCAACTGGCTTTCTGCCAATTCTAACAGGAAGAAGATGGTGAGAATGAAGAAAAGAAAGACCCAGAGAAGGAAGTGGTAAATAAGAGTTCTTGGCTTCAGATTTTTATAAGACTCATAACATTTCACCTGTTTCCTTCTTTGCAAAGTACTTTTCTGTATAGTTGCATCTATTTATCAGAAACCGTTTCTCCTGAACAAGATATTCCCATAAGTGCTTCCCAAGTCTGCAGTAGCTTTGATTCTTGTTTTGATGCCATTATTGCTAGATTTATTATACAGCTTTTAGAATCAGGTACAACATTAGAGCTTTGGGTTCTGTGTTATACAACTTATAAGTCTTATGAAAAATGTTGATTATACCTCTTATCTCGGATTTTTGCTTGAAACAAACGTTCTCTTCAGTAACTGACTGTTCCCTTAAGATATCTGCTCCTTCAGAAGTGGAACTTTTTTCTATGAAAGATTAATTTATGCCCCTTATGAATACCCATGATTGCCGCTATCTAGAGGGAATTGCAGTATTAGACGTGAGTGCTGTTTTAAAAAATGTCCTGATACAACAAAACTACCAATCTCCAGCACATTGATCCGGTTTACCACAATTGCTACGACCTGTATCTCTGCCACCACATGACTGCGTACTCTGCCACTTTGAGCTGTTTTGTTCTTTATCATAGCATGATTTCAAAATTATACCAGATGTAAAGCTCTTGTGCATAATTCGCTATTTAGTTATATGAAATTGCACCACCTAGGATATTCATGAAATATCTGTTGTAATGCTGTAGCACTATTTTGCGATAGCTCGGATAGCTCCTGAGGAAATGCTGTGATTGGTGCTGGATTGACCAATCAACCAGTTGGCCGTCCAGCGCTCTGGCAACAATCAGACAGAACTACAAGTAAGAGGTCATTGTTGATTGTAAATATGACCATGTGCATCGCGTGCATCACACTTTTTGACCAATTGGCCACATTTGATGACGTCACTTTTCAAAATATTCCGCGAAATAGTACCTGTTGTGGTGGCAGAGATATAATCACGTAGCTATTAGATCCATGTGTGCAGAGTGCAAAACTACTAGTCTGGATTACTTTTAGGAACACTCCCATTTTCAATAGCACTTTCATCTCAAATGGTATCCTGTTTCCTGTCGCCAATCCTTTTTACCCACATATAGCTGTAGCTGTTCTTAAAATCGGGCTATTACAATTAGCTAGGCCAGGTCTGGCACTGCTTTGGTGTATATTTGATGGAATATTTATCTAAATTCTGTGTTTGTAGATAGTTGGCTTTACATTATCAGCTTTGTTCTTTATATGGGTATAGATCCAATAGAAGAGTACTATCCTGTCACAAGATATAGATATTAACACATCACTCATATGTTTTATCATGTTCTTGCACCGGCATTGTATCACTTTGTTTACCAATCACTTGTTGTTACACTACACTCTCTCAAGTATTATTTAAAGCACATCACTATAACTACACATGCTGATATTATATTCTTAAGAGACCTGGTCAGGATAGTAGCTTTATTAAACATACAAGCTCGACCCAAGCCTACACTAGCCAAATGATGAAATACGAGATAAGCAAATCAGAAGCCTAGCCAATTTTCCGCCAACTTACTTCAGTAAGTAGATTTATTTAGGTTGAGTTATTGAGCCTGAGATGTGACTGCATTTTTACTTCATTTCTGATAGTCTTTAAAAGCTACAAGGGTTTAAAATCAACTGTACCTCAGACCTTTCTTGACATTTATCTTGTTAATTAGTTGTCTGTCACTCAGATCAGACAACCTTTGTAAAAATGATAGTGAGTACTAGGTAACAAGCAAACCCACCATTCATAAACATCTGGGATTTTGATCTTAGCACTATATTGGGATAGGGCTATTTAACCCTTGTGCTACTGGTAGCTAATTTGGTCAATAGAAAATGGTGCGAAAAAAGCTATAAAAAAATGAGGGAAATCCTTGCAAATGGGTACTTATCTGATAGGTCTCAGCGAGAGCTTTCAAATGAATACCAACATGGCAGGGTTTAAAAGGTTTTCAAAATTTTCTGCGTTCTTGTGCCTTTGATGAAAGTAGCCTCAGCATTGAAAGGGTTAAAGAGCTAAGGTCATTGCAGGACACATTACACATTTTAGGAATTAGAAGAGGTGAATGAATGAAACCTCAGGTGATCAAAACTGATCAATCGGTTTTTGATTTTCAATAGGATCCTTAGCCCCTTTAATCCCAGTGCTCTCACTCCTAAGTGGAGATGCACATAGCTGTGGTAGCAGTGTGCAGTCTTGTCTCATGACCTAGCCAGCCTCCACTGATTTCCTGTCCGTGTTATCAAGTGTAAAATGCTGTCACGCTGGTTTTCCTATTACAGTTTGATGGGGCGTGATCCCTCATCCTCCCCGCCTGCAGGCTGGCTGACTGACATTCAGGGTAACAAACCTGTGTGTTGCATGGTGTGCTGTGAAGGAGCTGATCTGTGCATTATATATATATATATATATATATATATATATAAATATATATATATATATATATATATATATATATATATATATATATATATATATATATATATATATAATATATATATATATATATATATATATATATATATATATATACATATTTTTTATATATATATATATATATATATTATAATTTATATATATATATATATATATATATATATATATATATATATATATATATATATATATATATATATATATATATATATATATATATATATATTTATATATTTATATATATATATATATATATATATATATATATATATATATATATATATATATATATATATATATATATATATATAATTATATATATATATGTATTAGGATGGAGTTAGGATGGAGTTACTTTGTTTGCATGGCCCTGAGGTTGTCCATTGTCCACACTCCCCCATGTTTGAATAATCAACCAAATGTTTTGATTTATGTATTATGTACATTTTGCTTGTTTGTGGTGGGTGGGGTCCTGTATTGTATTAACAAGTTCAGTTACACTTATTGGAAATGGGTACTTTCTGTTTGAAAAGACATTAATGTTGATAGACCATTGCATACTACTGCAACTTGAAATATAGTTGGATTTCCACTATTCCTAATGTCAAAAGTACTAACAACTTATTTCCTCATGTAAGTCCCTTTTGTAATGATCTTTGGATTTTCAAAGAGCATAGTGTACATATGTGTCATTTGTCGATACATTTTGTTTATTTTGATATAGAAAGCATCAGCTAGGTTCTTTTCTTTTATGTTTATCATATTGGGAAATATTTAACTTTTCTTCAGCAAGTGGAAACTAATATTTACTTGCCCAGCAGCCATTTTATTTGACATGGTTTCACTTGCAAGGTGCCATTTGTTTTAGCTAGCCAGTTGCTTCTGAATTTGTTCCGTTTGCTGTTTCTGAATGATTTGATTGCCTGTGTTTATTATTTACCAATTGTTTGTTTTACAGATGCTGCTCCAGTGTCTTAGCTAGGATTTAGAAACTGGGTGCCTAAAATTGGCAGGTGTAAAGCTTTTGGGCATCCAAATTTTTAAGGGGGATCACATTATACTCATATCTCAACCATAAACATGTATAAATTCATCAAAATAAGGCAATGTCATGGGAATTATAAGGAGATAAAAAAAATTCAATTATATACTTGAGATTGAGATTTCTAGAAATTCCACACTGAAACATTTGGGTGTCCTGAGGAGTGCTTTTTAAGCGTTTGGGTGTCCAAAAAGACATCAAGACGCCCTGCTGGCTAAGACCATGTGCTGCTCCTATTATATCTATTTCAAAAGTTATTTCATGCAATGTTTATAGCATGCTTTTTATGCTGGGTTTGGAACATGACACTGTTCATACTGCATCTATTGTTAATCAAAACTATTTATTTGTCCCTTCCCCCAGCAACAAGAAGAGCAGCAGGATTCAGGAGCTGAGGTAACAAATGATGATGAGGAGCCATCAGCAGAGAATGGGGACAATGAAGATGCGGTATGAGACAATAGTAGTCGTGGTGATTGCAGTACTGTAGGCATGGTTTTAGTCTCTGCAGCCAAGAAGATAATACACTCACCTTTTCTTTTGCTTTCAGGTTTTGGTTGCTTCACCCCCAGAGTTGAATCAGTACTCTTACAATATTATCAAAAAAAAAATGATCCAATATCTTTCACCCATTTTTTTCTGAAGTAGAAATATGTATGGAAACAAGAAATATTCACTTTCCTACTTTTTGGTACTTAAAACTTCATTGTTTTGATGAGAGAAGGTCGGATTCACACCTGGTGCTAGTGCCTGATAGTATATACAAAAATTGTACTAGTGCTTGTCAATATGTTGTAATATGTGTTGCTTTTGTATTTGTAGATATACTAACCATCTCCTACCCTACTATCAGTGTTTTTGCCTTGGGTGATGGTTGTTAAGCCTGCTTTCTTTTTTTTGTTGGCCAAATTCGTGTGTGTGTTTGTCCTGAGCTTAAGATATATCAAGGTTAAACTGATACTAAAACTCCAATGTTTAGTTGAGACTTTTGAGACAACTTTATATATAATAGATTTTTCTGAAATGGCAAAGAGAGTTAGGAGATAATATGGGGCTTTTAATGGAATTTGCACGACTATCCCTTTTGTGATGGGTGGACAACTGCCAATCAAATACTAGTATCGCAAACTGAGAAAATGAACCCTGGCTGAAGTGTCATGCATGCATTAGTTGAAATATTCTTCCACGGTGTTTGATTTCTTACCCTTTAAACTTTGGTCACAACCTGACACACTTATATCCATTATTAGTCCAGGATCTACCTACAAATGTAGTTGTTTTAATCAATATTTTAAGGTTTACAATTTACAAGATGTACTTAGTGTTTTGGTCATACGTGGAATCCAAAGGATGTACATATGAATTGTGTAGTTGGCATTAGAGTAAGATCTCTGGTTGAGTAGGAAGCACATTAGTCATAGTTAACAAGTATTGCAAGTTTTGATGATAACATTTATTCTCATGTATACTAAGTGTTGTGAGTGATGCATGCATGCACTTTGTGGTTTTAACATTTTGAATGTCCGGTGTGAAACGTCACCATCATTTAGCAATTTAATTTTAAAGTTTCGAAGTATAAATTGATTTTTACTGTAGAGAAGTAATATGAATGTAAAAAGCAATTTAATACATGAGACCAGTAATATTTGGAAATAACTCGTTGCATTAATTAGTATAAGTGTATTTCAAGGTATCCTTTTTGCATTGATAGCTAGGCACCAATATGTGTAGTTCTTAGTTTGGTAGTAGAGGGAAAGTAGTATTTTAGTAATGAATGTGCACACCCATTTGTATGGTCTAAATACCACATAAGGTGTATTCAATTACATGAATAGTTAATTAGATTTGTGATATCCTGACATCATAGTTTTTCCCTTATCAGTGAAATATTTGCCTATAAATTACCTTACTGCAATTTTCTACTCCTTGAACATATGTGCTTGATTCCAGGTACCCCTAATTTCACCTTTTGTAGCCTGACACTGATCAGCATGAGAAAAATGTGATTCGTCTTTAAAATGAACGCCACTGTTATCATTTTTTTTGGGGGGGGGGGGATGGGATCGTTGCGATGACACTGCTGATACAATTATTTGATTTAGATTTGTGAAAATGAATTTATTTAGGAATAAAATTGTACTTTCTGTTATTCAGCTATGTTGGATTGAACGTGCAAGGTACCTAGGACGTGATGCAAGTTCCCCAACAAGTGGATGGGATTTCCAATTTCGATGGGGAAGGGAAGGGCGCTAAAACAATATCATAAGGGATTCTGAAAATCTTACGCTCACATTCCTCAAAACGAAACATTGAAGGAAAGTTGAATGCAACTACCCATTTACCATCGGAGTCACTCTCCCAATAAACTTACCTGAAAGTGCTTATTATGAAAGCAATTTATACATTAAAGCCTAGCCACGAAAATCATATATTTTTTACGGGAATTTTCTAGTGCTGTAGGTGCCAGGCTTCGTTTATAAACTCTAGGAGACCACAGGACTTACAGTTGTTTAATCGCCATAGCCCCACCCCAACCAATATCTCATAGCCCTAGCTTTCTTAAATCCTGCAGTCCTTTCACAAAAAAACAATTTTTAAGTTGTAATTTATTTTTTCATTGTTGTATTTCATTTTGGAACTGTACCAAAAGACAATTTATGTGTCAAATGGTGTTCTCTATCTGATTATATTGATTTCTTGATATTCCTCTGAGCATGATCTTAAAATGTCTCTTTTCCCATAGCCATCCGGGCTATAAAGGCAAACATTATTATAGCCCCACACAATTTTCTTGGGCTATGGGGCCAGTGGCGAACTGGACCCCTGCTGCTGTGTACATGTGCGCATATTTGTTGGCCTCTCCTTGTGTGCAGTTACTTATGAAGTGAATGGACTCATGTATTGTTTTGTTTTTCAGGGTAACTAACGTCTTGTGCAGTGTCCCCCTACTGGAGCTGGTCCTAGCCGGCAGGAGCAGCAGGAAACGGGAGACTCTCTAGCTTTACTACATGTGCTACATGGACTCTTATGAAGACTTTGAACTACACCTAGCATGCGTGCTGCTGATATCTAATGGAAAAGCGAGAGCAGGTAGCCAAGTCAACGGCAGCGGCTGAAGAACATTTAGCTGGTTCACGCGAAGGACACAATAAGGGAAAGCACAAGCTTGCTAAGAGACTGACCAAATGACATAGTCACACAGTCATTTGTAGGTCTGAGGGCTGTATACAGCTTATGATTTTTCTACGCCTGCCTAATGCTCAACTAATGTTCCAATCTCAACTAAACGTCATTTTCCATGACTGAGGGAGGCCTATCTTGCAGAGAGATTTTCAACCGGTGTTATTGTATGAGTGTAACATTTTCTGATACTCTGAAGGCAATGCAGCTTATGCTATTACAGTTGACGAGATGAAAGATCTGATGGTATTATGTAGTTCGCAACTCTTCCAGCAGAGGGCATTAAGATGTATGGTTTGTCTTAACCCTTCCAATGTGGGGGCTACTTTTGTCCAAAGGACCCAAAGATTTTTGAAAACCATGTAAACCCTGTCGTGTTGGTATTCATTAGAAAGCTCTTGCTGAGTACCCTCAGATGAGTACCCATATGCCAGGGTTTTAATCATTTTTCAGGTTTTTATTCATCATTTTGTATTGGCCAAATTAGCCACCAGCAGTATAAGGGTTAAAGATGGGCTCTGTGGAACAACTAGCTGATGTTATGGACCTATATCAGGTCTCAAAAACCACAGGCTTTGGAAATAGAGTGTAAGCATGCATACCTATTAATTAGGTAAACAGTATCAGTACATGTATTCCCTTGGTTATCAAAGTCTTTCCTATGTTTGTTTATTTTTGGGGTATTGCGATTCCAGTTATATGCCTTGCTCAGCAAGACTTGGGTGTTCATGTCTTGAATTCTGTATTATCTCCATATCTCTTCCAAACTATATTTAGGCATTATTTATAAGCTACAATGTAACACAATGTGGGTAGGGTAGCTATTACCTGAATACTACTTTAAAAGGGTCATTTAAGTACTTGCACAACTATTGCATCAAACTAGTCTCCCTGTTATTTGACCCTAATGTCAAACATCTCTCATTTGTTTATGCTAATGCAATATTGTACTTAATGCTATGCAGTGACCATATAACAAGATAATAGAAACTAGCACCAGAAATATATTTCTGCTAGAATGGATAGTATGAGATAGTCATTTGTAGATAAGAACAAGATTTTACCATCAATACATTGAATACCACATTGTTAGAATACTCCATGGCAGGACTAGATGTTAAAATTAATGTGCATGTAGAAGTTTTACATACTGTTTCATCTATCAACTGAGTCAGTACCTGTCCATTGGCAAACATGCAGAACTCAGACAAAAGCACAGATTCGGACACAGCCTGTCCTACTTGGTAGTAGTCAGACATCTGCGGCGATTGATCTGCCTATTATTAGTTTACATCGAGAGTGAATAGGGAGTAAAAATTTGTCCAGGGTAGGTGGATGTCTGACTTGGGCAAGTCTTGCATCGATTAGTTTGCCTGTATAAGAACATGACTGCAATGCATGTAACAGTAACCAAGTGTATGAAGTAATTCCAAAAAGTCATTGGTGAGATGATACTCTGTGAACTTGTTTCTTACTCTAGTTGTTGAAAAATCTCCTTTTTTGTATAAATCCAACTGATGAGAATATATCTCTTGAAATTGTAGTTAGATGTGAACTATTAATTGATTCTGTAAATTTTGGAGTTGTAATCAAGTTCATTATCATGTGATGGCACTATAAACTGTAGTGATCTAGTGGCGCTACTCTGTACATTTTTGCCCTTGTACCTTGTGAGCGCTGTGTTAAGTAAATAGATAAGATCTATCTGCTTCTGCTGCTCATGGGGAATAGAAAATAGATGACCTTTTATAGAAGACCACTGCTCTGTGTAGGGTACTGTTGCTCAGTCATGTTATGTTTTATAAGTGGTGCTAGTATTTTGAAATGAGCGATCCATTAGAGCCTCAAGCACTGTACTTAACTGCTACCTCCATTCAGGGGTTAGTAGAACACTTGGGAGAATTATTCATAGTTATGTTTCTTGTTAAGTGAAGTTATTACAGTTCCTCCAATAAGGGGTCAGTAGAACACTTGGGAGAATTATTCAGTTATGTCAAGTTACTACAGTTCTCAAGGTGCGACCTGTGTTATCTTCCTCGCAGATTTCCTATTTCACAACACGCCCAGTAATGAGATGTATGCTGGTATTCAGAATGGAAGCGTTTACTGCGTATGCTCACATTTAGTACATAGTCAGCTCCCCGTTATTAAGGTGGGTCCAGAACTTGGGCATTAGCTGCTCTCATCTCTATGATATCTACCTGGTTAATACCTGTCTTTCATCCTAAGAGCTTGACCAATACATACAGATACTTAGTGTTGAATGGTATTACCATCTTCCTTAGAGGAGTTATGAAAGTTACCATCTATTTGCAGGGTTGCCAATTTTATTCTTTTATGAATAAATGCCATTCCAGCAAGTTGACCCATTGAAAGTTTCTCCTAGAATAATTACAATTGGTGAACCCATGACAAAGTACTATATTGTTGAGGAATGTTTAGAACCTCGGCAATATCTGCGAATTAAATAAGCAGTGTGGAAAAACCTGTCTAACTTTTACTTCATTATTTACAGACCTTACCCACTTTTTAATAAAAGAACAGATACTTGAGTCAGTTGCTTGTGGTTTTTATTTCAAAACGTAGCTTTGATACAATATTTTTACCATTTTCGAATACATTATGTACCCTTGGCTAGTTGCTAGTTGGCTTATGAGCCACTAGATCTAGTAAGTATTCCTCGAGAATAAAATAAACCTTTGTATGACCTTTAAATGAGATGTTCCCTTTCTTTATTCATTCACCATCAAGTGTCCAGTTAGTCTGACACATATGGAAGTATGTTGAAAACATTCAAAGTTCAGAAGAAATCACTGTTCAATATGTTTTGCCTAATTGAACCAATGAAATATCATCTTTTTTTCAAAATACTTCCAAACTGTCAGAGCAACTGCACTAAGAGTAGGATTGGACTGTTCCTACAGGTTGGAGCCTTCAGTCGAAATGAAAATGTATGGAATGTTTAATAACATTAAATTCAAATGCTAAGAATGTGACAATTAAGGCCTAACACTTCATACTGATGTTAAGGTAAAGGTATTCAAAATGTCTGATTTAAAACACAAATGTAGAGTCACAACTTCACCATACCATATATTTCGAATCAAGACCAGACTTACTAATCAAAGAATGCACCAAGGGCATATCTGCTACTAAAACCCAACTATGTTGGTTTGACAACACATGCATACTATACATCATTTGTCCACTTAACACTAGTACCATAGTGTGCTCTCCATTTAACAAGAATGTCTTCTTCCTCCTCCTCATTGAAAACTAGGCAAGAAGAGTTCAGGCAATTCAAATACTAGAACAATCAATAAAATAACAGGAAACATTTACATGTAGGGCTGGACAAGATAATAAGGTAAGAACCTACTCAAGGTAAAGAAACTACCACCTACAAAGCAATCCTCTGAGGGAAACCTAAATCACTGACCTTCCCCACTATAAGCAGCAGCAAAATGAGTAATTAAGCACCTAATTATGCACTTGGGGAGGCATCCTGGCCAGTCAAACAAACTTATAACCCTGTTATAAACCCTTCCAATGCTGAGGCGACTTTCATCCAAAGCACAAGATTTTTGAAAACCATCTAAACTGTCATGTTGGTATTCATTGGATAGCTCTCTCTCTCTGAGGACTCTCAGATGAGTACCTATGTGACAGTTTTTCAGTCATTTTCTTTTTAGATATTTTGCATCATAACTACACAATAACAGTACATTAATCCTTGTTGTACATGAATGCCCTTCGTACTCGTTAACCAAAACCTTGAATAAATGACAAGGACTATCAGTAAGGATAAAAAGGTAAAAACATTTTTAACTGAGGAAGTCAGCTCAATTTCAATTGGAAAAGTTTGTTTTTTTGCCATGGCGCAAAAAAAATGCAGGAAGATTTGGTAATCTCATATAAATTACAAGGTAATACAGTGCCATCCATCACCAGTTTTACAGCGGAAAACTTGAATATATCACAAGGATTATCAGTAAGGATATTAAATGAAAATAGTGCTTTTAAAGTTAAAGATATCTCCAATTGCTTCATGTGTATGCAGTTGACTGAATGAAAGTGAGAAAAGAAATTGTGCCAAGAAATGAAAGATTTTACAAAATCAGCATTTGATCTAACACATGCTATCATCATTACAATTTTTCGTACACAACTCACCGATAAATTGAGGCACAAAAAAGAAGGAAACGTTAACCATGTTGTTGTTGGACAACTTAAAACTTAAAGTATCGCTCAAATACTACAATCATAAAACTTCCTTATGGAAACACTTAGCTAACTCATAGGCAATAGATAAGATATTCACCTTTTTGGTCAGCTAATTTGGCCTAGACCAAAGTGTGTTCCTTCAACAGCACTAGTTTGGACCTTGCTGGTTATAGTACTTCTCCTGCACAACTTCCACTCAGTCCAGACATGATCAAATCAAACATAAATCATGAATATAAATGCTGAATTAGTTAAATTCATAATTGTGTTTCTAAGACCTACCAAAAATCCTTGGTCGGTTGAGGATAGCTAACATATTGAATAATGAAATATCTGTGCCATACCCGTACATGATGCCATTTCATTTCAGAATTAATCATTGGAACCTATTCCTTGTGGCATGTTTAGGAACCAAATACTCAAGCCATGTGTCTTGCCAACTCATGCCTGTTGTGGCCAAAAAGGGCCAGACTTTTTGGTGATGCATTTTTGACAAACGCATCTTTAGAAAATGGTTGAAGGATATATGTTGATCAGGCCTACAAATTTTCTTCAAATAGTTTTTAATTGATCATCTATTCCCAAATTATTTTTATAAGTACAATAGATACGGATGACAATTGTCAAAGTAAACTCTAGGCATGAATGGGTTAAACCTATCCACCAACAATTCTTTCTAAAGCCACTGAGTGAGAATGACAATACAAAAATTCAGCTAGCACAAAACCGCCCACTCCAACTTACACTGGAAAATCATATCACATTGTTGACACAAGTTAAAAAAAACTTGTGCATTAACCTCTGATCACCCAGAATTAGAAAAAAAATGATAACTTGTTATTTTGATGATCATCTGAAAATGATCATGGTCCCTAATTTTTCAAGAGTTCACCACTATCTTTATATGCATATTCAGATACAACACCAGCCTAGCCAATTATGCTTCTTTGGTCATCCTCTCAAAATGTACTAGCTGATCAGGTATGACATATTTAATGAGTTCTTCCACAGAAAAGTCCTTTTCTTCATATGCCCTAGTTCGAGCAACTCTAACTTTGGTACATGGCCGATGTTTACTATATGCTACCTATATTGGTGGAGGCCAATATAGATAGCATATAGAAAACATCGGCCTTGTACCTAAGTTAGAGTTGCTCGAACTACATATGCCCCTGCTGCATTGGTCCACCTCGTATAAACATGATATATGATTGATTAGTATCAGACAATGAGAAATAGAATATACAGGTTAGTGACAATATCTCAAATATGTCAGTGGCAATAGACTTTTTGATGACAGACTAGCACAAATAAATTTCAATTTTCAGGAAAGATCAAGACTTATAAGATATCTTGGTAAATGGTTCCTAAGCATGCCGAATAGGACTGAGCCATTGATTGTGCTTTCATGTGAATTCTGTAGAACAGGGATACATGAATGAACATTCAAAACACATGGTACCATTTGAGTCATACATGTACACAATAATCAATCACTGTATACTAAACATTCAAGAGCAAGCTAGAAGCATATAGCAAAGCAAAAATTCAATACAATGCGCTGGGCAATCATCATATAGGCATTTCCGACACCGCCAGTTAAAACCATCAAAACCTTATGCTTAAACCAATCAATGCTCAGTGCCTCGTAATGATCTCTCTCAACTACACAAATAATATATATAGTCAACACAAAAATGAAAAGAAAAAATAGAAGTTCATCCAAATATGCGTAGTAATGTAAAGAAAATATATTTCCTAAAAATATTAGCCCATCTCTGTACTCTTATACCTAAGTGTTAGGAGGTTCACAGGGTGTACCCAAGAAATCAGATTGGATTGCTATTCTTACATGATGCCAATTGTGACCCGGTTCTTCTTTCCTTTGGTATAAAGCTGATTTTAGGATGTAGTATGACAGATGCAGATATATAGGTAAGGAACTGGTCTTAATAACTCCCTCTCACTCTAATAGGCACCACAGCAAGTTCTATCAACCATATGACAAAATGCGAGAGCAATTCAATCTATTTCTGGGAGTCGATTCACCTTATTCATGACCATAGTACCTAGGTAATTCAACTTCATAGAATATCAAGTATCACATACAGTTAAAGATCCCTAGAGAAAAGACAATAGTTCTATTAAAATAGTTTGTAATTTCACTTCTACTTTAGACCTTTGTGTTTGTATCATACCAGCTAGGTACTGGGGGAGATATACCGAAATGACTTGTGTATTATCATCACATAGAACAGTCAAATAACTGGCCACTTATGTCTGGATTAGTTCAAGTACATGCCACTAGGGGAAACAAGTGAAGCAAAGAGGTTGGGTGACTTTCCATAATCTATTTTTGAGATCATACTTTTCAATGCAAATATCACAAAGATGCTAAAAGAGAAAAAAAATGAGAAAATGGTTATCTTATTTTTTTTCTTTTTCAAATAAATACAAAATTCAAAATTTAACAACATGAATATTTAACTTGCAGGAAAGGAAATTTATTCAAAAAGAAAAGAAATGCTTAAAACCCAAAATCCAGAAGTTATGGCAAGAGATCTATCATTATTTCGCCATTATTCTCAAGAGAAATTGGATACCTACAATGGTATTCATTATCATCCATTGTTCTTCCGCACTTGATCAATATCTTAAGTGCATGGATGGGCACATTAAGGACTTGGACATAAATAAGGTGCGTAACGGGGGCTGCAATATCACGCAATTCCACTAATTTAGGCATATTTTCAATCACACACTGTTCCATATAACTAACATGGTATTGGAGATACACGATGACCTGTGATTATACATTCCATTTATATTCTATTACAGGTTAAAACATACTATAACAGAACCCAGGTCTAAGCAAATATTTCATGTATTCGTGCTTTCAATAACCATATCATAATATATATATATATATATATATATATATATATATATATATATATATATATATATATATATATATATATATATATATAACCATGATTCTTGCATGCCCCCATCTACTCGTGCAAAATTACACAAGAATCATTAGTGTAAAATTTGCCTGTGAAAAAGTATATCAGTTCATCGATTCAATACTTAAGAAAACAAGCTAACCATATTTCACAGAGCCTTATATTACAAAAGCTGGGCTAATATTCCATTCTGATTTAAAGAATCATGAAGCAAGGACTGTCTGATTTAACCGCTGGCATAACTTAGATTGTGCACTTTAGGCAATGTGAAGAGAAATAAGCCAAGTAGGACAACTCTTTAAATTTAAATTAAATAGACGTTTCTTCATCCTGTTATAAAAATTAAGGAATAAAGGCATAATAAGATTGATACCCTTGTAAGATTTTTAAAAGACTCAAGAATAGCTGATTAATACCAAGGAAAATACATACACCCCACCCCCCACACACGAAAAAAAGAAAGAAAAAAAAAGAGATCTCTAGCATCAAGATGAGGAGAGTAGAAGTCAACCTACTCATGCACTGTTCGTAGCTCAAAGGAAAGATCTGCAAGTTATTTCTCCCAGGAGGTAAGTAGAGTGGAATATATACTAGGGAGATTCACATTATACATACATTCATAATAATTATAAACATATCGTAGGTCTTTATTAGCCCATTCATGCTTGAAGATTTCATTGACTTGTGTAATCTGGACCTCTGATTCTTTTGAAAATAACTTTGAAATTAAGCAAAATGATTGGAAAAAATATTTGAAGGGGAGTTGTTAATTAATTTGTGATTTACATTTCTTCAAATATTTTTCGAAAATTACCTTTTGTTTCAGAGATATCTCCAAATTAATCAGACAGTTTTGAGTGCTACAGGCATGAATGGGTTAATGTACAATTGATGGTAACACATTTCACTACTTGAATCATGAATCTCGATTGAATCATTTCTACCTGCCAAAAAGGACCGACTAAATGAATACAGGGGCCTTCATGTTATGGCAATGGCCGATAAAAATAGCTACCTGTGGATTTCCCCATAACATTGATACAATGTTATTTTGCCAGTTTTAGATTCACCTCGGCAATTTTGTGGCGTCAGGTTTAGTTAACCCTTCCAATGCTGAAGCTACTGAAGTCCGACAAGGATGCAAAGATTTAAGAAAACTTTTTAAACCCTGTCATGTTGGTATTAATTGGAAAGCTCGCTGTGTACCCTCAAATGAGTACCTATGTGCCAGGGTTTCAAGCATTTTTAAAAAACTTTTTTGCATCATTTTGTATTGGCCAAACTAGCCACCAGCAGCATAAGGGTTCATAGATATGCTGTGTGATTGATGAAGGATAATGAGAAGCAGTGCACAGGATCAGTTAATTATGCACTCCAGACCCTAAGTAAGGCTACCTACTTGTTTTCATACAACACATTCCCAACACTCCATCCTAACAACTGCTAACAACATTTGACACAATATGGATGTTATCCAAAAATACTTTCCACGAACATAATCAGTTGGTCAATAAACATGAAATCATTCAATGCATTTAGTCATATATGCAGTTTTTTTAACCTCAAGCTTAATGCATCTATTACTCTATTCATATACAAATAAAAGTGAAGAATCACAATAAGTAAGCATTTGGAAAGGAGGCAAGGAAATAAGCTTTGGCTTTGCTCCCCATACTTAACCCATCTCCACCTGGGGTGCACACATTGTCTGACAACAATTCCGCAAATGCATTGTTATCTGATAAATAATTGAATAAATAATTGAAAAGGGGTTGTGAAACTCAACAGGAGTAGCAACTTCCATTCAAATATTTCTAAAAAAACAACTTTTTTTATCAAGATATTTTTGGTTGCACACGACTGTGTACAATCCAGATGTGAACAGGTTTATCATGCCCAGGTGCTTGCGGAGGAAGAAATCAGGATTCGGAAACAGCAGTTGTCTTATAACGGTTGTTTCTTATTTAAAATAAACCTTGTAGTAAAATAGACCTATCTCCTCAACAAAACTTGTACACATAGGGAAGACTGGATCCAAAAATGGACCTGAGTGTTTTCATTTTATCCTGTGCGAAAATATTCAGAATCTGATATGTTGTTGTTCACTTGTCCTCCAATAGGTGGCCGCACTCCACTGCCACACACACAGGAGGTATAGAGCAGTGATATGTTCCCATACATAAGTGCTGGTACCTGGAACGTGGTACCAAAGCATCACCAGGGCTGTCTCATCTCCGTGTTCATGCACACAGCCTTCAAAAAGCCATCACAAACACACACTGTCCATTCTGATGTGCCGGTTTCTTAACCAGCAGTGAGTAGTAGTAGTAGGATGATGAGAGGCTAGTCTGTGCCAAAGTAGCGTGTCCCAAAGTGATTGGGGGCGACAGGGTGCACTTCTGAGGTCAGCACTTTCAGGAAGGGGAACTTGTTACGCACTGATTTCACACC
>OZ012684.1:46081940-46119440 GCA_963942565.1 Maea johnstoni | reverse complement strand
TACCTGAAAAATGACTGAAACCCTGGCACATGGGTTTTCATCTGAGAGTACTCAGCCAGAGCCATCCAATGAGTACCAACAGGACAGGGTTTAGATGGTTTTCAAAATAATCTTTGTGTCATTGTGCTTTAGATGAGAGTAGCCTCAGCATTGGAAGGCTTTTAAAAGCAATATTGTATTTGCCAAGATATGTTGGATTGCATCTTGAGCATCCTTAGGGAATCAAGTAAAATATTACATAAGATAGTAGCTTTCTTACCTGTTGGTGTGGTCACTGAAACCTTTGTGTACGGTAATTGATTGAGTCCCTCTTCTACTACCAGCCTTATCTGTATCACAAAATAAGACATGCACATATTTATCTCAATATGTGGAGTGTAGGCCATGTGGAATTCAACAATAAAACAGATACTATTAGTATTACTTTACATGGTTTCATCTACCCACCAGGGTCTTTCCAAGAATTTTAAAAATGCCTGTCCAAAACAGTAATCCCAAAATTTCTGCCTGTCCAGGTTTATCCACTCCACTGCTTCATCCTTAAACCAACATAAATATGTAATAGCCTTTTGTGTCAAGGAAATTTACACTTCAGCCATGTTCTAGAGGATTGTTTGCAAGAAACAAATTTGGTTATTACCCCATAAAATTCGAAATTGAAAATTCTTCATATAATTTTTACCGGTCCAAACGAGGGGTTTTCTGGAAACTACCTGTGCAAAAGACAGGCTGGAAGGGTCATGGCTTAGTCCCACTTATAATGTAAATCAAAAGATGCAACCAGCGCTCTTTTTTAAGAATTTTGTATCATTTTTTAAGTCATGCATCACTCAACAAACACATATGATAATAGCAAGATTCTTCACTACGTTTCTTGCAAATAATTTCACCATAAATTAGTGCTCGGAATCAATGAAAATATCATGGTCGAGTAATCGGCAGAAGCTGCCGACCGATACTCGACCATGGTCGACCATGTCGGGACAATTCAGGAGCGGCGCCGGTCCCCCGGAAGTAATAGAATTAGTACAGGCGCAGCGCGCAGTTAGCCGTGTTGTTTACAACGCAGAAGCGCTGCGTAGATGTAGGTGAGGAAACAACAGCAACGACAACATAAAGGTAAGTTTATTTTCATTTCATGGTAGATATTTCGAAGGATAGGAAGGTTGGCGGCGTGGTAAGTTACTTGCATTGTGTAATATTTTTGCTTTTGACAGACTAGCGCTAAATTCATTATACTCGTTTTCGGTCGACCATTCCTTGGCATGGTCGACCGTGGGTCGAGCATGGCGTGACGACCGAATGCTCGACCATACGAGTAATCGTACGAGCACTACCATAAATTATTTTCCATGTTCTTTAAACATTTAGAACCTGTTAGTCTAAAGGTATATTTCATATCGGTAATATAGGCTTAGCCAGGATTTGAAAACAGGGTGTCCAAACCAGGTTTTATAGACTTTTGGGTGTCCGATAGATACAAAGTACACATTACTGATAAAATCAACCCTATATATGGAAAGATTTTACTTTTTTTATAAGCCAGTATAAACTGTTTTGTTTGTATTGTAGAAGTGACACATGCAAGTATCTTCTAGGAATAGTCATCATCAGCAAATCATGACCTAATATTTTGGGTCTCCAAACTGTCAAAAAACAAGGTTCTGGGTGTCCAAATGACACGCTGGACGCATAGGTGGCTAAGCCCCTGATTGGTAATAAGTAGTGTTCGGAATCGGTCACAATTTTCAAGATCGATCATCGATCCATCAGAACGACCGATGACCGATTAATAATCGAAGTTGTGTACATGGTTTTCCGTGTCGCCATTGCTGTTTACTTAAGTCATAAGGTACCGCGACACCTAGCGGTATCAACACACACTAGCGTAATTGCGTCATGCGCAATTGTGTGCCGATAACCACAACAACAATGGCGGCATCGTAACATCGCCTCAGCACGCCCAGAGAGTTGGATCTGGAGCGGTCCAGCAGTGTTTCCTCTTTGGTGGGGCAATAAATACGTAACTAAACTTTTTTTCTCTGATTTTCTGACAGGCAGGACTACCGAAAGTCCAGCTATTTCTTTGAATATAATTTTTATCCATGTTCGTTTTTTTGTTCGAACATGTTCGATCATCATAATCGGAGGCACAAGCGAACGCTGTTCGGCTTGTTCGAACAATCGGAAGAACACTAGTAATAAGCTGTACATACTTATTACTTCACTAATTGGGAGAGCAAGTTGCAAGGCTAATTAAAGTAGAACAATACTTACCAGTCTGTCAGCATAAAATATGAAGTCACTGCGAGATGTGCCCCTACAAAAATAATAGAATGAGAGTTACAAACAGCAAGAGTATTCATTTGGCTTTATAGTCAGGACTTTGAGACTAAGTAGGCTTTTCAGAGAAATAGAGAGGGAATTTCCACACAAAAGAGAGCCACACATGCAACTATACTTACTAGATGTAATTTCACACTTGTAACATATGTTGAAGACTGGTTTCCCATTTTGATTTATACATGATAAGATATTAGACACACAACATTGCATCCTTGAAAGGTACAAGTTTTTTGTGAAAACCTACACGATGAAGATATTCATCTTGTATTCACTGGATCATCTACCTTCCGTGACTCTTAAAAAGCCTTGGGAAAGGGGTGAAGATGAGGAAAAAGAATTGCCAGAGGTATGAAGTATGATGAAATCATATTTTTATCTGTCAAACCACTGCAAGGATCTAATTCAATAAACTGTCATCAAACGTCTTGAAAACATTCCTCACATGTGACAGCCTGCTCTCAAGCTGTCAGAGATTGGCATGTGATGTGACATATGCGCAAGTGTGTAACCTATCTTTAGATAGTCTGCATCACCACTTGTCTAGTTAATATCTCACTGGAGAAGCATCTTTGGAAAATATATGATGTGGAAAAATCAATCTGAACTTAACCAGCAAAACTTTCTCATAGAGTCTTGCACATGTGTACTTCACTATATAACTATTTCATTCAAGAATTATCCGGGTGCCTATTTGGTAATTGTAACATTTTGGGTCATTCTATTTTTCAAGGGAGACCACAATTTATTCTGATTACAACAATTAGCATGTAAACTTAACTTATTATAATAAGACATATACTATCCTTATAAATCTCACAGGAATTAATGTAATGTAACATATGCTTGAAATTGAGATTTTAAGAAATTCCTTCCAATTTTTGAGTGTTAGGGTGTCCAAATGGCCACAGAGGCTCTGCTGGCCAAGACTATGAGCGACACATGCAACCAGACAATCAGATGCCCATTGAATGTATATATATTTCTAAACCTAATAAATTACTAAGCAGACGTTTCAAACCCCATTTCATAAGTAACAATTACTCAATTAGGAAGTCCTTGAAAACACACTAGTGGTCTGGTGCAAAAAATCATAAAAAACACTGCTTAAGGCTATAACAAAACTCAAAAGGCAATCCAACAAATGATTGTATTTATGCTTATGGCTCCTAGGGCCAATTCCACTGACACAGCATGATATCTCTTTAGAACAGGAATAAAGTAACTGTGAATGATCCCATGAAAAAGTGAGACAAAAGTTCCAGTTCAACAAGAAATTGTTCTGTACATACGAGTACATGCATCACCGTGGCAATCATACATGTCTAATATTTCCCACACACCTATTCAAAGCACTACATGTACCAGAAAAACAGTGTTAAATGAATGGCATCTATTAAAACAGCCATTATGAATAAGAATGAAGGAGTAAAATTCATTGCATTCATTAATCAGACCTGTTATTCAGGCAATTCACTTCCACTCCTGGGCTTCCTATAGTTAGCACTAAGTTGTGTCACCCAATGGTACTCCAAACAACCCCTGGGTAAGCAGGCTCCTAGTCCTACTGATTGTGTTCCCTGATAAGGCTAACTATTGGTGCATATCATGCATGGATTGATTCTCACATGCCTCAAGCCATGGTGAACTGGTGTAAAATACTGACAGTTGGCACGTTTGCCACCATGAATGACACACTAAGAACACTGTACGTTTATATTTTATAAAGTTTACAATGTCTAGGGTGATTTACTGCATGCATCCTTGAAATATAACATATATTTACTATATGGGAAATGATAAAATAAGCATCTGTGTAGGGTAAAACTTGGGGTTATCCACCAAGTTAATTAACAAGCTACATATAAAGGTTAGAAAGGGGACTTTCACTACTTAAATCCCTTCAATAACTGTTAAACCTTCAGTCATGTGAAATCAATCTGAAAGATTACGGAAATTCGCCAAGGATTGAGCAACAAGATTAGAAAGTAAGAAACTATGTAAAAGAGGTAGTTCTAAGCAGGGACTTAGACAGGACCTGTCCACTCTGTCTTTTGGAGAGACAGTTTCCTGAAAAACTTCTATTTGGACAGAAAAAAATGTCTCTGAAGTTTCAATTTTGACTTCTTTGGGGTTTTAAATACCAAATATATATTCTTACAAGTAATCTTCTAGGACATGGCTGAAATGTTAAGTGCCCTTTTTGACACAATAGGCTGATCAATGTAAGAATTTAGAGTACTTAGCTGAGTAGCTAAATCAGGACGGGTATTTATACAAATCCTGGCTAAGACCCTGGACTTCTAAGCAGAGACCAACATTAGGTGTGGTACAGCAGACAAGTAGACTAGAAATGGAGCTATTGAGAAAGAGAGGACCCGTTCACAATATAAACAATCTTCAATAAATGTGCTCACATGTACAGTGGCTGAGTATCTTCAAATCGTATCATGTGCGTTTCAAGACCAGGATCCAAGACTCTTTCAGTGGCTTCAGTAGAAACCAATGACTGATTGTATGCTAAGGTCTAAACAAGAAATTGTTTGTTTCCTACCCTACCCTAACAAGTATTATTCAAAAAAATCCCTACCCTAAAGGTTTTATCACCCATCCAACTCCCAATCAACGTAAAACATGCATAAAACACACATTTTTGACCAAAAGAATTAGGCAAAAAAATATTTTTATCGACCTACCTACTCTATTTTTTCTCGGACCGTTATGTACAAGAAACAAACAATTAACTTTTTTAGGCCTAATCCATCTTTATGTCAGGTATCCATTATACTCCTATCGGCAATACTTCTGAATATGGTTAACCCTAAACAAAATCCTAACCTATTGAGGCTCGCAGCAGCGAAAAGCAGTCTGATAATCTGGGCGAAATCTTTCAAGAGAAAGTATATACTTTGCAAAAAGTCTGATAGAATAATTGATGTCAATTAGGCCACTACCAACATCAATTAGGCCACCTCCAAATAGTTTGAAAAATGATTCTTGATTTCCTATATATGTTGATAAAAGTTATGTTTGGAAATCTTTTAAGCTTTAATAGGTTAAACAAAGACATTTTTGAAAATTTGATCAATACAATATCATCTGATATTTCATGATGAAAATAGGCTAAGACTTTTCTAATAAATATTGTTCTATACCTTCTTTCTCTATTGTGCATTTAGCAAGTTCAGAATTAAGTACACAATATGACAAGGCAAACAATGCACAACAGCTGTCTGGTCATTGATTGGTGTTCCTAATAAATCAATTAAAACTCATATGCTCTAAAATACTATGTACATTTAAAAAGTGAATGGCATTTTCTCGATATAGATAAGAAATAAGTAGAAATGAACAGCCATCAACTATATTTGAATGAATTGGTGTTAAATAGGGGGTTATCATGATACATGGTGTCCAGGGCTCAACAGTACCCGACCTTCCCAGGTAGTCAGGCAGGGACAAGTTGATAGTCCTGCCAGACAAGGACTTAGCCAGGATTTAGAAACTGGGTGTCCAATATTGGCAATTGTTAAACTTTTGCACGACCAAATGTTCAAGGTAGACAACAATATACTCAGATTACCACAGTAAACAATTCAACACATTTATTTAATGAACTAAAGCATAATGTCCATATACAATGCCATGGGAATTATATGCTCCTCAAGGTGAAAATTATTCAATTTTGTGCTTGAAATTGACATTTTTTAGAAATTCCTCACAAGAAATTGTGGGTGTTCACTCCTAAAGGGTGATATTTGAGAGTTTGGATGTCCAAATGACACCCTGCTGGCTAAGACTATGCCGTCAGACATTCGGGTTGCCCAGAATACAAGCGAAAGCCAACCCCAGTGTAAATTCAAAATTAATAAGAAGCAAAGTGAAGATGTTCTGAAAATAGATATGTCCTAAACATATATGTCAGCGTGTTTAAAATACTAGCACTGGGATTGAATGTTCAATTTCAAATACTGGTGTGCGGTCAACTAAATAGGGACTCCCATATATGCGTTAAGTGTGCATTAAGTAAACTGCCACAATATAAAAACTGTATGTACAGTAAGTCAACATTTCTGGCTGCCATCTATTTCAAAATATACAGTCCATATTATAACCAGACGCTTTTATTGTGCTCATGAAATCAAATATTGACAAGTTAAAATAATTGATAATCTATTTTGTAAAGATCTTAGAAATGCAAATTTCACTTTAAAATTCAGATGAATATCTTAAAATATGTATATATATTATTATTTCATAAAAATGATACCTGATTTGAGATTTAGTTGTCATAGCAATTGATTTTGAAAAATCTTAACTTCTTTGTAGGTAAGCTTACCTAGAACCTTTTGCGGTTTTGCCTTTTGTCCATGTGGATCCATTTTAGGCCACAAAATATTAAATAAAGCTGCAGTAGGCATGGGCTGTCTGAGACCTGTAGTCTAAATAAAATTGCAAGTCTTCCATGTGTAAATTATAGTTTGTGGCCATTTTTGTATTCTATTTAGAAGTCTAATTTGTTCATTTTATCATAATTTGCAATTTCTTTCTTCTGTATTTACTTTTTGTCATCTCTCTCCACTTGGCTTGAGCTACCTGATTTATGAAGCATTTTTTATTGCTTTACTGATCTCTCTCTCTCTCTCTCTCTCTCTCTTTCTTTGCAACAAATTCTTTTGAAGTCCCATATTTTGATAGGGGGGGGGGGGGGTGATCATATTTAATTAGCAGAGCATTTTTTATTATTTATTTGAATTTTTCGAGTTGATTCCGTAATCCCTTAAAGTCCTGTCGTGACATTAAGAATTCCTTTCAACTGTTTCAAGCCTATATTAAAACTTCAGCTCTGTATATTTCTATCTCCTTTTACTTTTCTTTTTTCTTTCTATTCAAAAATATTGTATCCATTGGCTACAAGCAGGGTATATCAGTGGATCCCCATATGTGGCCCATACCACAGGTCATGTGGCGAGAGCTGCTGGTGGCGAGCCCAATTTATATTTCACTAAGACTTTTATGACTTTTTAGAGTTATGGAGGGAGGGGAAAAAAAGGGAGGGTGGGGGAAAAGAAATCCTGTGAATTGAATGGAAGCCCGATTCTTGCTCTCTTTTATTCCAATTCTTCCTCTCTTTGATTCATCAATTATCCTCTCATCTTCCACTTGATGTTCAATTTGAAATTCCCTTTCTTAAAAAATACTGTGTAATTTAGGGGGGAGGTATACCTTGACTTAGTTGTTTCTTAATTTCTAAATCTCCTGCGCGTCAGTGAATATGATGTAGAATCCAAACCCGTGCTGTGCACGGGGGCCTGCTAGTATTAAATAAAGCTGCAGTAGGCATGGGCTGTCTGAGACCTGTAGTCTAAATAAAATTGCAAGTCTTCCATGTGTAAATTATAGTTTGTGGTTAACAGGGACTTAGCCAGTATTTAGAAACTGGGTGCTCGAAATTGCCAAAATTTTGCAAAACTGTGGGGCGTACATTTCCTGAAGGGAGACCAATTTACATATTCAAATATTTACCATAAAATATATATTTACTTAATGAAATAAAGCATAGTGTCCATATGCAATGCCATAGGAATTATGAGGTGCAAAAATTCACTTAAATGCTTGAAATTGACTTTATAAGAAATTCCTCACATGCATTTTTAGGTGTCCTGAAGGGCAATATTTGAGGGTTAATGGGTGTCCCGATGACACTCAGACCCCCTGCTGGCTAAGACTATGGCTTGTGCCATACAAATGTCTTGAAAGAATGACACACAAGATGATTGTACGTAAATAATAATACAGTAAAACACACAATCTGAAACTGAAAATGAATCTCTGATCAATATATATGTATTTGTGTATCATATGATATATAGATCATAAATATTTTGAAAAAATATAAAATCTGAAAATTCACATTTTTTGAAAAAAAACAAACACGGCCAAGTATCCTCCTCGCAAACTCCATACCCAATGAAATATAAGCTTAAATCAAAAAACAACACCACTATCACAAAAATGAAGTCAGATCATTGTTGGCACTGCTGACATCAGCACATCAATGGCATGAGCCATGATGCTCCTTCCCCAAGGCCAAGAAACACACAGTCGGCACATTTTCGGATGTCTGAATTTCTCGCCTGTCGATTACTAGATGTCCCTTTTAAGCCCTTCTCAAGTGAATGTTTGTAACAAACATATGTTTTGAAACTGAGTGCAATTGGTATTTCTCAGTAGCATAAAACTGGTTAATTGTAAAATTTTCCATTATCTGCTGGCAGTGAATCGCGGATGAAGGCGTGCACAACAAAGCGTGTTTTTGGGATTGAATGAAACGAAAATTGTCAATAAATATTACCTGTCCCTGAGTACTGTTTGCAGTTCTTTGATTTGGTCGGTCACCTTTAGGCGAATTAAATGTGGTCCAAAGTCATCTTCATTGGTCTCGTGGATGGAATTTTTTATTAAATCCGGCTCCATTTTTCCTTCCTCTTCCCTCAGCCACAACCTCAACACGTTGTTGACTACTATGCCTCACAACCGCTTTTAAAAATAATATATCCGTGCGCTGCCGGGTCATGTAAGGTAAAAAAGATTTGATTTTTGAGAACTTTATATGCAATTTACTAGTAGTAAGACCAATATATTTAACCACTCATCAATGCAGGATAGCTTACTTGTGACTGCGTGGTCTGATATTTCGCTTTGACAGCAACTCATTGGAGCTAATTTTAGCGCTAGTTTGGCGCAGCGATACAGTAGTCCCTGACCTCCGACCTCACTCGGTTTTCTTTTCCAGGGCAATGGCCGCTGTGCTGCTGGCTGCGAGAGCCTGTCCCTCAAACTTGGGCAGATTTGTGCTTAAATCTCACATTCCCGCTCCGTGCCGGCAACTCGTTGGTGGCCAAGGGTCAAATACGTTTATTCACCAACATTTCACATCTAGATTACGTCAGAATGGACAGGTTGGTAGCCGAAAGTTACAGTCGGTGCCCGTCAGCATTCTCGCTCATTGACAGATAGTGCTGCCACCTATATCTGATAGTTGTAGTGTCAGACAACAACAAAGATGACCCACTGCCCTTCACTCAAATAATGTTTGAAATTTAGTCCATGTAGTAATTTTGTTTGCAATGATGAAAGTAATTATTGTCATTTCCCCCAAGTTATTCCATGTGAATGATGGCAACAATGAAAAAACTTTTTGCATGTACAGTTTTAAAACTTCATACATTTATATAAAGTTTTTATGGGTAAATGTGTTTTTACCATAGAGTAACAAGCTCTGGGAAGAATCCTGGCTACTACTAATAAATACTTGTTCAAATGGTGTCACTGTCATGTTATGGAATAAATGCTTGGGGTAGAAGGAATAAAGTTGATGTGAGAGGGGTTTATGCACCAGTCAATTGAATCCCCAGGAGGGAGGGTCGGGGATGGTTTACTGACCTTCTACCCTATTTTTGCACAGTCCCAACCCCCAGGGCACATTTTTTTGTCACTAATCTCCACCCCTGGGGCACGTTTTGTGAAACATTTTCTAGCCAAGTAGGCATTAAAAATATGAAAAATGAATTAGAAAATAATAGGAGCCCTTAGCAATATGAGGTATTAAAGGGCCTCATAGACTGTTATTTATTATACAATACTGTTCAAGGGTTAAAGTTCCAAGTATTTGATACCTATTATACCTAGCAGTTGGTCTGACCATAGTTCCTGTTTGAGGTAGGTGTTCTAAAGAAGACCAGTGTCAGTGCTAAGACCATTTCTATTTAACCCATTAATGCCTATATCATATTCTATATATAAATACATGTACTCTGTACATCTTTTTATAAATTTGTAAAACAACATGAAACATATGCACGTTGCCTGTTTTAATACACATGATACACATGTATACCTTGCACATTATTTGTAGACCTCAAGATGGATACACAAACAAACAGGTTTTTCATCTGGAAGAACAAGGATATTTACCACATTTTTTAGCAAGGTCAGTAAATCAAATTTTATTCTTTATGCCTGCCAAATAATATTAACTAGATTCCTAACACCTTGCTTTGTCTGTAATAGTCTTGTTATGCTTTGTCTCTAATAGTCTTGTTAAATTTCTTGTTGTAATTGTCTGGTTAAATTTCTCTTTTGATAAAAGATTATTTCTTGGCTCTGAGATGTTAATTTGGGCCACAAATTTTCCTCAAGTCAAGTAGAGGCCCGGCTATCCCTGATATAAAAAGTAATGTAAGTGTACTTTGGATTCTTGCAGCCTCATTCCTTTTAGAGGATGGTGCATAATTTGGATTTTTTTTTTTGATTTTCGTCACCTTTTCTGCCATATTGCAGCTAAGTCGTGACTAGCCAGTTGTAACTGGTGGAGGAAACCAAAGTACCAAAAACCACCACCTAATTCCAAGTCACTGGCAGCTTTCTTTAGAGGATGACGCGAAAATGCATTTAGCTGTCAGGGCCCGACGTTAACTTTTGAGACCACTTGCCCCCTGGCGCAAGTTGGGACCAAAATTCACTTGCCCCACATAAACTTTCACTTCCACAAAAAAATTGTATATGTGTTTTTTCGTGGGTTCCCACTACGTGGGATACACACATATTCGCCGCCAGATCATTGCTACATGTTGTATCCAATCCTTTGATCCCCTGATAATGTCCATAATCGTTTACTAGAGTGCCATTATCCATTCTTATTCATGACCACTTTGACTGAGCATAGCTCGCTAATCCTGCATCAAATGTTGTATATAAATGGCTTACCTTCATGTATTTGTTACCAATAACAGTACAGGGTTCTTAGCTTCTTTTTTCTGAATTTTGTTTATAGTCTCTGTTTTGGCGACTGTCATGCGATGGCCTGGTTCGCGTTTCGCCGTTGTCATCCATATTGCGACGATCGATTATCATATCGCCGGCCGTATATATTTACTGATCATGTGTGGCGCAGTGTGTGCCGTTGCTCGTTCGCGGCGATATCTCGCGGCACAATCGATCGTCCATGTCACTCTCGTTACGCGTCATTATACCCTCGTGGGGATTCCCAAACGGGGGGGGGGGGGTATCCCTTCGGGGGTTACATATTTGACTGCAGGCGTGGCATTATACCCTCGTGGGGATTCCCAAATGGGGGTATCCCTTCAGGGGTTACATATTTGACTGCAGGCGTGGCATTATACCCTCGCGGGGATTTCTCCGGTTATTAACATATACCCTCGTGTGGATTACCAAACGGGGGCGGTATCCCTGCGGGGGTTACATATTTGACTGCAGACGTGGTGTTTCCTCATCACTTGTCACTTGTTTCTATACCACCCAGTCGTTATGCCCCTGTCGGGATTCCCTAACTGGGGTTTCCTACGGGGGTGACATCTTTGACTACAGTCCTGGGGTTCTCACGTCGCTGGTAGTTTCGGGTCGCTATGCCCTTGTGTCATTATATTTTCGTTCGGATGCCCCTAACGGGTGTATCCCTGCGGGGGTGTCATATTAGCTTGCAGACGTGGTGTTTCTACGTCACTAGTCACGCTCTTGTCGGGATACTCAAACGGGGGTATCTCAACGGGGGTGGCGGCTTTGGGTACAGGCGAGTGCACCAGATACAGGGATTTCATATCTGGTGGCAGGGATCTCCCTACGTCTTAGGTCACATGTGGGATACCCTACCAATTTCGGCGGCGGCAATCTTTTACGCCGCTGCAAGCTTCTCGTTTGCGCAGCGGGAATCCCCCCCAGTGATGGGGCGGCCCTAATTATGACTGCTAATGCTGCTGTGGAGGTAACTGGCGGTAGGTCTGCTGGTGTTTGGGCATCTGGCGGTAGTATTCAGGATACAGTCCCCTAATGATTCATTTAATTGTCCAATATCAGCATTATTTCGTTATCCCCATACTTACGCTCTTCTTATTCATCATGCGTAGACCATATATATTATTACAATGGGTGCGATTTTGTAGTCAAATGTAGTTTATAGCAAATTTGATGTCCTGAGCTTTAATGAAATTGTCGAATTGGATAATCAATCTCAGCCCTATTAAAAGTGAGCTGTCAGTGGGTGTATTAGATTATCCTAGTTTAGCAAAATGGTATGATTCCTGAAAATCTAAAACAAGCAATCACATTATTAGAAACTGGGAGTAGTAGACAGGGAGTGGGCACTGTGCATGCGTCATCAAATTTCGCTGCCTCACACCACTATGAGTCATAGATAACATGTGTACCCCAGGATTGGCTGCCTGCTGGTTTCACAGGCCCTGGGTGCCGCGAAACCAATCACGTGACTAATACTTCCCCAGGCTATACCGCGTAACCCGAGGCGCACATACAATAGGTACTAGCATGCTGTGCCTATGGGGTTGCGGATCAAGGGGATGTATTTCTCTGTTAGAAATAACAAAATCATTTGATAACATAATGGCACACAATATGATAATATATGTATGGTCTATTGCATGATGAATAAGAATGGGGTAAGTGGGGAAAATTCAACAATTTCATTAAAGCTCAGGACATCAAATTTGCTATAAACTACAACATTGACAATAAAATCGCACCCATTGTAATAATATATATGGTCTAAGCATGATGGATAAGAAGAGCGTAACTATGGGGATAACGAAATAAGGAGGGTGCAAGTGCAGGTATATTTCGATCACCACTCTTCAAACCAACGATGATGCCGCATCGCACCTACCACAAGAGACTGTAATTTATGACCCCAGCCTATAGCAGTGGAGCATAAGTAGGGCGCACCGACAATTTGACCCACAAAAGGTCACCAGACACCAAGGAAATCGCCGCCGATTGTTCAAATAGTTAATCTGCTAATTATTTGTCTAATTCTCGGCAACATACCCTCGTAGGGTGTTAAGACCTTTATGTAACTGCTAAATGACAACTGTAATGGATATTATTATGATTGATTCAGCGGCAAGCCCTCTCTCCTACTTGATGATTAGATCAAAAAACCCTTCATTATCGGGGTTGTGATGCAGTGGCGCTATTACCAACCGAGTTCCCAGCTTGAGATTCGTAATCAGTGCTTGATCCGGGGAGAGGGGGGGGGGGGGGGGGGGGGGGGGGGCGTTGTTTTATCTGAGGTTACATCTGTTGTTGTAGTTATTCTCAGTGGTCATTCGTACTCTATATTATACCTTTAATCCCTCCCTCTTCATTGCTCATTAATACGATTTTCAGTATAAAATACAAAACACTGGGTTAGAACATGACCATGTGTACACAAACATAGAGGATGCCTTTCTTCACTCAGAGGTCCAGCTACGCATAGTATCTCTGCCACTACACCGGTTCTATTTCGCGTAATATTTTGATGAGTGACGTCACTAAATGTATCCCATTGGTCAAAAGGTGTGATGCACATGGTCATATTTACAATCAACAATGACGTAGCACTGACCTCTTTCTCTCACTGCACGAGGACTGGACGACCGACTGACTGATTGGCCAATTCAGGACTTTTCACCGCATTTTCTCATGAGCTATCGCAAATAGTACTAAGGCATTACACCCGAAATGCCATAAATATTGTAGTTTGCGCAATAACAAACAACTGAATGGCAAATAATGCACTGACGCGACATATTTGGTGTAATTTCTTAATAATACAATGAACGAAGACAAAACTTAAGAAAACATGCATTAGTGATCATGCGATCAGTAGCAGAGATACTAGTCGCGTAGCTATCCACCGGAAGATGGTATCGCCGCCTTGGCAGAGTGAGAGGATGCCATGGCATGTGTTGTACCAACATGCTACTCAGACCATGATTTGATTAGGGTTAATGCAATGTGAAAAAAGCCAGAGACAATATAGTACAGACATTAATAGCAATCTAAAATGCAGATATTAATATTGTTAAATGAGTATATAGATGTGAGCTATCAAATTGACAGAGAACATTATTATGTGAATGGTGAGAACAAAGGATGATGCCAGGAACAATTTGATAAGATGATATGTGACAGGTGAATGAATTGAACGATGATAAGAGAAAACAATGTACTATGGTGAGATAATAAAGAAAGTAAGGATAATAAACATGTAAAACTAGAGTTGGTATTTTATTATTTACATTGAACATTGTAATTATGATACAGTATTAGACAGGCCAAAAACACCAAACACTGACAAGAATGAATTGAACAATACATAACATACAAAATGATCAAATATTCAGAAAAGACCAAATTTATTTAAATACATCAGGAACCCACAAGCTGACGCCGACAACGTCTCTCTTGTTGTGTGTTTGCTGTGTATTTTGCTGATGTATGCCTCCTCTTATATAAACAAAGCAAAAAAACTATCAAAACTTTTCAAAGAATAAGTTTTTACATTGAATAAAATATCCCAGTACATGTACATTTATTTCATAAAGTGACAATGATTATTTTATTTAGATATTCCCTTATTTCATTTCATCCTATTAAATTTAAGCATTTTTCCATTTTTTCTGCTTGTCAATTCTCTATAAGTGTGTTAAACTTTTGTCAAAATTAAAACATTCAGTTCCTGCAATAACAACAATCTTCTTTCTCATAATTCTCTTTTCTTATTTCATGATAAAAATATTAAAATATTTATTTCTTATTTTCCTTTATTTGCTGTATTTGATTTCCTTTTTCATTTTATTTTCCATTTCATTTCAATAAAAATGTATACTGAGTCAAGGCAGTAGCTTGTGGCTGAGTGTGTAAAGTCTATTCTTGTTAGTATAGACACTTCAACGTGGGATGTTGACTTGCCAGTCAATCATTTGACAGTTGGGAGGGGCTACTTAGATCAAAGCCAATAGGATCCCGACATCCATCGTGAACTCACGTTGAAATATCTTGAGATTTCAAACGGGAGTTGCCGAAGTTGGTTATTTGGTTCTCTTCTCCCACTCTTAACCCTTTCATAGCTGGAGATCTACTTGACTAGTAGCAGTTTTGGCTGCTACGGGTATGAATGGGTTAAGATAAGTTGAGGAATTTACTGTGTTGGTAGACTTGCTACAAGTCTGTGATTTCTGGCTCTTTCACTGATCTGACTTGAGTTGAATTCACTCCAGTATTAGTTCTGAATAAATCCTCAAGAGGGACACACTTGAGCTCTAGTATTTCGCTCAGTCATCATAGTATACCGCAGAGCCATCTATCCACAAGGGAGGACATTTAAAAAAAAGGCCTGGGAGGCAGGCTACTGTGTTGGGAGAAGGGAACCACATCGTAAACAACATCGTAAAAGATAACGCCGGCTGCTGGCTGTGAACCATGCCGGATAAGGTTGGAGTAGACTATCAGACTATTGAACTCGGCCTATTGAGTTCACACATTCAGGTAGGCAGGGTCCAAAGTCCACTTGCCAAAGCGGGCAAGTTCAAATAACAAGTCGCCTGCCCGCCACCCTAATTTCCAAGTGTTTACCTGCCCGGGGCAAGCGGGCAGGCACTAATGTCGAGCGCTGCCTGTACATCCACTAACTGCAGGGACCAAATTGAAATGATCTTGGATAGCCAACTGTCAAACTACTGTAGAATAGGAAATTAACCGGTGGTGCAAATATACCAAATTTGACCAAAAATGACCTTTCAGAATCTAATTTTACCGAACAGTCAGTTCACACATTAACACAGACGCGGGGCAGATTTTAATCCAAATTTAGTTATACCGGATTAATTACATACTCGGAATCATTTCCTATTCTACAGTACATCAAAGTCTTATGTTCTTTTCTCTTTTAGCTGAGGAAAGCACCTGATGGTGTCAGGGGATGCTTCCATCCAGGAACATCTGGCTTGGCCAGAACGTCGCTGTCAGAAAATTCCAAAGTCACAGGCTGGGATATAGTTAAGAGTATGATGTCATATGTGTGGCCAAAGGATAAAAAAGGAATAAAGATTCGAGTTTTGGTGGCGTTGGGTTTACTTGTGGGATCAAAGGTATGTATCTTATGGTAGAAATGGTATTTAAGGTGGTATGCTGTTTTGCATATTGATATGAATATTAGGGCAAAGTTAGCATTGATATACAGGGTCTTAGCCAGGATTTAGAAACTAGGTGCCCAAAATTAGTAATTGTAAAACTTTTGGGCATCCAAATTTTTCAGGGGGACCACAATGTACTCAGATTTCAACCAAAAAGATTTATTAAAATAAGGCATGATATCCTTATACAATGTCATGGGAATGATATGGAGATGAAAAATTCAATTTTATACTTAAGATTGACATTTTAAGAAATTCATCATCAAAGAAATTGGGTGTCCTGAAGAGTGCTTTTTAAGGGTTTGGGTGTCAAAAAAGACACCTAGCCACCCTGCTGGCTAAGACCATGTTGATATATATATGTTCCTTTGATAAAAGCTGTTGAACAAATTATGTTATTCTTCAACCCTGCACTTACTTCTGTATTGGCCAGCCACCCTATTTCTGTCATTCATAGTAAGTAGCTTGCATATTGTGTAGACCCCTGGGAACACTGGATATACACGCAATTCATGAAAACAATAAGGTTTTATACATATTGTAATGTATTTATTTCAGGTTGTCAACGTGCAGGTGCCGTTTCTGTTCAAGCACATTGTAGATTTTCTCAATGTACCAGGTAATTGGCTTAACCTGGATACTCCTCAGACGACCATCATCACCATGGCAACAGCTCTAATTATTGGATGTGAGTAGATTTACTTTGAATCAGACCCTAAGCTTTTATCCTTATAGCAGGCGATAATAAGTATAACTGCGTTGGTTTTACACTTTCTGTGCCATATTTGCAGTGCATCAAGAGATAATGAACAAATCAAAGGTAACGCCTGCATGCACTAGAACTGTTTACCTGGCTGTAGTGATATGCCAGTGATTACTTTAACCAAAACATGCCTGGAGATTTTTGCTTGTCTGGAAAATTGTTTTTTCTGTATCCGGCCTGTATCTAATCATAAATCAATTGAAGCAGGTAAACCATTATTGTTTACAGTTTTTGGGTGCTACAGGCAGGGTCTTAGCCAGGATTCAAAAATGGGTGCCCAAAGTTGGCAATTGCAAAATGTTTGGGCATCATATTTTCTAGGGGAGGCCCTGATATACTCAGATTACAACCATAAACATGAATTTATTTATTTGTTAAACACATTCAAATGTAAATAGCATCGATTGCCATTCATAATAGGGAATGTAGGTTTCTAAAACTTTTTCACTCATATCATGATGATTTACTAAATAGCAGTCAGTGGTCTCATTAGCCCTTCTAATGCAGAGGCTACCTTTGACTAAAGCCAAAAACAAAGATTTTTGAAAAACATCTTAACCCTGTCATGTTGGTATTCATTGGATAGCTCTCGCTGAGTACTCTCAAATCAGTACCCATGTCGGCCATGTGCCAAGGTTTCAGTCATTTTTCAGGTTCTTTGCATCATATTTGTATTGGTCAAAATAGCCACCAGCAGCAGAAGAGATTAAGCGAGTAAATTTCCCCTTAAATGTTGCATCATCATTGTGCTATATTGATCGGTTCTTTTCACATGTTGAATTGACACATTACCTCCTATTCCACAGATGGTATTGCTCGGGGTAGTGCATCATTGTTCAATGAACTGAGGAATGCAGTTTTTGCCAAGGTGGCCCAGAACTCAATAAGGCGGGTGGCCAGGAATGTCTTTCTCCATCTCCACTCGCTGGACCTGACATTTCACCTGTCTCGCCAAACTGGAGCTTTATCAAAAGCCATAGACAGAGGGACCAGGTAAGTGGGGATATGATAAAAACTTGAATACAACTTAGGTTTGTTTTGGCACGGTTCAGAGTCTTAGCCAGGATTTAGAAATGGGTGCCCAAATTTGGCAATTGTAAAATTTTGGGGTGTCCTATTTTTCAAGGGCGACCGCAATATACCCAGATTACAATGGTAAACATGTATTTACTTTGAAATAAGGCATAATTTCCTTATGCTATGTCTTGGGAATTATTTTGAGGTGGAAAAACTTCAATTATATCAATTATAATGCTTGTTGGATATTGATATTTTTAGAAATTACTCACAAAAAAATTTGCTGTCCTGAGGGTTCGGTTGTCCAAATGACACTCAGAATCCCTACTGGCTAAGACTACGGCACAGTTCTTTGATATAACTGGCTATTCTGATGGTACACGGGTACAAGTTATCACCCTGTTGAGGTTTGTCCTACACAATACTTACTGGAAAATATGATTTTAAAAATTTGATCTACCTTTACCTGCAATGTATCTGCAATGATTATTCAATTGTTCTGTTTCCAACTGTCAATCATACAACATTCTCTGGAAAATGTGTTGCATATTTGATTGTTAAATTTCGCTCTCACCATATATAATATCAGAGTGTAACAAGGTTGTATGTAATGGAGACATATAATATTGAAGTAAATTGGAAATGTAGGGGTTATTGTTCATTTCATTTAAGATGTACAATACCAACTTGTTTTTTGTGTGTAAAATGTCTTTTTGAGACAGGAAGTTGTTTTGGTAAGTCTCAAAATTCTGAACAGAATAAATTTGTTTTTTGGTTAAAATACTTCCTGATTAAATATATTGTCTAAGACTCTACTCAGTATTTATGTACTCAACATAAAGTCATAGATAGATATTTGCCCATCTGTTGTGCCATTCAAAGGACCAGTCAAAGTGCCTCAATAGAGGGGTGTTAATAGTACAGGGGCTAGCACCTTTGCAGAAACCATGTAAGGGACAGCTGTGCATTTTTGTGAGTGTTCTTAAAGAGGGTGTCCTCCTGCGATTTTCATGTTTTCATCTTTTGTATTTTGTATTTCAGGGGTATAAACTTTGTTCTGAGTGCATTAGTCTTTAATGTTGTACCCACAATATTTGAGGTGGCGTTGGTCAGTAGCATTTTGGTGAGTGGTATTTTCTTAAAGTTTCTGATACTTAAAAAAGGTTACAATGATGCATAACTTAAGAAATATTGTGAAAACTAATAAAGCAAGAATTTATTTCAAGAGCAGTTTAAGAAAAGTTTGATATAAGTAACATCTTCAGTTATATGTATTCAATAAATGTTTATACTTGCAACATACCACACTTAGCATGCACCCTATGCCTAAACATATTTTTGTTTTTCAGACTATTTCCTTTTCGTATGGTTAACATACTCAAATATACTTAATATAAGATTCTTAATAATGTGAAATTTTCCTCAAATCAGAATGAAATTCTAGTTTTAGTCCTGTATCGTAAAATAATACCCTATTGTGTTTGTATGTTTCTGTTATCCTTTTGGCCTGCTGGGCTAAGTTATATCAAATGTAGAAAAGAGAATAACAGAGTACTATTAATTTATCTGTTATTTGTTTTTTCAGTACTATAAGTGTGGAGGTCAATTTGCCTTGGTGACATTAGGTTGCATCTCTAGTTATGCTATATTTACACTTGGAATGACACAATGGAGGTATGTACTAAGGGATCCAAAGAAATGGGAAACATGAATACCGTATTCCTCCAAATAAGCGCACATGGGGTTTGGAAAAAAGTCGCTAGAAGGGGTATTGGCAATCTTCTGGTTAGACACACCCCAAGCGTTGCAGATCTTGGCAACAATCAATGGCTGCTACGAGCTTGAAAGCCTCACACTCTTTTCTGGTTGTCATGTCTGATTGGACGCTTGAGCAATGGCACACCAAGGAATGATAGCGCAAAATGTTCAAGCGCTTAAAAATACTATTGATATACGGTCTGTAGCGGCGAAACTAAGATCAATATATAGTCTGTGATGATCCCACATGTAAAGGTAAGGAAGCGCTTACGTTTGAGGGGGGAAATTCAGAAAGCCAGAAATTAATGTACGTTGGCTTGCCCCTTCTAACATTTTTCAGAAAAAGGGGGAAGGAGTAGGCGCTTATTTGGTTGGGGTTTCTGCGATTAATTAGAGGAATGTGGTAGGAATAACCAGGAGGATTTCCTGTCACCTTGAGGCACATAAAGAACAACTCTTACATTTTCAGGCTGTAACATGTGTGTTGCAGTGTTATTAATCTTACGTGTAAAAATAGTACCAACATAATGTATGAATTGTCTCCTTGTTTACTGGTCTTACTCTCTGAATTTTGATAAAATGCTTTGCTTCAAGTCTCGATAACTAAAAGCAATGTACTCTACACTTTGTAACCCTTGGGCCCTCGAGCTACTTGTAAACATGCCAGAGGGCCTCCGGGAAGATCCTTACCATCGGAATGAGTTACCCTTTCTAAATAAAGATTATTATTATTATTATTATTATTATTATTATTATTATTATTATTATTATTATCATTATTATTATTATTATTATCATCATTATAATAATTATTATTATCATTATTATTATTATTGTTATTGTTATTATTATTATTATTATTACAGAACTAAATTCAGGGTCCAGATGAACAAGGCTGACCAGGAGGGTGGAAACCAAGCCATCGATTCCCTGATCAATTATGAGACTGTCAAGGTAAGATATAGGTACACCTTCTCTAGGTTTAACCCTTCCAATGCTGAGGCTACTTTTGTCCAGAGCACAAGAATACAAAGATCTTTGAAAACCATCTAAACCCTGTCATGTTGGTATTCATTGGAAAGCTCTAGCCAAGTACTCTCTGATGAGTACCCATGTGCAGGGTCTTAGCCAGGAATTAGAAACTGGGTGCCTAAAATTGGTCGTTGTAAAATATTTTGGTGTCCAAATTTTTAAGGGGGACCACAATATACTTAGATTTCAACCATAAACATGTTTATATTTATCAAAACAAGGCATGATATCCTTATACAAGGTCATGGGAATTATATGACAATGAAATAATTCAATTATAATTATATACTTGAGATTGACATTTTAAGAAATTCCTCACAAATTTTCTTGGGTGTCCTGAGGGGTGCTTTATAAGGGGTTGTGTGTCCAAAAAGACACCCAGGCGCCCTGCTGGCTAAGACCATGCCCATGTGCCAAGGGTTTTAGTCATTATTCAAGTTTTTTGTATCTGTTTGTTTTGGTCAAATTAGCCACCATCAGCTTAAGGGATTAATTTCCAACTGAATTCGTTCATGCTCAGGGTTTCCTCTCAAGGGTAATGTCTGGACTCTACTGACACATACGGGGAAGTAAAGGAAGAAGCACAAATTTGAAACTGATTTGAGAGAATGTCTTTATATTCTGGAATATGTTTTTCAAATTTAAAATGGCAGGCCTTTTACTTGAAAGTCCTAAAAAAATACTAATATTGAGGATGAGTGGGTAGAGAAAATAGGCAATCTGTTTGAAAGGTCAATTCAGCCATTAATTAACCAGTAGCCTTTGCCTGGAAATGGCTGGCTGATACTGATGACATGGGTAAAAGTAATTTATAATCCATCTTCTTAAAATATTCAACGAAACAAATACTGTAGTTTTCACTTCTACTTCTTTGACTCCAAGAATGGATTTAAGTCAGCTCTTTATCATTTATAGTTATTTTGCTTGCAAAATCAAAGGACTGTTACTTACAGTAGAACTTGTTTCATATTTTGTGTTTTTTGTTTTCAGTATTTTAATAATGAGAAGTATGAAGCTGAGAGATATGACAAAGTGCTAGCCAAGTACGAGGAAGCTTCACTGAAGACCACCACTAGCCTGGCCATGCTCAACTGGGGCCAGAACGCTATCTTCAGTACAGGTCTGACAGCTGTCATGATAATGGCTAGCCAAGGAATTATGGCAGGTGAGTCTGCTCTTTAGTTTCATATTAGGTTGAGTTGGAAGGGGTCAGAAAGTATAAATATATGATGGTAGTCTCTGTGGAATTGTAGTATTTGATGTGTATACGAGATTGATTTTGTCATAAAGCATGTATATGTTTTGAAGGTTTTTGATTGTGATAAATTCTCTGAAAAATATCTTTCAAATGAGGCATTTAAGACATGCTAGAATGTTTGGTATGCTGTGAATGAATGGGTTTTGAAAACATATATCTAGATTGAAAGGATGTACATAAACAATATTTAATGGAACAGGAGTGCCTTTCTTATATTTTAAGTAATTTGGAGTAAAGATTATACTCTGTTTAGGGTAAACCCATAGACAATGATGAAGCATATTTTACCATATCGTTAGTTACCTGTAGTCGCAAAAATACTAGATATATCACTCATATCTTGCTCTACAGTCTACATACTGTAGAACACACAATGTTAGCGTCTGTCTATATATATAGCATACTTAGCGTGTGATTCCGCTTCGCTATATATAAAAACGCTATACTTTTTTCCTATTGTACTGGCGCTGTCAGCGGCGGCTCCTGTCGCTAACATAAAGATACGCTATGATGTCAAAACTCCCCAATTCACTATATTTGTGACACGCGTCATATATCTGTTTTACAGTATATAGATAATGTATAATTCCTCACCAACACTCACATTCAAAATAAGTTAATGAAAAGTCGCTGATAATGGGCTTTACTGGAATCTGATCCCAATGCAATGAACATTTGTTTTATTTCTGATTTTAGGTACCATGACAGTCGGTGACTTGGTTCTCGTGAATGGACTTCTGTTTCAGCTGTCCTTACCATTAAACTTCTTAGGCTCTGTGTATAGGGAAGTAAGACAGTCCCTAATTGACATGCAGACTATGTTCAACTTACTAGCATTGAATGCTAAAATACAGGTAAGCGTAGACAAATGTTCTATTTTGTTTGTGGTACTATAGTATATAGCAACAGGCACATATCAATAGAAATAATGAAAGTTTTGATTATTATCTTATCTTATAATACATTTCATTACAAAAGGTCTTTTTAGTTTTATACATATTCAGATATTTTTATTTTTATACATACTCAGATGTAGGAGATAGTGCCAGTAAAAAAGCGAATGCTTGTATGAAATGAGGAAAAGTTAAGTATCATTTAAGATCTGTTATACTAGTACTGCTGATTTAATTGCTACCTGGACATCTCTGCACAAAGACAGTCTCGATTTACTAGCGAACTCTTTGAAGATGCAATAGGATTTTAACAATAGTAGGCCATCTGAGAAGCAGGTAGTATAGTTAAGAAAGTGTATCACCAAGGAAATATTGATAATGTATTGTATTTGGGGGATTTTTAAGTTGCTAAATCTTACTTATATATGTATCAATGAAATGCAATGAAATGGATGTATTCTTTGAATCTCTTTCGTCCTTCGAACTAAAGGTAAAAGTAAAGGTATTCGGTTTATAGTCTTGTATCCACTAAAGTGCTCACACGACCTTCATCCCCTAGCAGGCCTGTACACACGGAAACCATTTCAATCCCCCTGGGGATATTCCAGAGCAACTGGCAGCATATAGCGCACACACTCTTAGCACTGCCTTATTTATGCTAGGTATCCATTTTGCAGCTGGGTAGACTGAAGCAATATGGAATAAACTGTCTTGCCCAAGGACAGACCAAATTGCCTCGGCCGGGAATTGAACCAGCGACCCTCTGATTACTAGTCGGACTCCTAACCAACTGAACTATATGGTGTAGACCTATGGGTAGCAGGGTCAAATTTTAACCAGGCACATAACATTTTCATCTACTGAGCAATTCATACTTTCCGATTTAGACTAAGATTTCTCCATGCGATGTCTTTTCCAGAACAAACCCGGTGCGCTGGACCTGGTGGTGAGTCCCCAGCAGTCAACAATCACATTCAAAGATGTGGTGTTTGGATATGACCAAGGCAAGGACATTCTGAACGGAATGAGCTTTGAAGTACCAAGTGGCAAGAAAATAGCAATTGTGGGAGGCAGTGGGTCAGGGTAGGTGTCATTTCCTCATTAATATCCAACAAAAGGTCTGAAATTAAAGTGGTAACTCATATTGTTAATTTCAAATATTGCCCGATATGGTGAAAGCAAATTGCGATGGGCAATGGTAGTCAGTTTGAGCGGAGTTAAATTCAGGCAAATATGGAGCCTCTAAGCTGCACTGGACAAGTACAGGATATCTTCAGAATTGTCTGAATTGTCTTTCCCCCTTAAGCCATAGTCAGGTAGATACTTACCTGTTAGCTGTTAGCTTTTTGAGGGGCTTCACTTTGATCTCTCTCACAAATTGTACCTTCGTTCTTTGTCTATAATAGCTTATTATACATAATTTATTATCAGAAGGTTGGGATTTGAAGCAAAGCAACACTTGAGATCTTTGAATAGGAAACTCAGTATTCTTTATTTTGATGCTTTCTTTGTAGTAAATCAACAATAGTGCGGTTATTATATCGATTCTGGGACCCCAACCAAGGTCAAATCCTAATCAATGGCCAGGATATAAAAGATGTGACCGTAGAAAGTGTAAGAAAAACAGTGGGTGTGGTACCTCAGGTAAGTCAATGAATCTAACACAAAGCATAGGGCTCTTCTCTCTTAAAGCAGTTCTATCAAACTTGTATATCTATGGACTTATTAGGTGGTCAAACATTGTTCAAAACTTATGACACTTCAGCACTTGAATCTACATGTAATTGACCTACATGTTAGTCAAGAAACAAAAGAAGGCCTAAAATATTTGTGGCAACTGAACCTATTAATTCATTTGTCATCTGGTTATGATTTCTCGAAATTACTTGTTTAAAAGAGCCTATATTATGAGATAAATGATAAACCTTCAGCCAAGCTTCAAATTCACATGCTGAAATGATATATTTGGTTACGTTTATTTGCATTGTGTCATGGAATGCCACAAACATTCTCTCGTTGTGCCTCGGACCAAGTGAACAAGTAAAGTTGCATTTAACAGTTATGCTGCTGGTGGCTAATTTGGCCAAAACAAAATGATTCAAAAATGCTGAAAAGTGACTGAAACCCTGCAATATGAGTACTCATCTCAGAGTTCTCAGTGAGAGCTATCCAATGAATACCAACATGACAGGGTTTAACTCCTTCTATGCTGAGGCTACCTTCGTCCATGGCAGAAAAATGCAAAAACTTTTGAAAACCATCTAAAGCCTGACATGTTGGTATTCATTGGAAAGCTCTCGCTGAGTACTATCAGATGAGTACCCGCATACCACGGTTTCAGTCACTTTTCAGCGTTTTTGCATAATTCTGTTTTTGACCAAATTCGCCACCAGCAGCCAAAGAGTTAAATGGTTTTCAAAAGAAATTGCGTCCTTGTGCTTTGGACAAAAGTAGCCTCAGCATTGGAAGGTTTAAAGTGAAGAGGGATGCTCTCCAATTGCAGGATTCTGTGTTGTTCCACAACACAATCTTCTATAACCTTCAATACGGAAACCTAAATGCCACAACAGAGGACGTCATTGCTGCTGCCAAGATGGCCGACATCGATTCTGCCATCCGTAGAATGCCCAATCAATATGATACGCAGGTGGGAGAGAGGGGATTGAAATTATCAGGTGAGCAGATTATAGAATTCACTTTATATGGAATATACACATACAAACATACATAAGGGGAGTATTCTGCCATTCCTTTCTATAACGCTTGCAGTAATGACCAGATACCTTATTTCCTGGCAATTTCAAGTCAGCATTTTCTTATATTGTTTCCCCTCAAAGCAAACGACAATTTTCATTTGTTTATATGCCACTCTACAGGTTTTCTTTAAAAAATTCCCCCTTCTCTGTCCTTTAAATATATTCCAGATCCTTTTGCATTGGGTGTATGAATAAGTTCAATAATCACTATCAAAGGTTTAAAGATAGGCTTATGCAGATGTTGGGAAAGCAGAAATAATATTTCGCTGAGATCTTTAGCCTCATATCAAAACTCAAACTGGAAATGATTGTATATAATGATATGCAACATAAATTATTATCAGACATGCTGAAGTACTTTATAGTTTTACATTATCACTCCACATGTTTATGTATTGACCTTGTCACCAATCACATGTTATGATTGTGTATTTAGGTGGAGAGAAGCAGAGGGTTTCCATAGCCAGAGCTATCCTCAAGAATCCTGATATCCTCATCTATGACGAGGCCACTTCATCACTTGACTCAATAACAGAAGAGGTATATATCATAACCTTCTGTACTAATCTAACAAATCTAATATTGATAAGTTGGATTGCATATTCTGGCTTTTTATTATACAGTGGAACCCCTCAAAGTGACCACCCCTCCAAAGTGACCACATTTTTCCAGCCCCAAACTAACTTTTCCTATTAGTTTTATAGTAACGGGAACCCCTCTAAGTTGACAAGTTGTGGCCAGTCCCACAGGTGGACACTTTAGTATGGTATATACCAAAACTATTAGTTTTTCTTCCTTTCTTTTTATATGACTCGATTAAAATCAATTATTGGTGCTGGTTATGTGCAGTCAAAGCTAGATAATCAAACAGTTGCTATTATCCCCCTATTTTCAAAATAGGAGCAGGGGGAATATTTTTTTTTAAATGAAGGGACCTGATGGGAAAGACCATTGGCACTGGCAGTTGGACAAATAAGTGACTTGTAATTTTTGCTAACAGATGGAATGGAATTTATTTTTCACCTTTTGTAAATCTTTTCGATAGTCCTTATAGACAGGTGGTCCTTTAAACAGATGTTTGACTGTACAAACATTATTGATCACACAATGAATCCTGCCATTAAAGTAGAGCAGTCATAAAAATATACCTTCTAACTTTACACTGAAATTTTCTGTTCTCATGGGCATTATCTTCATTTTATTCTATAACTTCATTTTATCAATACTGAGAGTGTTTGATCATATAAGAAAGAATAAGCACTGACAGCCCTTATAAATGTAAGGGTAAAATTAAATAGTGCGGTGAGCACATTGGAATTTTTGAAGTTTCAATGATTATTTATACACTTACCTTGTTAAAATATCATGTGTAAAGATTTTCAATCCAGCTCCACCAGACTGCCTTATAATGAATATTTAACTTAAGTCAACTTTCAAAAATGAATGCAATTATATCCCTTATGCTGCTTCTTATGGCTAATATGGCCAATAAAACATTATGCAAAAATCCTTAAAAATGACTGAAACCCTGTCACATGGATACTCATCTGAGAGTACTCAGCGAGAGCTATCCAATGAATACCAACGTGACAGATGCTTATCAAAATCTTTGCATACTTGTTCTTTTGAGGAAAGTAGCCTCAGCATTGGAACAGTTTAGTGTATACCCTCTTAATCCCTTGAAGAAGGTAGTCTCAGCATTGTAAGTGATATCAAGTCTTGTAAAATATAACTTTATTTTCAGAACATCTTGAATTCCCTTCAACAAGTCACCAAAGACCGCACGACCATTGTGATCGCGCACAGACTGTCAACGGTTGTGGATGCGGATGAGATTCTGGTGCTGGAGAAGGGGCGGGTGGCCGAACGAGGCTCCCACTACGAACTCCTCAGCAATCCCAAGAGTATATATTACGATCTGTGGTCCAAGCAGCACAAGGTGATATTGGAGGGAAGAGACAATAGCTTTGAAGACAATGGGGAGGAGATGAGACAACAGGTGGATGAGGAGATGCGCAAATAACATGGCTGTCCAAGTATACACATCCTGAACCATAGTCTTAGCCAGCAGGGCATCTGGGTGTCGTTTGGACAACCAAACCTTCAAAGATCACTTGCAGATCTTTTTCCTGATTAATTTCTCAAAATGTCAATTTCAAGCATATGGATGAATTTTTACCAGTGAATGGGACAGCAATGGAAATATCATAGTGAATCAGTGAATCCTCTCATTGTGAATACCCTGGAGATGTGAACACCTCCTCATGTGAACACTATTTCCCAGTCCCATTTGTGTCTTTTACATTATGGAAAGACCTCTGAAATGTGAACACCCTCTAATGTGAACACTTTTGCCCTGGTCCCAAGGTGTTCACATATCTGAGGTTTCACTGTAAATAGTCAGTGAGAATTAGACCTAGAATTTGCACACATAGTACAATTCAGAGGATGTGGATTGAGTGGAAATATCAATGCTAAAATTTATTCAATGAAAGGTTACCTGTGAGACATTTGATGTTAAATGCATAGTTTATTTTGGAGGATATGGATTGAATGGAAATATCAATGCTAAAATTTGTTCAAAAAGGATGTCTGTGAGACATCTAATGTTACATGCATTGTTTAATTCGGAGGATATGGATTGAATGGAAATATCAATGCTAAAACTTGTTCAAAAAGGAAACCTGTGAGACATCTAATGTTACATGCATAGTCTAATTCAGATATTGGTAATGGGATGGAAATATCAATGCTGATGTTTGTTCAATGAATGAATGTTCATGGGATATCTGATCTGATTTCCGTTTATATTGTTTTATTCCGGATAATATGTCTTTTGGACAATGGATTTTATACATTCAAAGAAAGAATTCTTGCAAAGCTCCCACACATGATAGTATTTTAATATTCTAGTTTTATTGGATCATTTTGAATAACAGAATGTTTTAAATCAATAACTAGTGTTTTAAATCAATATTCCATTTCATAAGAAATTTTCTTTAATAGAACAGAAATGCCAAGTAAGGACATTTAAGGTTCAAGGATTATTCCGAGACAATAATATGAAATGCCCAGTCAGATAACATAGTTTTTACTACTGATAGAGTTATGAATTTTTCACAATCAGAATTATTGAAAGTTTTGAAATAATGTCAGCTATGTGCAAGGCAGACGCAATAGCACAGTGTTTGTAGCGCATCATCTTGTTCATCTTGGATTTAGTTCCCAAATTCTGTGCATCCTCTTTAGTACTAGTTCAAGGTCTTTGAAGCTGACTTGCCACTTGCTTTGAGGTAATCTTAAGAGTACATAATACTTCCTTTTGCCAGGCAGCCATATTAGTCCAAATTAAGCTACGGAAGATCCGCTCCCAGGACTGCTATATAAGTTTAGACCGGCAGTCATCGCCAGTGCATTTGAAGTGCAGAGCAGGTAACATGGTTTGGATGCTGGTCTTTGTCCGGTGGACTTTTGAGCCGATGCTGCCTGCTCTGTGGCAAACTACAAATGAGAGGCTATGTGTTGCATGTCTCACTATACATACCAGTCCTATGAGTGCTTCACATATTTACTTAGACTAACCTAACTGCAGGGATGGTGTGGAGTGCCCTGTTATCTTTAGATCCCTCAAATTTAGAGTGGTGCGTCAGCTTTAAGGAAAACTATTTATAGATTTACTGGATTCCAAAACTAATCTTAGGGTAAGAATGTTGAATTGCAGTGTACATACCTAGATAAACCTAGTTAGGTTTCTATATTGTAAAAAGTGTGTAGAACTAATTTAATATCTGCATATATTGTGGATAATAGCTTAATTGATGATTGATTGATATGAATGATGACAAAATAAACAGTATAAAGGTCTATAAATCTAATACATTGTTGATTTGAATTCTATATAATTGAAATACATGTACTTTTTATTCGAGCCAGAATTTTGTGTCAAAATCGATTCATGGGCTTACTGATAACAAAGCTGCATTTAGGGGAAATATTAACTTGCTGTTCCTTTTGGGTTTAGAAATACTTCTTCGAAGATATTTTCAAGAATACTCTAATTGATGAGTTATATCTTAAGCTGTCAGACCATATATTCATTCCAGATGCAAATATGTTAAATGGGCCAAGTTTATAAGAATTTGGTGCGATCCTTGGGTCACATCTTCTGGGGATTTCTAAATTTCTTAATTGCAGAAGCTACCACTTGTTTTTTGGCTGCTTAGCTTGGAATGGTACTTCAACTATTCTATCTTATATATATATATATATATATATATATATATATATATATATATATATATATATATATATATATATAAATATAAATATATATATATATATATATATATATATATATATATATATATATATATATATACATAAATATACACACGTATATGTATATATACAATATATACATGTATGTATATTTATATATATATATATATATATATATATATATATATATATATATTTGTATATTTATATATACTATCACTGAATATCACTTTTGCAGATTAATTGTTTCTTAACGCATGTTCTTTCCATTTAACCCATCTTTCTGCACAATGTTTTCTGATTTTGTGGTTTCTAGTCAGTTTTGGATGTAGAAAATACTTTTTTTCTGATTTTACCAGTATAGTGGTTCCTTTTCTGTATTGGGTGTAGAAAAACAACACTGTGCTTGATTTTTGAGTAAGCTTTAATGACCATATATAACATGAGAATACAAAATATATACATAACATTTCATGAATACTTCCCCAGCTTTTATCAATTTTCAACTTTTGGCATAAGCACCAAACATAGCTGAAGTTTCTGCCATGTTTGAGAATGCAATGGCTCAATGTATGTTCCAATATTAGACATGCTTTATATCCATCATACCATTGATGTTATACTCTCACTTTCCACTATACCATTGAAATGTTGGTATTCTCAAATTAAATGAGAAAATTAGGACACTCAGGGAGATATTACTTAATTAAAGGTTCATTCCAATTTTAGTTTTGGTTTTGGATAGTGTATTTTAATCTTAATTGTATTTTTGTGGCTCTGAAGTTTATTGAATGCCACTAAATATGAATTCAGACATCGCATAGAATTTGTTAAAAAAGATAGTTATCTGTTGAAACTTAGTTAAACAAAGTTATAGCTTTTCTTGAAACCTCCCAACTATTAAAACCATATCAAGTATGAATTATACAATATCATAAGTGTATCATAGTATCCAAAATCTTAAGAAAATACAGAAAAAACACAATTCAAGTATGTAAGGAATCTTAAGCTCACGCAGACTTATCTCAATTGCTGGCTTAAGGTATGTTGTGTTACTTAAGTCTAAAGGTATAACAAATTATTTAAGTCATCTTCAACTATCAGTAGTAAACAAGTTCATCCCTTAATTTAGATGTAAATATCCAATAGAATAGAAAGTATTAACTTTAGCCAGTTAATGTCTTAATATAAGCAACGTAAACATATTTCTCATATTATTGCATATCATTAACGAAACTCCATTTTGTCAAAGAATCAGTATTAAAGTTTGTTCTTTGTCGTTCAAAGGCATCAAAGAGGCTACTTGTTAAAGAAGTAGACATTATCAGGATGACTACAACACCTGAAAAGTTATACTTACATTCATGTTGAATTAAACTAATTGAGAATATGCAGCAATTTCATGAAGACCTGTTTTCTATCTTAATTGCTATCTGATGACACTATCTGATGAATGTGATTGGTCCACCTGCCTCTTTGAGACAGGCTTCATGCCCACACCAGTTATCAATCAGAGTCTGAGAGGTAAAATTACACACAACTACCGTTACCAGTTAACAGATCTCAAGAGGGTGTCTTAACTATAGAAATCAAGTTTATACATTTTATTTACATATGCTAAATGAAATTCTGGACCTAAAGTTTCATTTAAAGATACTTTTCTGAAAATCAAGTTTGCAAGAGCCTCAGAAGGAGGCTCATACGTAAGAGATGTGTGGAGAGGAGAGGCCAAGTCAAAATCAACACCAAGCATATATCTTAGATGACCAAACACAAGTGGATTCGAAACCAGCCGGTCAACCTGAACATGCTAGCCTCAACCAGTGTCAACTAATAGCCGCTAATAGGCCAAAATTAGTGCTCTGGGTACGCCCTGCTGGTGGTGGAGATAAGGTTTCTCTGTAATGTAATCGATGCGAGAGCCCTGATGGGTCCGTGTTCCCACGTGACCTCGCGCTGATGCCTTATCTGGTACTCCTGGCATGAGTCCAGCATGTAACTAAAGGGCATATAGTAATTGGTCTCTCACTACATTCTTTTCTTCATCCAAGCATATATAGTCTACATAATAACGCACACGTGTTAACTCATTCATGCCTGTAGTTACTTTGTAAGATTTGTCTAGATTGGTGATATGTAGCTAACCAAAGCAACGCATCGTATGAAAGAGAAAGTTTACCAGAAGATTGCTTATAATTCACCATCAGACAGTATTGAATCCATATTCTTTTAGAGGTTATCTTCAACAAATATCACATATCCAGAGGAATCGTCTCGAGAGAAACTCTGAGCACGATTGGATTAACTATTGCAACAATATGTACATAACATGTTTCCTGCATAACGCATATAAATCACCTTAACCCTTCCAGTGTTAAGGCTACTTTCGTCCAACGAACACGGGCGCAAATCTTTTTGATAACGATCTAAACCCTATCTGGGTATTCATTGGATAGCTCTCGCCGAACACTCTCAGATGATTCCTCATTTGCAGGGTTTCATCATTTTTCAGTTGTTGTTTTTTGCGTTATTTTTTATTGGCCAAATTAGCAAACAGCAGCATAACGGGTTAACAAGCTGTTTCGTAACACACTCATCTTATAGTATCAATGCTTGATTAGGCATGCATGATACAATATCGTTTTTTTTCTTGTTTATATAGTATCGTTTTCATACATATAACTTTGTTGCTATGTACTTTTCAAATCTCAGATACAATACCTTTAAATTCTACAGAAAATACATAAATCTAAATTACAAGACGATTAGCTCAGAACATAAGCGATGTTTTCCTAAATATCAATTACATTTTTGTCCTTTACAGTTTTACAATATCCTTTAAAACCTGAATTAAGTTCACTCAAAAAGATGGATAATCTTTCATGTCAGAAAGTAGTGGTTTCTCTCAAAACCAAATTTTTTAAGTCACGCAGACTTTTAAATACTTGAATTTGCCAAAACTCAGTAGTTGTGGTCGTTTATGACATCGAAAAGAATTTATATCTAAAGATAGAAAGCATTAAATCTTATTAACTTTTAATTATTTACTATTTTTCCGAATAACTACATGTGCACCCACAGGTTTGCTTATTTCCAGAGCTGCGACAAGTATGTGATTGTTTGCCAGTCCACACTAAACACCTCTATCGATGATTTGCGCCTAATACTAATAGTAACTATCATACAAATACTAGTAGATGGTACGATTACTTGCGTAACCCTTCCAATACTGAGGCTACTTTCGTCCAAAGCACAAGGACGCAAACATTTTTGAAAACCATCTAAACCCTGCCGTGTTGGTATTCATTAGAAAGCTCTCACTGAGTACTCTCGAGTACCCATTTGCCAGGGTTTCAGTCATTTTCAGTTTTTTTGCATCATTTTGCATTGGCAAAATTCACCACCACCAGCATAATAAAGGTTAGAAGCATATCGCGTATCGTTCCTACTATTTACTCGATGATTTCAAAACTACCGCACTTTGAGTGTGTCAACATGGGAATAGTTTTTTTCCATCATTTTGCATTGGCAAAATTCACCACCACCAGCATAATAAAGGTTAAAAGCATATTGCGTATCGTTCCTACTATTTACACGATGATTTCAAAACTACCGCACCTAGAGTGTGTCAACATGGGAATAGTGTGTGAGAATGTCTTTGGTTTCACATGATCGCATAGACTATACGCATACAGCTTTTTAACAATGGCCACATGAATGTTATGATTGCAAAAATCAATCTGCAGTTTCCTACCTAGAAGCGTACAATTGTCAGGGTAGATGTAGTCCATTAATAATTTACACAATTACGCAGATAAAAAGCACTCACATGAGTACATTAGTAGCAATGGGCTAAGCATACCAATACCCCCCATTTTATATGATATCAAAAATATATAACGCTACATGTATTCCGATTATATATGCAGTTATTGGATTTTGCGAGACTCCATTACCAATTGATGAACAAACGCAATAAAACGAAGGTATTCATCACCAGGTATCACCTGGTGATGAATGCTGATTATAATTAGTTTTGACATTTTGTTATCTCTGTCTTTCCCTGTTGGTGGCATTCCACACTAAATACAGTAGACATCTTCGTTCGCTCCAAAAGTAAAAAAATAACTTTCCCCAGGAAAAAAACACCATTCTTTAGCAAAATAATTGGCTTTTTGTCGATACAAGCATGCTTCTCTAAAACAAAGTGCCAACAAGATTTCCTCAACGAAATACTTTCCTTACATGCTAAATAGAATATCACTTTATCATACTTGAGTAATACATGTACTATATACAGATTCCTGTGTTGGCAGTTAAGCAACCGTTTCATAGCAAGTTGCTCAATGTCGACGTCTCAGTCATAATTATTTTGTACAAAGAGTCTTTGTATACACTCAGGAACTTTATATACATCTTTTTACACATTCACTCGACTTTTTTAACGAAGATGACTTGCATTGAAATCAGAAAAGGATACCATGTTCGAAATAGATACAGACTGACTATTGATGTCATCTTCCGAATATCTACATGTGCACCCACAGGTTCGCTTATTTCCAGAGCTGTGACGAGTATGGGATTGTTTGCCAGTCCAAACTAAAAACCTCTATCGATAATTTGCGCCTAGCAACCATCATACACATACTAGTAGACGGATGGTACGATTACTTGCGTAACCCTTCCAATACTGAGGCTACTTTCGTCCAAAGCACAGGGATGCAAATATTTTTGAAACCATCTAAACCCTGCCGTGTTGGTATTCATTAGAAAGCTCTCACTGAGTACTCTCAGATGAGTACCCATTTGCCAGGGTTTCAGTCATTTGCAGTTTTTTTTCATCATTTTGTATTGGCAAAATTCACCACCGGCAGTGTAAGGGTTAATAGCATATTGTTCCTGCTATTAACTGGATGAATTTAAAACCACTGCACCTAGAGTGTGTCAACATGGGAATAATAGTGTGTGAGAATGTCTTTGGTTTCACATGATCGCATAGACTATACGCATACAGCTTTTTAACAATGGCCACATGAACGCATTGGTTGCAAAAATCTATCTGCAGCTTCTTACGTGTGATTGTACAATTGTCCGAGGAAATGTAGTCCATTTATATTTTATACGATTAGGCAGATAAGTGCACTTACATAGGAACATCTATAGCAATGTTCTAAGCATACCAATACCTCCCGTTTTACAGTTTTATGTGTTATTTAAAATATATAACGCTACATGTATTCTGATTATATATGCAGTTATGGGGGTTGGCACTGTTTGCTCTGCTGAGACTCCTTTACCAATTGATGAACAAACGCAATAAAACAAAGGTATTCATCACCAGGTATCACTTGGTAATGAATGCTGATTATAATTAGTTTTGACATTTTGTTATCTCTGTCTTTCCCTGTTGGTGGCAATAACGCGAAATACAGTAGACATCTTCGCTCGCTCCAAAAGTAAAAAAAACAACTTTAAGGGATAAAATACCATTCTTTAGCAAATTAATTGGCTTTTTGTCGATACAAGCATGCTTCTCTAAAACAAAGTGCCAACAAGATTTCTTCTACGAAATACTTTCCTTACATGCTTAATAGATTATCACTTTATCATACTGGAGTAATACATGTACTATATACAGATTCCTGTGGTGGCAGTTAAGCAACCGTTTAATAGCAAGTTGCTCAATGTCGACGTCTCAGTCATAATTATTTTGTACAAAGAGTCTATGTATGCACTCAGGAACTTTATAATCATCTTTTTACACACTCACTTGACTTTTTTTTAACGAAGATGACTTGCATTGAAATCAGAAAAGGATACCATGGTCCAAATAGATACAGACTGACTATTGATGTCATGAAAATACCAATAAGTATCTGTATTAGAGTGGCCTGTGTCATTTCCATTTCTCTAAAACTTTCAATGTGATTCCATTCGGTTTAAAACACCCTCTTCAATTTACAGAAGAAAGACCCTACAGCTATTCTTTGCATACTTTTACTCAATATTTACTTAATATTGATTTTGTTTTTGCACTGTTTTACAGGGAATGACTTGCTAAAGGCTGTATCAACTAAAACAATTCCGATAAATGTCAGTGAAATCAAACTTATCAGAACAGTCGCAATTCCACTTGTGATCATTTGTCGTTTTGACGCATATTTCTTATCATTTGCCTTTGTTAGATTTACTACCTTAAGGACCTTGTCGTATATACCAGTCAGATTTTGAAAGGCTTTTGCCATTCTGCGTTTTTGTTCGGTTTCATTAATGGTCTGTTGGCCACTGCAGGGGTTGCTGGTATTGGTGACTAGCTCAACTCTTACTGTAGAGGCCGCCGGAACATTCTGCGTTGTGGGACTGTTAAACGTGGACGGGTGGGCAACAGCTGTGCTTGATGCCATTGATGGTAAAGTCGACCCTTCAATACCAACCTCACAGTACAACCCAGTAAACCCACTTTGGCAGACACAATACCATCCACGAATATGAGCCAAGCAGGTTGCATTGTTTTGACACGGGAAACTTTCACAGGTGTCAATGAACTGTTCACATTGAGCCCCAGTGAAGGCATGAACGCAAGTGCAGCGAAAATGATTGATCTTGTCGAAACATATTCCGCGGTTTACACATGGGTTGCTTTCACATTCATTCACATCAGTTTCGCAAAGCGTGCCTGTGAAACCCAATGGACATTCACAAGTGTAGCCCCCGACGCTGTCCTTGCAGGTTGCATTGTTCTGGCAAGGCTCACTCGTGCACTCATCAACATTGGTCTCACAATGGGTTCCAATAAAGCCAGTGACACATGTACATGCGTAACTGTTGGTACTGTCAACACAGGTGGCATGGTTTTGACAAGGGTCACTGGAACATTCATCAATGTGGGTCTCACAATGCATACCCGTCACTCCAGGTGGGCATATGCATGTGTAGGCAGCAATGCCATCAACACATGTACCATTGTTTTGACAAGGAGCACTCGCACAGTCATCGATGTTTGTTTCACACAAAACACCTGTAAAACCTCTGTTGCAGAAGCAACTAAAACCTGCCAGTAGGTCATGACAACCCCCTTGAGGTGAGCATGGATTGCTACTGCATTCGTCGATATCAATTTCACAGAGATATCCAGTAAAGCCTGGCAAGCAAGAACATGTGTAATTACCCACGTGGTCAACGCAGGTAGAATTGTTCTCGCATTTGTTATTAAGGCATTCGTCGATATCTGTTTCACATTGCTTGCCCCTATAACCAGGCAAGCATGTGCAAGTGTACCAGTATCTCCAATACTGAAAGTATGTACGATAACGTTTGTTCTCACATTTGCCACTGTTTCTGCATGGATTGCTCTCACATGGTTCAATCAGTGTTTCGCAATGTGTGCCAGTGGATGCTGGTAAGCAAC
>OZ012684.1:46026940-46076940 GCA_963942565.1 Maea johnstoni | reverse complement strand
GAACTACAGACTCCGAAGCCCAGTCACTCCGAAGCCACGTATATATCCCTTCTTCCGCAATATATGTAATGCGGGTGCGGCCCCTCCCTCTGTGCCTGCATGACCCCCCCCCCCCCCCCCTGGGAGCCACAGAAATGTGTTGTAGCATACCTCTTCTAGTTATGGAGGTGGAATCAGTTTCAACAGCTAAAACATGTTGGACAGTTGCAGCTATGCTCTCTATTTTTGCAATCATTAAATCTCTCAAGAGGCAGCCACGCACACACACACACATTCATATATATATATATATATATATATATATGTGCATATATATATATATATATATATGTATATATATATATATATATATATATATATATATATATATATATATATATATATATATTTGAGCTGCACTCACGGAGGGAGATCAACTCATGAGCTCACCACCCGTTTGACTCGTGAGCTTATGAGCGGACGTTCATATTTCCCAAAGAAATACTTATTTTCTAGCACAGCTATAAAGAAATAAATATTTATTGGCGGAGATTTATGATGCTGGGTTTCAATAAAGGAATTGTTTTAGATGCTTCTACAGCAGTAGTAATTGATAATTTTTAGTGTGAGTCTTGCTGCTACCATAATGTCAAATGAAACGAGACCTGATCTGCATCATTTGACTATTTCAAACATATCAATTTGTTTTTCTATGTCTCTGCAAATGTGAAAAAAATAATCAATTTATCACCCATGTGAGAACAGCGACAGCAAAGTGATGCAAATCTCCTCAAGATATTGGCGAAATTATTGGAGCTATGCTCTCATCTTTGAAAATTCCACTGGAAGCAAGCAATTTCGGCAGGAGTTATGATGATGCGTACAATCTTACCCATTAGGGGATTGCCTTTTGTGTAGGACTGCCTGTCTGTAAAGAGTATTTCTAACATTCCTTGAGATGAAGATGTTTACTTAACCTGTTGAACAGATTACCTGTTTGTAAAAAATGTGTTTATCAAAGTCACTTTTGGTCATCCTGACAGTTGCCTTCAGGTACTTTAACTTGTTTGGTAGACATATAAAACAAGATGGAAAGATAGACTGCTTACTAATGTTGCCTACTATCTTATAACACAAAAGGCCTCATAAAATCTTTTTTTTTTCAAGAAATGGAACCGGCCTTGTAGTGTAAAAGAAAGTTCCATAAAATCAAACATTCAGCCAATCTGTGTTTATTTAGCAGGAAAGAAATTGCACATAATTTAGGAATTAGTACGGGTGGTTTTCAACACATGTGACCCTCAAAAGTGTGCATAAGGTTTTTGAAAATGTCATTATGTATGACATGACAGCGTCATCATGTATGACATAGAGGTAAAGGTGTTCGGTTCACTGTCTTGTATCCACCAAAGTGCTCACACGACCTTCCTTCCCTAGCCATATATGTATAGTTCTTTTAATCCGAAGAGCTTTTTTATTGATTCGTGAAATAAAGTAAGAGAAAAAACTGCACCATGTCCGTAAACGGTTTCAGATGTGAATATGGTATAGTGTATACGTCCAAATCACCTTAGGCTATCATTCTCAGTGAACTTTATTATCTATCTCCTTTCCCTTAGTGGGGTTATCATTGTATCAATTGATATCACTTATAGAGGTAAGTGCGAGGAGGCACCAGCCATTGCCTGGCACCTAACTACGTTGACATTTTCCCTCTTACGTACTTGGTATTGGTAACAGTTGATTCTTCATAAATGCCAGCAAGTATCATTGCCAGACAAATTCAAAACTGATATGTAACTCGGTTACTATGTCTCCAGCCTACCACCTACCTCAGCAAAAATCCACAAGCTTCCCGTTATCTATGGTTGTACATATAAGCTCAAATGTTAATAGTTTCTGTATCATATACTTAGAATATTATGTCTCAGATTTTACTTTTTGCATTCATTATTATCATTCTATGATTAGTCTGTCTCAGACGTTATTTCTGACAGGTTACAAACAAGCCTGAAAATCATAAGGCCATAGAGCATACTCATATTATGAGCACTGAATTTTTATATTTTATTTTTTCACATTGAGAAGTCACCACTGATTAACATTACCAATACCCAATATCAAATGATGATATAAAAGTATACTGTTCATTTGCTCAATAATTTCTTCCTTTATCCCTGCACACTGCTCCTTAATACACATTAACCGTCTTAGCTAACCCTTATTTCTTTTTCTTTCATGTCCTCCTCTTGACAATGCACATCACTATAGCATGGCTAAAAAATTTTTTAGTCGAAAGCTAAGCCTGGCCTGCACCATTGAACCTGATCTGGACCCCTCTCAACAGGACACTCCAAGCCTTAATCCAGAACTGCAGTCTGGTCCCATCACAGTCCAACCAGGGAGATCCATGGGAAAGGAATCCCCAATTCAATCAACGCCACAAGCCCCGCCAGCATGTGACCTTGAGAGTTCCCACAACCAGTATGTCCTGAAACCAATTGACTTTAATCCAGACCTTGAAGCAAGGAAAAAAAGGATATTATCCTTTGTGGCTCAGGAAAAGCTGAAACGCTCTTCATATCAACCCAATGAGATAGTGATGCAGTGGTATCACAGAGATATTAGACAAGTTAGAAAAGCCCAGTGTGAACTTTCCGTTGCTACAGTCGCTACAAGCAAAAAAGAGCTAGCCCCTCATGTCATTGACTGTGAATCAATCACTGAACTCTCAGATAGCGACGATAGCCACCCTAGCGCCATTAATCTAGACTCAGATGAACCAAAAGACATATTGCCATTGTTGCCTGACTTTACCAGTTATGTAAAAGACCCCGAGGTAGATTTGGTGGCTCTAAATCTATCTAGTCTGGACAGAGAGAGAACTAGGGCTGCTATATCAGACATGCCACAGCAAACACCAAGAAGAAGCCTGGGTCAATGTCTACCAAGAAACATTAGGGATAAAGTGTGGCCTTCTACTTCTGATAGCGATAATCATCCCACTTCCTCTACAGATACTTCTGACATTGACAAACACATGCTGTCAACTCTCAAGGGTTCAATGTCCCACAACTTGAATGTTCTGAAAAGGAAACCACTCACTCAATCCCGTCTCTCAGAACTAAGAGAAAAAGTCAGAGTGGACATGGGTAGAATAACACTAACTGAGCCTGTCTTAAAGAGACCAAAAATCGAGCCTTCCGATACCCCCCAGTCAGAACATGCCTATGATCTCAGCGAATTCATTGGACAACAGATCAAACGACTCAGAGTTGCCAGCGATCTATCCAATGAAGACCCTTCGCCAGTTAAAAAACGTCCAAAGATTGAATCCCCAATCCAGACAGAGGCCCCCCAGTTCAGGGGAGATCACAGTGAAGAACTCACCTCTGCCCCAAGGGTAATTCGGTCTGCTAGGAGGAGAGTTACACCCCCCTCACATAGTGAAGACCTCACAATAGACCCCAGTACGAACTGGCCGGCCAGTGTAAGTGTTGAAACTCCTCAACATGTGAAAGAGGAAAGGGTAGATGTGGGCGATAACAGGATTGTCCTTAAGGCCACTAGGAAGAACACTACTGTGCGTCGTTGTAGATTATGTGGAGACACTAACAGAAATCAAAGAAGCCATGTGGTCATCACGCACTTAGGTAGTACCTGGTGGGGTGTTGTGGGTGACCTAACTTGCTGGTCCTGTCAACGTTACCACACTCCCTCTGACATTACCCGTTGTGAAGGTACATATATCCCGCTATTCCACTTCTCTACCCTCATTTCAAGGCATAAGGATTTTGTGGCTTACCTTATGGAGGAATTGGGGGTTGCAAATACAATAGACCTTGTCAAAAAAGTCAAAGAACTGGGACTGAATAGTAAATGCGGTTCGGACTTCACGGATCGAGAAATCACATTCCTAGAGACCATTGACACCTATTATGGTAATGATAAAAAGAAGAGGTACTCCGCAAGGTACCCCACTAGGGTTGTCGAACTTCTCCACTGGAAGACGCTTTGTGAAATTTTCATATATATAAAGGCCACGGGCAACCTGAGTGGATCTCAATACAGCACTCATAGTGCCTCCTTCGTAGATGCTAGGTGTGATATTATCACATTCAAGACCCAACAAAATCATGACGGGCTTCTTAGTACCATGCCACTCATAGAGAAAGACCTTAGAAGCTCCAAGCTGGGGAAGATCATAGGGGAAATTCATGATCCCACTGTAGCAATAGAAACACCAATGTTACTCCTCAAGGATCCTCTACTACGACTAGCCCTGGGAGTCAGCCCCCAACACGCCCATCACGTCAAGGCAGGATACTATGTGTTCTGCCAACACAAAATCAAAGACAATGGGGTTGTGGCCATAGGTGGGTTGGGTATTGACAGCAGAGTACTCACAGCTAGTATTGCCAAACAAGAGGAGGTGATGACCATTTTCCTTGAGCTAGCCAAAAACAGCAACAAAGCGGTCAGACTGTTTAGTACTGGTGACTTGGGCCACACCATTAGTATCGCCCAGAAGGAATTGCTCAAAAAGCACCCTCTCCACCTTCTGAACTACAATGGTGGCCCCAAGGAGATCCAGGAGTTCCTGAACTACTTCCCAAATGCCTTCATAGGCATCTCAAGCAAAGTAACTGATCCCAACCCAGACCTCCTGAGAACAATTCAACTAACTCCAGTTACAAGGCTCATCGTAGAATCCAACTGCCCCCATCAATCCATTACTTATCATACAAGAGCAAGGCCAACTGATGTGGTTACAGTTATGAACACTATAGCCAGAATCAAGCATCTCAATCCCAATCTGGTAAGCAGGATAATTCGTACAAACATCACCAGATTATATCACTTCTAAATTCCTGTGCACACAGCTATGTAAAGTGACAAAATCTCCAGGTATCTTTCATTAACTCTCTCCTCCATCAAGTCAAATTTATTCAAACAAAATCTCCTTTTCTACACTACTAGTGCATTTGGTAAAACTATTTCCATATCATTTGTACACACAATATTTTCTTTTGGAAATTTGCTCTGATAATTCTGGTTTTGTTGGTACAGTCATTAGTGTGTTTCACAAAAAACACACAGCTGTTAAAGAGGTTTTTAAGCTCTTTACATCAGAGTACATAATAGGGAAAACCCTTGACAACCTAATATTTTAGGATGAATTTGCACTAATAAAAATGTCACTACACTTGGGAGAAAAACCCTTCTTGCTATGCATATAGTGGATAAACCTAATACTTTATGACTACCTTATATTAATTGCATTTGGGAGAAAAACCCTACTTGCCATGCACATAGGGGAAAAACCTAATATTCAACCCTGCACTACTAAGTAGAGGCTAATGTACTTGTAAGGAAAACACTTCACCCCATACATACTAATAATGAAAGGTATTAGCTGGTACTGTCAATACAAAATTGCAAAGATTAACTAGACATACAAAGATACTATGGTTGTGCTTAGTTCAAAACACTGATGCCATATTTCCTTTTTCTACAATTGAAAAGCTGTATGCTTCTCTCATCGCACTCTACCTCATAATAAACAATACATTCACATTGGTACTTTAGTAAACCACTTATTGGCCCCTGACCAATAAAAACTCTGAGAAAATACAGTAACTATTATATTTCATTTCTTTTTTTCATTCTTCATTAATGTATAGGACTTTCACATGATTATGCAACTGGTGTTATAATCATTCTGTGAGAATAACTATTTATTTATAATAATTTCTAGTAGAAATATTTTTTCATACTAGATTGTTGTTTTCCAAACAACACATAACTCAATGAGTGCTTTAAGATATAGCATTACAGGTTGAGCATCAAAGGTACAAATATTGGTATTTACTCCTGTTCTATATTCTAAATGCTGTTATTATAAAAAAAAGGACAAAATCTTTCCTTTACTTGTAGGTTTAACACAATGCACTCTATATACTATTACTTATTAAATTCACATGTTTACTTCAATAAACAACTTATTGGCCCATGACCAATAAAGCAGCTTCCTTGTCAACAACATTATGAAATTCTTTCAGCTTTAAAGACTTTATTTCCATTCTGATTATGCAACTTGTGAAACAAGCATCTGGTGATTAAACTCTTTGGATTAAAGAATTGCTAGTTCATAAATTTCTGATGTTACTCTTCAGAAAATAGATACAGAATAGAGTGCATTGTGAATAACTATACTATGGTATACAGCATATGTATGTGTTACTTTTTATTATTCATGTGGTGTATCAGACTTGTGAATGCACAATTTCTGTCCTAATCATCTAAGCATCAAAGGTACAAATATTGGTATTTACTCCTGTTCTATATTCTAAATGCTGTTATTATAAAAAAAAGGACAATATCTTTCCTTTATTTGTAGGTTGAACACAATGCACTCTATATACTATTACTTATTAAATTCACATGTTTACTTCAATAAACAACTTATTGGCCCATGACCAAAAAAGCAGCTACCTTGTCAAAATCATTATGGAATTTTTTCAGCTTTAAAGACTTTATTTCCATTCTGATTATGCAACTTGTGAAACAATCATCTGGTGATTAAACTCTTTGAATTAAAGAATTGCTAGTTCACAAATCTCTGATGTTACTCTTCAGAAAATAGATACAAAATAGAGTGCATTGTGAATAACTATACTAGGGTATACAGCATATGTATGTGTCACTGTTTATTATTCATGTGGTGTATCAGACTTGTAAATACACAATTTCTGTCCTAATTGCTCAAATGCAATTTACTTTGTGAAAATGTTTAAGCCATTACAACTGGCATTACCTTATCTTGGGTTTAAGGTTTAATATATAATTTATGATAACTCACATAGTAGGGAAGTTACCTATTATTGTGTGAAAATTATGATAATTATGTTGCTTAGTTAAAATATTTCTCCTCTTAAAAAAGAGTTTGAAATGTAGCTTTAATTTTTAATTTTTATTACTGTGCTGATTTCTTATAACAGCTGTCTTATTATGGTTTAAATACTATGGTAATTTCTGGTTGGATTATAATACTACTTTTACCATCAAAAGTGAGGAATCTCAACCCCACTTTAAGTAGTGAAGTACAATTACTACACGGTATTTAGTTTCTTTGTATTATCATTACCATATATATATATTCTGTGATGTTGAAACCATAGATAAATCGCTTATAAGACATACCAAGTTCCCCCTCCCTCATTTCAAAATATATTTAGTGGATAACAACTTTCCTATGAAATCATTAGCTGGTATTAACAAATTTTGCCTAAAGAGATACATTTCCGGTTGTCTGTGTAAGACTGAACCTTCTTTATTGCAACAGGTGATACATTTACTTTACTGGTTTTCTAAATTTATTATCACCACTTTCTTTTCTTTTGTCTTTTTCTTTTTTCCTTCTCCCTTTTTCGGTATTCCAAATTTATAACCTTGTTTTGATTTTCTTTTTTACTTCGGGTGTTTTTTCTTTTTCTTTTTCGGTATTTTTATTCTTTGTAGTCCACTACTTATATACCATGTATTACTTGTTGTTGTGTTATTTCCATGCAATTGCCAGAATGGGGCTAGTTGCCTCATTTGGCCACTGTATTATATTGAGTTGTTTTTGTAAAACCTTCTACACACAGGCTTCATCAGTCCCCTTGATTGTCTCATGCTCCCTATTTGACCATGGCTAAAACGGACTTAGATATGATCTCTGCAAATATTAGGGGTCTGCGACAGCACTTTAAAAGAAGGGACATCTTTGAATACATTAAAAATCTGAAAGCAGATATTATCTGCTTACAAGAAACCCATTTAATTCAAAAGGATCTTAATATGCTCCGAAAGGAATGGAATGTTGATTACTTTATTGCAGGCAACTCTACTAACAGTAGAGGAGTTATGATTATGTTGAACAATACTTTTGAATATAAAGTAAATCAGTGTATCAAAGATCCCGAAGGTAGATACCTTATTATTGAATTATCAATTACAAACCTTATAAATGTTCTTATTATTAACCTGTACGCTCCAAACAGAGATGACCCAGTCTGGTTTTCAACACTATTTGATAAGGTTCACACAGTATCCAATGGGACCGAAATATGGACAGGCGATTGGAATGCTGCTTTATCAAATAATGACATCTACAATTACAGTGCGTTAAGAAACCCATTGGCAAGCAAAGCTATTAATAACCACATTATGAAAGGAAACCTTTTGGATATCTGGAGAATCCAACATGAAAATAGAAAACGTTTCACTTGGAGGTCTGACAAACCTTGTAGAGCTTCTAGACTAGATTATTTTCTGATTTCAGAAGAAATACTTTCTCTCAATCCAAAATCTGAAATATTAAATTCATATAGAAGCGATCATAATATAATAAAATTATCAATAAACAAATCAGGCCAGAAAAGGGGCAAGGGGCTTTGGAAATTCAATAACGCCTTATTAGAAAACACAGAATTTGTTGACATGATCAAATCAGAAATATCTTTAATCTCAAAAACATACGCATTACCAGTTTACAGTGAGGCTTTTGTGGACCATGATATGGGCCAAACTCTACAAATATCTATTTCCTCGACTCTGTTTCTAGAAACCCTCTTGTGTCAACTAAGAGGTAAAATTATCAAATTCTCTAAAAAACAAAAAAGACAAGAAACAGAAGCCGAGGAAACTCTCGTTATTTCAATTAAAAAATTACAAACAGAGGTTGACTCTGACATTAATAATATTGACAAAAAAAATTCTCTTAGAGATTTATCTCTTCAACTTGAGAATTTACGAGAGAAAAAGATAAAGGGCACCATTATTCGCTCAAGAGCGGCCTTAACTGATAATTGGGAAAAACCGTCAAAGTATTTTCTGAATTTGGAAAAGAGGAATCATGTCAACAAAAATATTCCCTCTCTCATTGAGAATGATATTGAAATTACAGACTCAGCAAAAATCCTAACCCTACAACGCAACTTTTATGCCGACCTATTTGCATCAAAGGATACTTCTCCTTTATTAAATTCCAAATATGTAGACTTCCTAGAAAATCTTCCCAAACTTTCGGCCACTGACCACAACAAACTTGAAATTCCCTACACTCTGGAAGAACTTCAAACCGCGATAAAGGCAAGTAAACTAAATAAAGCCCCTGGCCCTGATGGATATTCAAATGAGTTTTTTAAGTACTTTATAAATGAGTTGCAATATTGGATTTACAGATACATTACAGAAGCAATCCAAAATAATGGTTTTTCCAAATTAGCTCTTGATGGGGTCATTACATGCATACCCAAACAGGGAAAGCTCCGTAATGACCTTAAGAATTGGCGACCATTGACACTTCTTAATTCCATATATAAATTTTTTTCCTCCATGGTTTCAAATAGACTCAAATTATGTCTACCTAGCATTATCAATGAAGATCAGACTGGTTTCATCTCTGGGCGTTTCATTGGTGAAAACACTAGACGGGTTTATGATACAATAGAATACTGTGCATCAGAACAAAAACCTGGTATCTTAATGGTGCTTGACTTCTCAAAAGCATTTGATACTATCGAATGGGAATTCATATCATCTGCATTAAAAACTTTCTGCTTTGGAGACACTTTTATTAACACCATAAAATTATGTCAGTTCAACTCTACTTCTAGAGTGGAACAAAACGGTTATCTTTCAACTCCCATATTCTTGGAGAGAGGCTGTCGTCAGGGTGATCCCCTATCACCATACATCTTTGTAGTCTGTGCAGAGATCTTATCTCATGTCCTCAGGGAGTGTCGAGACATTCGAGGGATTGTTGTGCATGGTGAGGAGTCCAAAGTGTCTCAATATGCTGATGACACGACATTATTTATTAGAGAAGACTTGTTGTCTGTATCAAGTGTCATAAGGGTTTTAAAATGGTTTAAACATATATCCGGCTTAGATATCAATAAGGAAAAAACTAAGGTAGTCAAGCTAGGAGCTACAAGAGACAGCAACATACCCTGGCAGGGCAAATTCGGCTTCAACTGGACAGATAAATTTGAGATCTTGGGGATACATTATGACATGAATGACTTGGGAAACATTTCGGACTTAAATATCTATAGGAAATTAGGGGAAATCGAACAATTGATTAAAATTTGGAGTACAAGAAATCTAACCCCTTATGGGAAAGTCACTATTATTAAATCTCTCTTAATCTCCAAGATCACTCATATGTTGTTGTCTCTTCCCAGCCCTAGCTCTGAGTGCCTTAATACCATTAATAATGCTTTTACCAAGTTTCTATGGTGTGGTAAACCAGCAAAGTGGCGTAAAGAAATTCTTGAAGGAGAAATCCAACACGGTGGTTTAAAACTCCACAACTTGCAACTATTTGAAAAATCTTTGAAATTAAGCTGGCTAAAGAGATATATTTGTTCCAATAGCAAATGGACAACGTTTCCCAATGACTTTGATCTATGGGAAGTCTTTATTTACGGTCCTGACATTTTAGAAAAAATTAAAGAAATGACTTCCAATAAATTTTGGTTAGATGTCATTGGTAGTCTTGAGGTTATGTGGCAAACTGAAGCAGTCATGGGCAAAACTTTTATTAAAAACACACCCATTTGGTTGAACCCTGTCTTCTCAGTCCCAATAAACCGACAATGGTTCAAAAATGGAATTTCCACTGTCTCAGACTTCTTAGGAACCATGAATGTTATTCTTCCGATGGATAAATTCATGGAAATACATGGAGTTAAAACAAACTTCTTAGACTACCATTTCATTACTGCAAAAATCAAATCTTTTATTGAATGGAAGGATCTTCCACTGTCTGAAGAAGACTCACCCAAAAATAGCGCTCTTAACACTTTTTTGAATCAGACTAAAAAAGGTGTATCCAAAATATACAGTCAGATGAAAACTTCTTCATCTCATGTGTTAGATACAGCAGTTGCTAAATGGTGCGAAAATACTGATTTCAATTTGAATAGTTTTGAAATTGGTAGATCCTTCCATAAACATCATCTACTTTACAAAGATACTTATTTAAAATATATTCAGTTTCGAACCCTACACCACCGATTTTACACCAATGAGAAGTTGTTTAAAATGGGCTTAAAAAAATCTGGTTTATGTGGTTTCTGTAATGAAACATCCGACTCTATCGAACACATGTTTCTTGAATGTCAATATTCACAAGAATTGTGGGGTAATATTCAACTATGGATAAATTCACTTGGCATGGATAACTACAATTTATCACCGTCAAAAATAATCTTAGGGGACTTAGAAAATGCCAATGCCATTAACACAATTATCTTAATGACAAAAAAGGTATTATATAATTGTATGAAAAAAGAACAAAAACCACATCTGTTGAATGTTAAAAATGAGGTAAAGAAATTTTACTTTGAAGAAAAATATCGCTGTTACTTAAAAGGTAAAGGCAATCTCTTCGAAAAACAATATAACTTATTATCAAATATTTATTGTCATGCTACATGATATATGTTTATCAAAATATTTATGCAATAACTGTTACATACATAATTATGTACACTGTGTACATAGTACTACTTCATAATATTTATTACACACTTTGGACACAGTCCATGTGCTGCATTGTTTGTACTGTTGATTTTGCCTGTGTCTGGAAGGAAAATAAAAATGATTTAAAAAAAAAAAAAAAAAAAAAAAAAAAAAAAAAAAGTATCATTGTTCTGAAAGGTGAGATACAGTACAAATTCAAGTGCAAGCACACATAGAATGAGTTGTATACACAATCCTCTCTTGGCGCCATCTGATTTAGCGTGAAATCTATAACGAGACTGAGAGACATTAATTTGAGTTACAGATACCTATAATCTCTACCATGAACTACCTCTCCTTACAAACTTTGATATTCATTTTATTCATTTCTGAGAAAACTCCATCAGTGGTGTATGAATGGCTCATAGGTTCCAGAAATCTGCAAACATCAGACGCTTATTGTACACACCATTTGTGGCAGAGCCATCTGTAGTACGTAGTAGAGGATGACTACTAACAGGGTAGCGATAGGTCAGAGACTTGTACTAATTCACCACGTAGCCTAAGGGCTGCTTAGCGTCTTAACCAGGACAAACTGACCCCAGCTTTTGTATACTTTTGGAAAACTGATTTTCATCTAGACTTTAGAAATGCGGTTTATGAAGTTTTCACGATACATATGCTTTACTATACTATGCATACAAACCGCCTTTCATACCAAACGACAATCAACCCTGATAAGAAATTTGCCTGGTCTGCTGGAACAGAATAGTCTGGTTTTGGTCAGATTTTAGTTTATTTACATTTGTATCACACACTCATCCTATGTAAAATGGACGGTGGGATTATCATATTGAGAGATAGGCTGGTTTAAGTTAGAGAAACATCTCTGAGCTGTTGACTGTTAAAGTTAATCACTGAGTCCAGTTTATTAACTTTGGTCAACATCAATTCAGAGGTGTTTCTCTATGACTCAAGCATAATGCCAACACTATACTAGAGGGCAAGTACATGGGTACAGAGGATTTGGCTATAAAAATTCGAACAATGCACTTCATGATACAAGTGACCACTAACTTTAGAGGCCATACCATACTCTACCTAATGACATATATGGCATGACTGACTGTGACCTTGACCTTGAGTTCATGGTCAAAAAGGGGTTATTTGGAAGCCTAAATGCAAATCTGGAGGTTTGGCATGAAGATTGAATTCTATCACATTCAATGAAAGTTTTTTTTCACAAACTTGGTTGAAGTTTAATGATAGTTCCGCTTTTGGATTTTTTCCTGGTATATAACACCTTTTTAATTGTTAATAGTATAGAACAAGATAACATATTCATGTGTTTGTTTCATTAACAATAGCTTAAGATGACAGAATTTATGCAGTTAGGTAAATTTATAATACTGCAACTTGGTGACCATGTCAAAATCAGGTTTAGATGATCCCTGATGATAACTACTGTTTCAGAATTGGATTCTTTACCCAAGAAAACCTACTTGTAGACACCAAGATCATGTTTCTAGCTGATCTAGATGTATTCAGGTTACTAAGTTGGTGTTAAACTGTGTCAATGCAAAGTAACATGGGCCCAGTTCAGTTAAATATCTTTATCCCTCGAGTGTTCTGCATGCATTTGTTTCATTAAATATGGCTTTGGATGTCAAATGTTGTGAAATACGCTTAATTCTAAGTACAGCAGCATGGTCGCCATCTTGAAATCAAATTAAATGGCATTTAATGATATCAGCTTTTTCAGAATTAAGATCTACACCGCAGAAAACCTGATTGCAGACATCAAGATCGGGTCTCTTGCTAATCTAGATGCTTAAAAATGAAGAAATATAGCTTTCGGTAGCGGCCATTTTGAATTTCAATATGGCAACGAGTTGCCATGGCAACCATCGCAAAAATGTATTCAGGTTACTAAGTCAGTGATAATCTGTGTCAATGCAAAGTAACATGGGCCCAGTTCAGTATAAACATCTTTATTCCCTCAAGTGTTCCACTAACTTGACAGTTGCAACTATAACATGTCTGAATATGCCTGAAAATGTTCGATATTTTACTAAAATGTGATCTAGGTTCATAATCCAGAAGCAGAACTTCCATATAACTTCAACCAAGCTTATGATAGAATAGACTTCTGGGCCTCTGTGCCCATGCTTAAGTGAAAGTGAAAGCTACTGTATTACTCCCTACATGTATCATTAAAAAAAAACACTTTCAATGAATGTGGTAGAAATTAATCTTGATGCCAAACCTACATATTTGCATTTAGGCTTCCAAATAACCTCTTTTTGATCTTGAACTCAAGGGGCACACCCTCTTGGCTTGATCAGTGGTGTGCACTATGAGCTGGCACCTCCCGGGGATCCCTACGCTGGCGTGGCACCCTGCTCGCCTTATAAAAGAATGGGGATGTGTGGATCTGTCTATGGATACCATGCATTTAGAAGATCCTTTGGTCCTCTGTGTATTTGAAGGCTCTGCTCTATCTCTTCCGCTTTTTCTTTTTTCACATGCTTTGCCATGGTTCTTCAGCATTGGCAATGGACCGTTTTACGAAGAAAAAATACTTTATGGCCTAATGTGCCGATGGGCCTTTAAGCATCGTTCATTCATCTATTTATTCATATATTCATTCATACCTTGAACTCAAGGTCAAGGTCACAGTCAGTAATGCCACATATGTCATTAGGTAGAGTCTGGTATGCCCTCTAGAATGAGTGGTCACTCGTATCATGAAGTGGATTGTTCGAATTCTTGTGGCCAAATCTTCTACCCCCAAACCATCATTTTTTCAGTATATTTGACCTAAGATTGGTCACCAGGCTAATCCTGGGGTGGTCTGCTTAACCGGTTATACAAGAAATCTGTCCGTGTCCCCAAATGGTGGCACAGTACTTTTATACTTTCATTTGATACCAAGAAAAAAGAGCTACTCGGTGGGGTAATTAAAGTTCCCATGTTGGGCTTTTGGCCGCTAGTCTACCGCCACCGCCCTTGAAAACCCCATGTATTTGTTGAGCGACCACGCCAACCTGCTAATGTGGTTAATTTGAATCACCACAACGCCTTTCATGTTGTTACATGAACAGATATGTAGAAATCTTTATGTGCAGCAAGTCAAGAAGATAAAGGACTACGGCAAATTGTGGTGAATTTGTTTGCATTTTTTAGTCATCTAGTGTGGGGAATTTGCTAATTTAGTTAGCAGGTTCATTGCTTCCCCGTTATAAGTGAAATGTCCGGCTCTCAGGTGTAGGATCTCGTTTCGATATCTCACTGGCTCATTATTTGAGTGGTGTATGCACCTACAGCGTTTGGGAAAGACTGAACGAGTCCAATGGGTTTTTTCTTCATATTTTTATCTTCATATTTCTCCTCATGAAGTACTAAAATTTGTCTAGCTAAGACGTGGAAATGCATCTTCCATCCTGAGTGTTTCTCTCGTCCCGATTTGTCTGAAGTCACCATGAATAGATGAATAAATGAATGAATGAATCAATGAATGGATATTCATTGACTGTAGCCACAGCAATAAAATCATTACATGCAGACCAGGAACAACATATACTAAATACAAAATATCGAACAGAAAGATAAACATATATATATATATATATATATATATATATATATATATATATATATATATATATATATATATATATATATATATATACAATTAAACCATAAATTATCATGATAGATGTTAGTATCAACTTATAACTTATAGGGAAAGAAACGTATTATTCTCCCTCTGATATATTTTATATTATCATACCTCACTTGAAGATCGTAAGCCGTGATTGGCTGACTTAACAGTTAACAATCATCATGTTGCCTGATGCCATCAGTGAGGGCTTCATGTTGCCCGTTGCCACTAGCGACACCTAGCGGGGAATGTGTGAATCACCAGTCATCTGTGACCTTGCTTTGTTTAAATTACAAATGGGTTTGTTCGGTATAATAAAACAAATATGCCATGCCAGTGTGGGTAACATGATGGAATGTTTCCCCTCGGGAGGATGGTTTTCCCTCGGGCTCCGCCCTCGGGAAAACCATCCTCCCTCGGGGTAACATTCCATCATGTTACCCTCACTGGCATGGCATATTTGTATAATACCATGTGTTGACGGTTATTATAAAACTCGGTGAATACTAATACCTTATTCTACAAACATATGACACCATTATGCTGATAGTGCGAATTTAAAGCCTAAAACAAATAAACAGCAAACATACGGTAATTAACTGGTCCTGAAAAAATCAAGACGGCGTTAATTAAAGGCACCGACAATCTTAAAGTGGTCTTCAGTACAAGCAAATAAACCTTAACCCTGATGCTGGTGGTGGCTAATTTGGCCAATACAAAATGATGCAAATGACAATTTATCACAATCAAGGATTGTTCTTGGGGATACGGAGAATGCAATGGCAATCAATACAATCATTTTATTAACAAAGAAAATAATTTATAACTCTATGAAGGAGGAACAAAAACCACATCTTTTGGATGTCAAAAATGAGGTGAGAAAATTTGATTATGAAGAAAAATATAGATGTCACTTAAAAGGCTAAGGTACATTATTTGAAAAGCAGTACACATTACTGTCCAATATATACTCAAAAGTCACAAGATAATTAATACTGTACTTCTTATACAGAATCTCTTCACACATATGTCTGTAACATTCCTGTTATCTGTTATCATTTACAACAAAGTCTCAATTCTTTGTATGACCTTCACTATATGCATTGATTGTTTTACATGCATCTCAATTTGTATTCTGTGATTGACTTGTGAAAGGGAGGAAAATAAAAATGATTTAAAAAAAAAATACAAAATGATGCATGCGCAAAAACCTGTAAAATGATTGCAACCCTTGCATATGGTACTCATCTGAGAGAACGCAGTGAGAGCTTTCCAATGAATACCAACACGACAGGGTTAAATTGTTTTTAGCCTTGTGCTATGGCATGGACGAATGAAGGCTCAGCATTGGAAGGGTAAAAGCAAAAGAACAGCCATAAAGCAAGTTTTGTTTTGCTATATCTACCGCGCAAATCATTAGATAAAAAGTGTACCAAAACATTCTTTGCGCCTATTTTGTTACCGTGAACGCAGGAAACATACCACAATGTACCGTGTACAGAAATTGATTACGATAGCATTTACTTGGCGTTGGCGTTTTATTTGCTCAATTCATGTAAAACATGCAACCCTTTCGCCTAGAGAATGATATACTAGTAGCTGCTTTTGAAAACAGCTCTTCTGTTATTTCTTAAACTGAGGTATAAAGAAATTCATAATGTTAGATACTACCCAGAAACATGTCAAGAGCTGCTATATTTTAGAAAAGAATAAATGGTATGATACATTCTCGACATCCTCATTTAAACTATATTATCATAATATGCAGCCGTTCCCTATCCCAGGAGATGGGTCTCCGCGCCAGTTTTTTGTTGTCAAATTATGATATCATGCTCGTTCTTTATGAATACTAGTTATAGAGATTTGATAGGATGGGTTAAATTATACAGTTAGATCATCATCATCATCATCAACATCATTTCTCTCAGCGATGGTAATTACAGGAATGAAGGGTAAGGGTTAGGTATCTCGCGTAGATGAGGTACTTATACATGACAGCGTACCAAAGGACACAATATAGATCGTCTCTTTGTTCGCGAAAATCCGCTCGTTTACATTCAGGTATATTACCTGTGATATGATCGTTACGTGGCTCGCTATCCTACCATTGTCTATTTCTACATCATAAAACATTGAAGCATTATTCCCAGTGGACCTCGTCCATCGTCAAATAGTCCTGCATAGTCTCAATGTAATGGATGTGATGAACTGTTAATCATCAACCTCTTTCTTTTCTTTCCTTTTGTTTCTGTGGTAACTGACCGATGGTTATGAGTTATAATTATTTTGTCGATCCATCCTATGTTCAATTTTGTTATGTTCGATACCTTATGTTTTTTAATTTTTCTGTACCTATATTCTGCGTTCTGATAAAATATGTATATCGTATGATTTTGTACCTGCGTACAGTCAATAAAGCATACAATACAATACAATACAATACAGTAGGCATGTAATTGAAAAGCATTGAACGGACAAACATACCCATATTTGTTTCACTAGTTCTTTAGTGCTGTTTTTGTTTGATGGCCTTCACAAATTAAAGAGTTATATGTAGGTAGGTGTGTAATTGGAAGGCATTGGAAGAACAAATTTACCCAGATTTGTATGACTAGTTCTACTTAAGACTTGCTTTTGTTTGATGGGCTGCACAAATTAAAGAGTTGCTTTTTATAGGCATGTATTCCCGCCATTGTGTTTTGTATAAAGTATGTAATATCAAACGAGTTTTGTTCGTTTTAACGGCTTGAGTTAGAAACGATTGGAAGTCGATCGAGATGTTAAAGAGAAACTAAAAACAGAGGGAGGGTAAATGAAACGTTATACATGTATATACCGACCATTTCCGGGGGAGGTTAAATAAATCTTTACCTTTACCTGATCACTACGATATTGCAGATGTGAAAGAGAAAATAAAAAATTTTTTTTTTTAACCCGGCCGTAAATACGACAGAGGAGTAGGGTAAATAAAAATGTTTTACCCACCAGAAAGCTAATAAAATAGATAGTCAGGGTTGAAGATGATGATCCGACCAATGGGTGAAATGAAATTAAGTAGTAATATAGGAGGCACACGTACATTCATTCCTCACACACATACAAAAACTTTACACATCATGGAAGTTACTGACTTAATTTCTTACTAACTTCATTCAGAATTGACAAGATACTATCCTGCATACTCACTTATCCATTTCACTCTCATAGGATAGATATAATCAAAGAATACATTTGTCTATGTAAGTTCTATTAATACTATCGCTTCTAGTTGTTTCCTGTATGCTATATCCGAAATATACGAATCTTGAGAAGTATTTGCAACTGTCTTAGTAGTAGTAGTAGTAGTAGTAGTAGTAGTAGTAGTAGTAGTAGTAGTAGTAGTAGTAGTAGTAGTAGTAGCAGCAGCAGCAGCAGCAGCAGCAGCAGCAGCAGCAGCAGCAGCAGCAGCAGCAGCAGCAGCAGCAGCAGCAGCAGCAGTAGTAGTAGTAGTAGTAGTAGTAGTAGTAGTAACAGTTAGTAGCAGCAGCCGAAATAGTATCAGTATAGCAATCAAAAGAAGATCATCATCAGTACAGGATACTCTCTCTCTCTCTCTCTCTCTCTCTCTCTCTCTCTCTCTCTCTCAAGGAGGAAGGTGAAAACCAGCTGTTGGTGTTATGAGGAAATGTCGCTAAATACAATATGATAGTGATGATTCAACCCCGTGGGTCACATGCATATCCATAAATTCTATACCCTTCACAGATTTACAAAAAGATATACCAATATATCAATATATCAGTATTTTGAAATATGTTTTGCCCTCCCTCTGGAATGGGCGGATGAAACAATGTTTTAATTACCCTCCCCCTGGGGTGGGCGGGTGAAGGTTTTACTTGCCCTCCTCTGGAGTGAGCGGGTAAAAGGTCGTACTTGGCCCCCATCTGCCGTATTTGCAGGCGGATAAATTTTTATACACCCTACCCCAAAAGAGGGTCATGTTAAACAGGTATTTAATATCCACTCTCACACCTGCACTATTAGTAGAATTATCATTTAAGCTAGGCGCACACAAAGGCCGAAGTGAACATGTTTTACGCTAAGTGACCAAAATCCAGTACTTGTTAACATCGCGGAGCTTCTTCTTGGCTTCCCGATCAACCGGAATCAGTTCGTGACCACTTCCGCATAATACCTGGTCACTTCGGGGTCGCCGTGGAAATTTTTGAAAGTTTCAAAAATTCACCGCAAAGTTTCACCAAATGAAAGTCTTGTACACTACCCATAGACCCCGTTTTAACTTCGCGGTACTACTGGTTCACTTCGCAGACTTTCATGGTGACTTCGTGATCAAATTCTGAACACGATTGACCATAAAGTGACCGTGAAGAGAACACGAAGTAGCGCGAAGACTTCACATTACCATCACATTCTTTTCTTGTTTAGTCGTGTTTGGTGTATTTGCATTCTTGTTAGTTTCAGCACATGTCATGTACACTTCACATAGATTTCGTTTTATCTATCTGTTTCGTTCGTATATCTGTATCTTTACTTTGTGTTGTGTACGTGGTGGATTCGTTAGGTATGGTTAATTGGCTTCCAAAAAGTTGTTTTTTTTCTGCGAAGTGAACACGAAGTGAAATTTTCCAACTTAGTGTAAAAACATATTCACTTCGGCCTCTGTGTGCGCCTAGCTTTACCAATCGCCTACAGAATACTTTTCAACGCGTGTGAATCAAATAGTAAAGTAATCCTAGCCGGAAACGGACCCTAGAGAGGCGGCCAGTTGTCGAATCCGACCCCTCCAAAAATAATTCGATATTTATTTCAATCGAATGCCCATAACAATCATTTGACCATTACTAGATGGGTAGTTCCTATAATTAGATGGTGCCCTAAGAAAGCGCGTAAAACAGTTTCATTTACCCTACCCCCCCCCCCCCCCATTATTTTCTTGTTTAGTCGTGTTTAGTGTTTTTGCATTCTTGTTAGCTTCAGCATAGGTAATGTACACTTCACATAGACTTCGTTTTATCTACCTGTTTCGTTCGTATATCTGCGTCTTTACTTTGTGTTGTGTACGTGTTGGATTGACGTAAGGTATGGTTCATTGGCTTCAAAAAGTATTTTTTTCTGCGAAGTGAACACGAACTGAAATTTTCCAACTCCGCGTAAAAACATATTCATTTCGGCCTCTGTGTACGCCTAGCTTTACAATGATCTCCATGGATGTAAGATAGTATCTTACATCCATGGAGATCATTGTGATATTCGATGATGTTTTCTGCCATGATGCACATCGTGCTGTCATTTCAAGTAAGCATTTTCCCCGCATGAATCGACCTCATAAATCGACTGTGTCATGGTGAATGTAGCGACATGCTTGACTTAAAGCGGAGACTTCATTCTACTTTTCACTTGTACTGGGACCACTCGTGTATTACGACATACAATTAGGACACTCGCGCATTCATTCCATATAGGCATGCGACACAACAATACATCAAACTAATCATACGCTGCATATTATACAAAAGCGATGACATTTTGTTATCGTTTTGTTAACCTCAGTATTTGGTCGGTTATCTAGCAAAGACGCACAGTAGAAAGCTGAGCATCTTCAGAGTACAGACCCGATGATGGCGGACAAGATGCATGCTGTTTACTTCCTGGTTGCATTCTTGGCGGTTTCTGTTCGTACTCAAGGTAAAGCCTGCTTTTAGGTATATGCTTTTAGTGCACATTAGGGCTATGTGACAAAGTAATCCTAGGAATGATTTAGTTATCGTAAAATACATATATTCTTTTTTGTATGTGACACACACACATACACACACACACACATATATATATATATATATATATATATATATATATATATATATATATATATATATATATATATATATATATATATATATATATATATATATATATATATATATATATATATATACAGATTACAATTTTCATAAGGTTTTGTTTGCGATTTTTGTGTTTTCTTCAATGGCATGAAGGCGTTTCGCATGATATGATATAGCTTATGCTGGTCTCCCACATTCGAATTTTAAGGTGCGACAAGGTGCGAATTAAAAAGTCGTACTTATTCGTGTGTTGTCGTGATTTATCGTGGTTGTTCGCAGTCAGTCTTAGGTTTTCGTAGGCAATGCTGCGAATTTTTTTTAAAAAGTTTTACATGTAAAACTTTTGGATGCGACAAAAATACTGTGGTAAGGAAGTCATTTTTGTTGTACATTGTCGAACATCGTTGTACATTGTTGAACATCTTGTCGTGATATATTGTACATTGTCGTCTGTAATCGTATATTCACGTACATTTTCGTACACTCGTTTGATGTATGATAAAGTGTCACTATATACATGACCCACTTCAGAATTAAAAAATAAGCTATAGGCCAAAATTTAATATACAAAGCCACGAATTGACAGTGAAATCACCATACATCGTAGTGTACTTAGGAATTTTGCCCGTTTTAGTTTGAAAATATTCGTAATTAATCGAATATTGTCGTAAGTAGACGTACAACTGGCGTATACATGCGTATGCATGACGTAATTATTCGTGTTTATGTCGTGCATATTCGAACATACTCGCATACATACGCACCTTCATATCCGTAGCCAACTACGAATATGTTCGCCTACCTACGACTTTATGATAGAAAACGTACAGTATCGCACATCTGATGCTGTAGTCGTACATCAATCGTACATGCTGTCTTGGGATGTCGTACACTTTCGTAGTTGAAGGTACATATCTCATGAATGAAGAAAATCAGCAATCTTATAGCCAATTCGTTGCTTCGAGCGTACACTTGAGATCGTGTATGTTCGCACATTGAATTCGTATGTGGGAGACCAGCATTACGCCTCGACATGAAAATGTGTCATATAGAGCGTGGTAGTTCATTCATGTCTACCTTCAAAAGTCACACAACACTTCACGTTCAGCGAACAGGCCAGGACCAGCTGTGGTAGTAGATGGCAGAATAGGCATTAAACTTCTAATATCAGGGAGTTTCTAAAATAATCGGAACTTGTGCTAAATGTAATATATCACACAAATGTTATCCCTGTTGATAAGTTAAACATAGTCAAACGCTTTTCTTTCATGCTTATTGGCATCATTGCCTAAAAGCAATCATGGAAGGTAATCCGATAGTATTTGAAGTCACTTTTCATTACAAGATAAGAATCTGGTTGGGTCTGGATTCTTTCAGACTAAAATAATGGTTTAATAGAAAATTGTCATACTGTCACAACGTTGCATATTGTCACATAGAAACTTGAAAACGCGGTCAATCCAAATGAAATTTAGATATATACAGAAAGCAAAAGGTGGGTATGCTTTTAGCTCCTTAAAACTTAAACTATGTAGTGAAACTCCCGAGGTGAATGATGAAGCGGATAACGAAATAACTTCAAAACGCCATAAAAACATTTTTTCTGAAGTTTAATAGAGGAAGCACTATATGGGTCCATTTTGGACTTTTGGACACATTTGGTGAACAGTGCTCCAAATGTTATAACTTACAAATTGGATATTTATTTTACATTTTTCCACAAAAATGATCGAAATCAAGCTTCACTTGAGATATATACTCGCACAAAATTCTCTCGGCCTGAACAATACCCGTCGTATATCAGACCTATTCTGATAATTTGTTGTGTGCCCAAAAATGCCCCCAATATTTCCTATATAACTTCCTCAATCCCCTAACCCAACCCCCCTATGTAGAGGTGATTGAGTAGGGTGACGAAAGGGGTCAACAAGCGTGTGTTCAACCCAGGAGGGACACGGGGTAACTGAGAATGGTTTCCATATCATTAATATCACATGTACACACCGTAGATAAATAACACATCTCGACGTAAAGTGTATTCTCCGTACACTGCATTATAGAAAATTCAATAACGTTCTTTTGTTTTGTTTCGTAGTATTATTTTGCCTGTTTATAACCCTTTCGAGGTGTTTGTTCGAGTTATTGTGTATGTATAATTTTGCAAATTTACTTACAGTCAATAAATATACAATACAATACAGGTATGCACGTACGACTTAAAGACTCTAAATACCCACAATGACAACTCTTCGTCAAATACAAATGGTACAGCCATCTCTTATCAAAACACCGACTTTCTATTGTCAATACGAAAACGAGGGTAGATACTCATACTGCAGAATAGCCTTGATCAGTACACATGATCAGGGGCGACCGCTAAACCAGGAACCTGTATGAAAATAGCCCATCCCGCAGCCAATGTTTATAAAACATTTTTCTATAGGGCTTTGAAACCAACCATCTTTGTTGTTTTCGCGGCCATGCCAAGTTGCTGAAAAACACTCATTGTTTTGCGAAAATCGGAACGAGCGCATGTGCCTATTTGGTATGCGAGATCCCCCGCATGGATGCTCAGGGATCTGGTTGGCTGACTACTATGTGCATCATGCATATCATATAGGTACTGACCTTCCAACTTACACCCGTTTGGAAAAACAGTGCTGAGATTCGTGACTATGCAAATAACGCGATACTTCTCCACTCACTGAGAACTACATGTACTGAGTCATCCGCCGCAATGATGAGCGTCTCGGTGCCCAGTCATGATGCAATGCATCATGGGTATTCAATACTCGCACATAAAAATTCCAAAGGAAAAGCACGTGATTGATTATAAAGGATTTCTTTGTTGGCTTCATATTAATTGTACGCGTCATACTTACTCATGATCGTCAATCAACTAGCTACACACGGAGTAATCTAAATATGCCAGAAAAAGTTACGATAAACAAAATTGCAAATTCCAGATCAATCAGGGATCAGCGATATAAACGTGCAACGATATGAAAGTCTGTGTGCATTCAATCTCTTTTGGTCTCAGATTCAGCCAAACCGGAAGGTATTCATAAGCATACCTGAAATTACGTTTTCGCAGCATGGGGCTTTTTTCCCCTTGACGACTGATAAATGGTAAAGGTGTTCTGATTAAACTTTCAGGGTTGGTAAATTGTATTTTCCTTATTTTTTACTTAGTTCTTTTATTCAACTTTATATATGGTGACTATAAAAGAGTATACGTGACAGGCAGCAAAATCCAAATACGCGGTTTTCCAACACTCATTTCAGAAAAAGTACAAACAATTCAAAGACTTTATCCAATATACTTTAAAAAAACGACCGAAAAAATTCAAATAAAACAAGAATGTTTTGGATGGGGAATGCTCCAACTCTGCAATTGAAGAGACTTTCAATCTGTGTATAGTGTCTTTCAGAACAATGTGTATGCACTGTGAAACATTAGACTACAGGAACATAGGAGTGTTATCTGTATGTTGTATTCTCTACAGATGCTGTCACAAACTTAGCGGAGGATAAAGATAGCAGAACATCGAGCAGTCTCAGCATAAAGTGGACAACACGCACTGGAGACTATCACTACAGAGTACAGAGAACTGACAGCAGTAACCCTGGTGATTCTGGGACAGTATGGAGTAATGGTGGCTTAAAATCTTATAATAGTCAATCAGTCGGCGAACTAAGCATCAATATCGAATCACTGAATGCTAATACCAAGTACTACATCCGTATCATCATCTGTTACAACGGGAACAACTGTGAAAGAACCAATGATGGCACTCCTAGCCGACATTTTGGTCCCTTTAAAACAAGGTGTTCAGGTAACGTAAGATTAGTTGACTTATGTTCTAGAACTTTTAATGCGCATTTATTTTTACATCGATAAAATAGCATTTGAAAACAAAATTCCCTTAATAGTCATTAGTATTTGATTTAACACATATTACTTGCGCGTACAGATGGCTTAGCTGCATATATGCATAATTTTGATTACTAGCAACAATGGTAATTGAGTGGTGCTACTGTTCCAAATAAAACTCAAGTCAGACAAAAAGACTTTATGGTTATAGCGGGGCGGCTTACTCAGGAATTTGGCCAAATTGTGCACTTTGTGCGAAAAGCGTGAAACTTGGTACAAATATACTTTGAGTGATGCTAATCAATATTCTTAATGGACGCAGGACGTGAGTTACCATTAAAGATTATTTTTGGGGCATTTTAGGCAAACAATGTCATAAAACGTGATTTTTTGGGAATATGTTAATTAAAAATCTAGGAAAGAGAGTGGAATCTCCCAACTTGGCACAAATACACTTCTTGGGTTGCTGATTATAACTGATGTAATAAATATTATGAAGTTGACACATAGGGTGTGTTTTTGGGGTGTTTTCAGCAAAAAAAGTAGAAAAAGTGAGATTTTTGGGATCTGACAACAGAAATCCTATGCCTGAGAGTAGAAGCTGGAAACTTCACACAAGTACACTTAAAGAGTTATTGACAATGACTGTCATCAGTAAAATTTGTGAAAGACCCCTTAAGTGACTGCATTTTTGGGGTAACTTAGGCAAAATATGTCATAAAACATTATTTTTCGGGAATATTTTAATAAAAAATCTAGGGAAGAGAGTGGAACATCCCAACTTGGAACAAATACACTTCAAGGGTTGCTGATTATAACTGATGTAATAAATATTATGAAGTTGACACATAGGGCGTGTTTTTGGGTGTTTTCTGCAATATTTGGGATCTGACAATAGAAATCCTATGCTTGAGAGTAGAAGCTCAAAACCTCACGCAAGTACACATAGATAGTTATTGATAATGATTGTCATCAGTAAAGTTTGTTAAAGACCCCCTAAGTGACTTCATTTTTGGGGTAATATAAGCAAAAAATGAGCTCATAAAGTGAGATTTTGGCAATGTGACTTAGAACAAACCTATACTTCTGAGTAAAAAGCGCAAACCTCACACAACTATCCTTTAAAGGTTATTGATTAAAATGCTTTAGTAAAAGTTATGAAGTGTTCCAATAGTGCCTGATTTTATGGTAATTTTATTTTTAAAAATGACAAAAAATGTTTTTTGGGGGGATCTGAACCTAAAATGTCTTCAGAGTAGAAACGGCAATTCACACACAATTATTTTTTGGAGGTTATTCATTAAAACTGCTATTGGTAAACAGTATGAAATGCAACTAAAAGTGCATGATTTCCGGGTAATTTCATTAAAATTGACTGAAAATATGAGAATTTTGGGGTTTCTCTAAACATTGTTTCACAGTAGAAACTACACAAGTGAACTTTTATTGTGCTGTTTTACTGTTTAGAACTGCCATTAGTAAAAATTGTGAGATTGAATTCATACTGCCTGATTTTGGGGGTATATCTATCATAAAATGACTGGAAAAGTTAAGCTTTAATTAACCACCATATGTCGGTTTGGTATTGTTATGAAAGAAATAATAACTAATATCGATCTAAAAGCAATGCACATCTGACCAGAGATGTTTCATGTACCCTTATCATTGGATTTTATCTTTTGTGAATCTTATATTCCCTATAATCTATTGCATGTGTTATGCATACTCAGGTAAACTGCTCTTACAGTTGTGATTTTGTCTACATCAGAAAGTGGTATATTCACCTAGCAATTAAAGCATATTGCTAACAATGAAGTACACTTGCATTAAGACCTGTACTTAATTGCCTCTTGCAGGTACAATTTTTAAGCTGAGTAGAGGTCATAGTGCATATTTTGAGCCTGTAAAAGTATCGTCAAGTTTTGTTCCCATGACTCTTTTTCTCCCTACCAAATTTGGATGGACTTGCCAACTTTGGATCCTTCAATCTTTATCATACAATAGTTTATGGCTTAGGTTAACCCCCCCCCCCCCTCTTCCACTTCTATGTAGTGAATTTGATTAATAACCCCCTATATATATATATATATATATATATATATATATATATATATATATATATATATATATATATATATATATATATATATATATATATATATATATATATATATGCGTGTGGATGTCATTCAAGTAGAAAAGACACCACATTAGCCATAGGACATTTGCGTGTGTGTGTCATTCAAGTAGAATAGGCACTACATTAGCCATATGTCATCAATAAAAAGGTTGAAATTTTCGATCAAGATATGGTTTGGTTAATATCTCAATGCAAAATATCTGAATCAATAAGTACATAATGTATGCAAAATTAGTTATATGAAGCAAAATTAAGTATGTTAAACAAATGAAGGACCTAAACATACTCCATATTATTCCTTGCAGAATACATATGACTAAATCAATACCTTGAACTATTCAGTCAAAGAGGCCTTACTAATTTTGAAATATCTAACTTTTGTGAGAATATTTTGGAAGATTTGAGAAGAATTCTTATTCACAATATTATCTACAACTCCATTTTAGATATCTTATGATCTCAGTGTTATATGTTAGAGGTATCTTCGAAAGTATTACCAATCAGGAAGACACATAAGAGGAGGAACTATCAGCATACGTTGGTTGATGCTACCTAGGACTTGTTATGGATCAAACATATCTATACTGGTCCACCATCAACTTATTGAATGCTTCACAAGTAGAATAGAGTGAAGGTTAAGTCAGCAAAAACTTTTGGAACCACACTATCCTATTGTAGTTGAGGCACCAATCAATCCAGGTACAACACGCATGTGGAGATTGATTGATGTTTGTATTATTTGAGATTCTAGGACTCCGGTTTTGGTTAAAAATTCTGGTAGACTGCAGGACTTCTGGTTTCTAAATTGCCATAGCTCCACCCAAGACCTTATAGCCCTATCTATACTCAGTTATACATGTCCCACTGTATTCCTATCCCAAAACAATTTTAGTTGTAAGCTATCTTTTCTTTGTTATATTTCATTTTGAAACTGTGCTAAATGACAACTGAAGTGTCAAATGGTGTTCTTCAACTGAACATATAATCCTCTTAACATGATCTTAAAATGTCACTTTTCTTTTTAGCCAGTCGGGCTACTAAGTCAAATATTATTGTAGTTGTACCCCAGCTCAATTTTCCCTAGCCACGCACTATGGGGCTAGTGGATTAAGCTGTATACGCCTCAGATTCATTCTCATATGAATTTAAAATGCTGTTAATGTGTCAATTAATTCAGTATTGGGCCACTCCAATTTATTTACTTGTCTTACGTGCTCAGGAGGTAGGAAATGAGCCATTTTGGAATAAAAAAAAAAGTTGAAAAATGTGACTTTTTTATTTATTTTATTTTTTTTAGAGTCTGACGACTAGGACTGGTAGTGATATGTTTCTACCAGCCTATTCTCAACTCAATAAAATCAATCAATCTATTAATCCCTGTAACCTGAAGGGTGGGAGGTATACCTCCTCAAGTCTGAGGTTCTTCTACAGCAATGATAGCTTCCTGTAGTTGATTGAATCACACTTACAAAGAATATTCTTAAAACTTGCCCTTTTTTTTTTTTTTTTTTTGGAGTCTGACAGAAAATTTCAAAACCACTTTCGTCCGTAAGACACCAAGGATGACTTTTTTTTCTTTTTTTTTGGAGTCTGACAGAATTTTTTTTCCAAAAAAAGCTCGTAAGACAAGTAATTAAATTGGAGTGGCCTTGTAAATCTAAGAAAGTGAACAATATAGGAATACTATTTAACAGAATCATTCCAAACTACACAATCAATAATATTGAACACTCTTGATAGAATCCAATATCTTGTTTCAATTATTGTAATGGATCTTAATTATACATGCAGTATTGGTTTATTTCATAAGGTGCACTTTTAGCAGTTTCATTCAATATCTTGCATTAATATTTGCTTGAGGTTTGCAGTTTCTACTTAGAAGTGTAGATTTTTTTGCCACAGATCCCCAAAATATCTCATTTTCAGTCATTTTTCAATAAAAATTACCCTAAAATCAGGCACTATATCTTTAACTAAAGCAGTTTTAATCAGTAACCTTCAAGGAATATCTGTGTGAGGTTTGTACTTTCTACTCTGAAGTATGTTTGTTCTTGGTTACATTGCCAAAATCTAACTTTTTGTGGTCATTTTTGCTTGAATAACTCCCAAAATGCAGTCACTAAGGTTTTTTTTCACATACTAACGACAGTGACTATCAATAACTCTCTAAGTGTATTTTTGTGAGGTTTTTAGCTTCTGCTCCTAGGCTTAAATTTCGTTATTGTCAATCTCAAAAATCACACTTATTCTACTCTTTTTTGCTGAAAATACCCCAGAAACACACCCTTAGTGTCAATTTCATAATATATATTATACCAGTCACCCCAAAATTGCAGTCACTTAAGGGGTTATTCACAAACTTTACTGATGACAGTCATTATCTATAACTCTTTAAGTGTGCTTGTGTGAAGTTTTCAGCTTCTACTCTCAGGCATAGGATTTCTATTGTCAGATCCCAAAAATCTCACTTTTTCTACTCTTTTTTGCAGAAAACACCCCAAAAATACATGCTATGTGTCAATTTCATAATATTCATTACATCAGTTATAATCAGCAATCCTTGAAGTGTATTTGTACCAAGTTGGGAGGTTCCACTCTCTTCCCTAGATTTTTTATTAACATATTCCCCAAATATCATGTTTTATGACATTTTATGCCTAAATTAACCCAAAAATGCAGTCACTTATGGGGTCTTTCACAAATTTTACTGATAACAGTCATTATCAATAACTCTTTAACTGTACTTGTGTAAAGTTTTCAGTTTCTACTCTCAGGCATAGGATTTCTATTGTCAGATCCCAAAAATCTCACCTTTTCTACTCTTTTTTGCTGAAAACACCCCAAAAACACACCCTATGTGTCAACTTTATAATATTTATTACATCAGTTATAATCAGCAACCCAAGAAGTGTATTTGTGCTAAGTTTGGAGATTCCACTCTCTTCCCTAGATTTTTTATTAACATATTCCCAAAAAATCACGTTTTATGAAATTTTTTGCCTAAAATGCCCCAAAAATAGTCTTTTATGGTAACTCACGCCCTGCGTCCATTAAGAATATTGGTCAGCATCACTCAAAGTATATTTGTACCAAGTTTCACGCTTTTCGCACAAAGTGCACAATTTTTGTCTTAGCTGCCCCGCTATTATCGGAACTGAAACATATGAGTTAGCAGTCCATACCCTCTAAAATCGGCTTTAAATCATCATTCTGTTTCAAGTGAATGTGTGATTGTACATAACACTGTTAAATGATTTAATGAGATCCAAGCTAACTCTGTCATCACAAGGTCGTAAATTCAATATTGATGATTAGGTGAGCATGGTAACTCTTTGCCACTTTTGCCAGCCATGTATTGAAATACCAGTTAGATTTATGTGGGTCTTTTTCATTTCAAAATTTAAGAATATGTATAAATATTGATGATGAATTTATTTTATCATATTTTGAATATCAAACAGAACACAAACACAAGCTTAGGGACATCCCTTTAATTTAGACTTAAAATTCATCTTCAAATGATGAAAGCATGATTCAAATCAATTTGCCAGTGACTTCCTAAGAAAAGATTATTTTAAGAACCATTTCGTAACTGTGTCTGTGCCCGCAATTAGATTAGTTGTATTATTCAGATTTATAAACCAGGTTATCAAACATACATTTACGCTGGTGCATTTGGTGACAGAAAGGTGCTTCAAATTCTGCACAAAAGGTTATTTCTTTTTAGGAAAAGCCATGTTGATTTTTCCACTAATATGAATGGGTAGATCTTAATAATCAGCAGATTGTGAAGAGGTGCCTACTTTTCATCATAGTTCTGGTCTTTTTAATTGTTCGTGCAAAATATGAATTTCTAACTTTTTACAAATAGGTGGCACACTTATTAACATGATAAATGAATATTCATTTCAAACTATTTAATTTAGCATTTCAGTTATAAAAAGATACATTGGTATGTTATCTTCTACAATATGCCTCAGTTGTTTTTACATTGTATTGTAGATAAGCCTCCAGCACCTGACTTCAACCTGATAACAGGACTTCAAGGTACAAGACCAGAATCGAATTTAAAGATACAAATGCTGGTTAGTTCCCTGATTATTGATTATTGGGCATTGCCTTTTATTCCTTTCCCCATTTCTATTAATTTATTTTGTATTTCTCCTTGCTATATAAGAATTAAAATACATACAATTTGCTACTTTCGTTATTGTCGTTTCCCATACATGTAAATACAAACTAGTTCTTACCCTTTCCTCTTGAGTATAAGTTTTTCGAATGTGCAACAGTAGTTTTTTTCATTTTCTCCTTTAAAAACATTTGAAAGTTTTAGTTACAGTTTATAAAGTATGCTTATTTGTAATAGTGTCCCGATTACGTGATTGTGGTTAGCTTTCTCAAAAGTGAATGTTTTGTGATTTCTTATTAGCTTTTAGAATTATATTTTGTTTTATACTTTTAGTAGTGAACTATGTTTTTGTATTGCAGGCCTACAGCAGCCCTGCGTGTGATGTTTCCCTGAAGGTTCATTATAAAAAGGATGGAGATTCTGAATTTTCATCATCATTTGACAATATTCCATCAGGAGAAACTAGGGAAATATCATGGACACTGCCATATAGAACTCGTTACTTTGTCAAAGTTACTCCCTATGATGACACGTTTCCTATTGAGGACAGGAAGAGGGAAAAGAGTATTGTTACAGCATGTAAGTATATAGTCATGCTTTGATTTCCCATTTGAAGTTATCAATGTAGCTTATGGGATTAATTTTCTACTCGGTTTTCCCTCTACCCTGCTTGTACTTGACTATTTAGCCTATGCTAAGTATATATTGCGCCTAAAAGGTCTTAAGATGAGGAATACATTGAGCATCAAAAAGTACCCTACCAGCGGTGTTAAAAAAAACAAAAAAACAGACAAAACATACACAGCTCTATTCTTACAATTATGTAGTGCCAAAATTCCTGAATATCATTAATTAATATGTTAGAAACTATCTGGAGCATTTTGTAGAAGTTTTTGAAGGAGAAATGTTGTTCAGACCTTAACTTACAACTCCCCTTCAAATGAATTTTGTTTGATTTCATGATATTTCAAAATTATCCTTGGTCAGAGGAAGCATGCCTAGGGTATCTCCAGGCATGAATGGGTTAAAATAGTTATAACCTACGATTTCATTACTGGCATTTTTACTGTCTTCATCTTACTGGTGTTTCAGACAACAATTAATAGATCTTAATTATGTTTTATCTTTTAAAGATCGAGAAGGAGCAGTACAGGATCTAACAGTGACGAATCAAACCGGCACGTTTGGATTTGTTTTGAGTTGGAAGCCACCTTTATCTCCGGGAAATCTACGAGATTATGTGCTACTTTCAGAACAGTTAGGTATAGGAGACTGCCATGTGAACTCTCAGCCACTTCCTACTGTATCTTCTAGTATTGCTTCAACTGATGGGAATGGGATAACAGAGTCTGTCGCCACCACCTCTTCGGGATTACCCTACAGACGTTACAGGATAACGGTCAATTCGTCTAATGAGTATGGGATTGGCGAGGCATCTTATAAGGAGGTATTCAGTACATCTGCAGGTAATACAATAATAGCAAAACCAATTATGCTCAAAAAGGTATTTTACGATTTGCGGGAGAACTGACCGAAAATATATAGCGTTTGCATGCATTACGCCTTAGTGGACGTTTTGCCTGCTCAAGCTCCAACCTTCCAGCAAATTCTTTTTGCTTCTACCCGAAGAAAACTAATGCTAGACTAATATGTGACAAACAAGGTGGTCAAGTCATTATAATATTCAGGCCTATGACAAACACACATAACGCCCTACTATAAGGTCAATAAGACTCTAGTATTGAACCGTTCCCATAATGTAAAACTGTATGACCTACACAAATAAAGATACACTAGCTATGCCGAATGTAGGTTTTTCCTTACCTAATTCGATTCCAGATATATTTGGGCCTTAATCCTCAGATAATAGAAGTCATTAGCATGCTCTTGTTAGTTTGATATCGATCGGCCAAGAGGTCAATTTATTTGCTTTCAGCACCTGATGTAACGATCGCGGGCCTAACTGCTGGTCATACCACATCAAAAAGCATTAAGTTCTACTGGTCACAAGTGCCCTGCATAGGTAGAAATGGTCCAACGAGAGGCTATCACTATTACCTCCTGGATGGGACTACACAACTAAAGGAAGACTACATCACAGGAACAGCAGCGGACTTAAGGGACCTCACACCATACAAGGACTACACCTTCAAGGTTGCTTTCAGCTCGTGGGTTGGAGATGGACCGCAAGAGACCAAAGTTACCAAAACTTTGGATTCGGGTAATTTGTTCTCTACGTCTGTTAATGGATGTGCGTATCAAATATTGTGAATTTTGTTTAATACATGTATTCATGTCATACCTAAATATCAAAATAATACAATGTCGATTTTTGTCTTAAAATATGTATTTAGATGTCTCAGGTTCATGGAAATTATCAGAAATACTATGGTTATGTATTAGGAAATTCATACATATATATATATATATATATGTAGATGCTTGATGTTTCCAATATCCACACCTCAGCCCTCGTTTAGTTTTGCATGTGAAACAGTAAGAGTACCCCATAAATCTTAGCATCGACATAAATGTTTACTTTACATCACTGGTTGTTATCATAATTGATAATCTCGCTAAGGTTATATATTTTTGTTTTCTATTCATATTTTATCAGCACCATCTGCGACGTTGCAAGTCAGAGCTACTGGTGGCAAAAACACTATCAGTGTAACATGGGAGACCCCCAACCCTCCCAATGGTATCATCACAGCCTACGACATCTCACACAGGAGATCAGGAACCTCAGATTGGACAACAAAATCTCTAGGGGTAGTCAACAGCTACACGATAACACAACTAGAGATTAATCAGGGATATGACATCAGGGTAAGATTATGTAGGTTTAGACACTAGGTGGTATGCCATCTTTCTTCATGCCATCTTTATATAGTTTAACATTCGTTGGCAATTATAATTAGGCAAAGCCCTATCCGATACTAGTGAATTAGGAATGCCTTTGGCTTCACATTAATTCATGAATAGTATTCCTTTAAATTATGCCCCTTTACCTCATCTTATATTTCAATACCGTAACATTATTTGGCAGTTGTAGCCATTCAAGAACATCCCTTTCCCACATTGGCATATTTGGAATTCTTTTGATTTCACTTTAATTCTTAAACAATTGTCCTTAATCCAACTTCCTACCGTTAGAACCATAGTGTATGCCGACATGTTTAATACTGTTTTACAGGTGTGTGCGTACACTAGGAGAGATTATGGGTGTGGACCATGGAGTGTAGAAATTAAGGCATCCACAGTAGACGGAGGTAGTATTCATTCTAAATCTCAAGCATAAATTAAATATCTATTGATTTCAGTCTATTAAATTAGTTGAAATAAAAGAAAAACATTTACAAATAGTTAGAATCATCCTTGTTCTCCCTTCCCTTGTGGTTTAGCTAACCCTATAAATACATTAAGACTCGACTGGCAACGAGCCAATCAAATGGCAATACTCCAAAGTAGCTATAGTACGCTACAAACTAGGTTGTAATAAAATACTCCATTATAAGGCACACTCTTCCATCCTTTTGTACATAGATCCTCGATAGATTTCGCAGCCCCCAATTATCTGATTTTCCCAGTTAACCTACACAAAGGGGTCAAACCGAAAATGCTGACTAAAATCATGAAATGTTAGGTGCCTGACTCATGATCAAAATAAGGAAAGACTGGCATTTTAATCATAAGTTGGTCTTATTAAAAATTGTGTACACCATATATAATGATGTCGAGTTGCAAGTATAGTTAACATACTGCATTATATATGTTGCAACACATATATTTAGAAAAATTAAAGAAAATGTTTCAAAAACGGATTGAAAATATGCCCGTATACGAGGATTTAAAGAAAAAAGTGACATTAATTTGATATTGCTTTAAGATTTGTTCGCATTTCGGTCTTGGTTTGTGTGCTGATTGATATATTGCAAAAAATATGCATTCACTTTATTAGAGAAAATGGCTCAGATACAGAATGAAGTGTTTATTGTGCTTACATTTCGATAAACACATATGACTTCATGCAAATTTTGTGTAAGAAACCTTTTTCTTCCTGTAGTTTGGCAGTGTTTGGGCAACCGACTCGTGTGTTAAGTTCAGATGTTTTTTGTCAATGTTTCTATGTGTCAGTGCCTGGTCCACCAAAATCTCTAAGAAGTGCAGCTGTAAGTGAAACCTCGTTAATTCTTCAATGGGAGCCGCCAGATCAACAAGGAGGAACCATCATCGACTATAAGGTAATGCATCTTATTCAACATCTATCATAGCGATCTTATGAATACGTATATCAAAACCTTTTAAAAGTTCAATAAAGTTTTTTTTATTAACATACTTGTCCAACAGGACAGTGTAAAGAGTAACACTATATTCTGATATAAGAGATGTTTGCACACAGGCAGGCTTTAGAAAAACGCACAACAAGCAATTGCAATGAAAAGTACATAGCGAAAAGATTGGCAATTGTTGGGGAGAGACAATATATGTTATCAACAATTCAAATCACATGGTTTGATTTACTTTAGTTTTGTCATTTCACCGTAAATGGAATGTCAAATTCCTAGGAAGCTTGGTAATATGTCATTTGTTTTTGATAAGGTCAAATCCCTCATCACATACTTAACATGTTGATACACGAATCGTGACAGGTGATTCTATTTGTGTACATAACTAATTTAGCTGCTGAAATGATAATATTGATTAGGGTATATCTTTTACACAATTCTCCTAGCACTATAGTATTTATAGGCAGTACATAGATTACAAAACCTATAACTCGAACCAAACAAAGAACCTTTTCACAACTAAATAGTAAATGTTCTAAAGTGTAAGTGCTGTTACAAAAGATACATCTACCTTTCGGACTAATATTTATTTTATGAAGTTATGATATTTGTAGCTAGTATGTAATGTATGATTCTAAACTGGATGTACCGCATATACATATTGCCATTTGATTTATGGTTTACAATAAAAACATTGAAAATTTCCTGCTGAGTAGGTAGTCAGTGTTATGTTAAATTCCCAAGTGTTCAAACACTGTCACCTAAATCAGCAACTCATAACCTGTTCATTGAATACTGTTCAACAGGAGCCTACTATGATAGCAACAATGTGGTGCCACACAGCAATCTTTTGCGAAGCTACACATCAGCCCACATTTGAGCAGCTGCAGTGCATATACGGGATAAATTTCAAATGACAGAACTGCATGCATATCTGATATCCACCGTATACAAATCAACTACAGCCTGTCCATTAAACCATGGCACATTAGGTACATTGATTCTGTGAAAATATCACCTCAGGATCAAACGCCTTTTTTCTGTTAACACTTTTTTTTCTTTGTATGGGTTTGGCCATTTTCATGATAGCCTATGTGTACTGTTTGTAGACAGGTCGTACACTTTTCCAACGATGATGCAAATAAAACGCTCATATTTGAAACTCGTGTGTGTATACAACTTTTACAAAAACGTCACTTGTTCTATATCCTAGGTGTCCTGTGTCCCACAGTCTCCCCATCCACCTGAGGCTGTCACACGTACCTCCACAGTTGTCACAAAACAGGCTGCAGTTTCTGGACTGCATGCTGGTATTCGTTATAAATGCAGTGTTAAGGCAAGAACATCGGGAGGCACTGGACCTGAGATGTCGCAGTTCTTCTATACACAGCTAGCAAGTAAGAAATCCAGCAATATTTTCAAAGGGTGAAGTCTGCATTTAAGTTCTCAAGCAAATGTATGACAGTGGTTGTAAAGAAATACTTAGTATCTTGCTATTCTACTCATTTTACTTTGGATTGATTTGCTATTTGCAGAGATTGTGTGGCACAGTTTTTAGATATGAACCTAATATTCTGTTTTAGTTTTATTAAAGAATATTTTACAAATACAGTAAATTAGACGCCTTTAAAATATAATTTACAAAACAAGTCATAACATTAACACTTTTTTCTTAAACACCATCAGAGTTATTCTTACATCTGTTATTACACCATTGATACACTCACCTATTATAAAAAGTTTGTTTTGTTTATATGTTTGGCATAATTTACTGTCACTTACAATAACTTAGGCCTCACTTCATAGAGGGAGAAATCTTGAAGATAACAGCAAAATCAATTGGAGTGAGTCTTAGAATATTGAGATAGCATATTTATAATATTTAGATAATCTCTGCTTAGAATAAGTAATCATCATATAGATAACTTCTAATTACAGCACCCTCTATTCCTGCTGATGATCTTCCCAAGCTTGAGAAGTCTCAACTCCACTACGTGTTGGTACTTGATAACATTAACTTACCTAAAGGACCAACCTAGTAAGTTGTAAATAGAATACAAGTGAAAAATGTGAAGACTTTATGTTCAATACGCTGGCTTCAGTGAAGTCGGCTATTTTGATAGAATGTGAGACCCATCAGTCTGTGTCTTATTCTATAGGTTTGCTAAGTATCAAAATGGAGAATGCAGTATTAGGATTATAGTGTGTGGCGTAACTTACAAAGCCCAATTCCTGACATTTCTATCTAAAACCATATGTGATATTGTTACTCATTTTTTCAGATAATCATATTCTAAAAGTCATGTTATGACCCATTCTGTAATGTGTTAAAAAAGATCTTTTCTGTATATCCATGTATCAAATTGCCGAAATCGAATTGTTATCCAATAGTGCTGTATCCTGTCCATACATGATAATCCTTAGCTGTCAGTTGCGTCCATTCCACTGACCACTTGACAACCTACTGGCCATGTGGTCAGGAGAGAAATGATTAATCACATACTTACACATGCTATGGATGCAACTTGCTGTGACACGCATTTACCATCATTTATCGTCATTTGCAATTATTCAATTATTCATTATTTATTTATTTTTTAAACTTTTATTTACTTATTCATTTATTTGTTATTACCGGTATGTGAGGGCTTAAGTGATTTCGACCTGGAACATACAATATGGTCTGTTATATATTGAAGCATTTTTAAGGGGAGAAATATTTTAGTGTAAGTTTTGGTTTCTGTGTGTGTTTAAGCATTAAGTATTTAGGGGGGGGGGTGCATATGGTCATTATCAAAATTTGAAAATACCCCTAAAGCACAGATTTCAGGTCAAAAAGCACCCTTATCTAAAGAAAGAAGCATTTTGTAAGGGGAGAAATATTCTTAGAAATATTTTAGTGTAAGTCCTGGTTTCTGTGTGTGTTTAAGCATTCAATATGTGAAGCTTTCCATACTGCATACTCCAGATACAAGGGGGATCTGCGGTGGTCTAGTGGTTACGACACCTGGCTCCAAAGCATGATCGAGTTCGCAGGTTCAAGTCTCTGCTGGGTCCCCAAAATAGATGGTCGGCCTGGTTGCTTTATAAATGTGCGGTGTTGTGGAGCCGTCCCTCTGCAACAGAAAGACCCCTTGCAACTAAAGGTAAAGAGATGGGAATTTATTCCCGGTTCCGGGTTTCTACCTTGTCGTGTTATGACCTAGCTGTTGAAAGCGACAGAAAACCCCAAACCTTCCTTCCTACCAGATGCAAACGGGTTAAGGAAATATATGATTTACAACTTTATCGATTCCTCAAGAGTTAACCTTTGTTTATTTATGTTGCAGTAAGTACCGTGTAGTGGTCGAGAAAGATTTTCGTACGAAGCGTAACGCAGTGATGCCTGCAAACATGTTGTCTACACTGACAGACTACAGTTCTGCTATGCAGAGTGGCTCTAGATATTACATAGCTGCCCAGCTGGACTCAATCACACCAGGACAGAGGTTTCCTATAGGAGATAACAAGACATATGGCACTTACTACAATGCTGCTCTGGAGGACAAGAAGAGTTACACGGTCTGGTTTGGAGTCAAAAGCACTGCTGGCACGGTGAGATAATTCAAACTTGCTTCAGATGGGGGTTTCAGTATGTTGTAAAATATAACTGCCTGCATCATTTTAAAATGATACCCTGAGCTGTTTCATTCTTTATTTTTGATAATAAAAAATATAATATTCATATGTCCAATTGTACTAGCATAGTTGGTTTTCACATATTACTCACAATTTATTTTGTCTTTCATGTTTGAAATTATAATCAGGGGTTTATTTTTGTTTTCGTCATTGTAGGAAACAAAATCTATGTATTGGATGGTTGGTGGTCTGACTGTCTCAGGTAAATTCTTTGTAACTACAACATATAGGTTAAGCACTTGAAGTAACTCTGGCTGCATTTAAATTTGTTTCAAATGAGTAATCAAGATAATAGCTATTATGAATTAGAATAAAAAATACCATCATCACAATACAATTAGTATATGATTTTATGGCTATCTGAATTCATGATACCAGAACACATATTTTTCTTAACTGCCCAACTCCAGCTTAATTATCATAAACAGTATATGTTGACCATGTACAAACCTGAATCAAAGTCATATACAACCCCCCCCTCCCCTAAATAGAATTAACAGTTTGTTTTGTAATACTCTTGTAGGTAAGGGTATATGGAAGTGTTATTCATATACTTGTGGTTTTTTAATATAAACCAAGTGTGCCTGCATATTAGAATTATCGTGCACAGAGGGTGTGTATTGCAGATAACCTCCTGGGTAAAGCTTTGAAATGTAGAACAGATGCAATTCGTTTTAGATTAATGTGCACTACAGCCAATTCCTTACTAATTGCAAACTTCCCTTTCTTCCATCGCAAGATAACAGTGTAAAAATGCTAAATGTCAGCCTGTTTTGTGAACAAATGGTGCAATTTCTTGAGCTCTATTATAAAAGTTCACCCTAAACCCCTTTACTAAACGTCACTTTCCCTTATTGCTTGTGCCACACAGAACCTAGTATACCAGTAGAAAATATAACTTTAACCACTTTCTCCTTTGCGAGTCATTTACTTTTGAGAGTATTAATATGTTCAGTACGTACTGCTTTGACCAGCCTACAAGCAGTTGTATATCAATAACACCCCAGCCTCTTTTTGTTGAGCTCTGGTAAGGCCAAAATGGCACCGAGCCAGTCTGCTGAGCCAGTGAATTTGCTGTGTTTTGCCAGATGCAGTTTTCGATATCTCAACCATTACTAGTATGTAGAGTACAATAGTAATGGTAATTAAATCTATTGCTCTAAAACCAAAACCTGAAGATAAACATTCTTTAAATCTAAGACTATATCTGGTGGCTGTAGAGCCCTTTACATAGGGTCCCAGAGTAATATGTATAGCATAACACACTAACATGTTTTGTTGGTTGTTTAATTTGTGGTTAATTTCTACAGAACTCATTACTCCGACAGAGACAGATTCATCCACAGGTTCAATAGTTGGTGGCGTGGTTGGGGTCATGCTTCTAATGGTTCTCATACTGGCAATGGTCCTCTACTTCAGGTAAGCATACCCACCTTATATACAGGTGCAATAGTGGGTGGTGTGGTTGGGGTCATGCTTCTTATGGTTCTCATACTGGCAATGGTCCTCTACTTCAGGTAAGCATACCCACCTTATATACAGGTGCAATAGTGGGTGGTGTGGTTGGGGTCATGCTTCTTATGGTTCTCATACTGGCATTGGTCCTCTACTTCAGGTAAGCATACCCACCTTATATACAGGTGCAATAATTGGTGGCGTGGTTGGGGTCATGCTTCTTATGGTTCTCATACTGGCATTGTTCCTCTACTTCAGGTAGGCATACCCACCTTATATACAGGTGCAATAGTGGGTGGTGTGGTTGGGGTCATGCTTCTTATGGTTCTCATACTGGCATTGGTCCTCTACTTCAGGTAAGCATACCCACCTTATATACAGGTGCAATAGTGGGTGGTGTGGTTGGGGTCATGCTTCTTATGGTTCTCATACTGGCATTGGTCCTCTACTTCAGGTAAGCATACCCACCTTATATACAGGTGCAATAGTTGGTGGCGTGGTTGGGGTCATGCTTCTAATGGTTCTCATACTGGCATTGTTCCTCTACTTCAGGTAAGCATACCCACCTTATATACAGGTGCAATAGTGGGTGGTGTGGTTGGGGTCATGCTTCTTATGGTTCTCATACTGGCATTGGTCCTCTACTTCAGGTAATTATACCCACCTTATGTTGTGCTTCTAATGGTTCTCATACTGGCATTGGTCCTCTACTTCAGGTAAGCATACCCACCTTATATACAGGTGCAATAGTGGGTGCGTGGTTGGGGTCATGCTTCTAATGGTTCTCATACTGGCATTGGTCCTCTACTTCAGGTAAGCATACCCACCTTATATACAGGTGCAATAGTTGGTGGCGTGGTTGGGGTCATGCTTCTACTGGTTCTCATACTGGCAATGGTCCTCTACTTCAGGTAAGAATACCCACCTTATATACAGGTGCAATAGTTGGTGGCGTGGTTGGGGTCATGCTTCTTATGGTTCTCATACTGGCAATGGTCCTCTACTTCAGGTAAGCATACCCTACTTATATACAGGTGCAATAGTTGGTGGCGTGGTTGGGGTCATGCTTCTAATGGTTCTCATACTGGCAATGGTCCTCTTCTTCAGGTAAGCATACCCACCTTACATGTATATACAGGTGCAATAGTTGGTGGCGTGGTTGGGGTCATGCTTCTAATGGTTCTCATACTGGCAATGGTCCTCTACTTCAGGTAAGCATACCCTACTTATATACAGGTGCAATAGTTGGTGGCGTGGTTGGGGTCATGCTTCTAATGGTTCTCATACTGGCAATGGTCCTCTTCTTCAGGTAAGCATACCCACCTTATATACAGGTGCAATAGTTGGTGGCGTGGTTGGGGTCATGCTTCTAATGGTTCTCATACTGGCAATGGTCCTCTTCTTCAGGTAAGCATACCCACCTTATATACAGGTGCAATAGTTGGTGGCGTGGTTGGGGTCATGCTTCTAATGGTTCTCATACTGGCAATGGTCCTCTACTTCAGGTAAGCATACCCACCTTATATACAGGTGCAATAGTTGGTGGCGTGGTTGGGGTCATGCTTCTAATGGTTCTCATACTGGCATTGGTCCTCTTCTTCAGGTAAGCATACCCACCTTATATACAGGTGCAATAGTTGGTGGCGTGCTTGGGGTCATGCTTCTAATGGTTCTCATACTGGCAATGGTCCTCTACTTCAGGTAATTATACCCACCTTATGTTGTGCTTCTAATGGTTCTCATACTGGCAATGGTCCTCTACTTCAGGTAAGCATACCCACCTTATATACAGGTGCAATAGTTGGGGGCGTGGTTGGGGTCATGCTTCTTATGGTTCTCATACTGGCAATGGTCCTCTACTTCAGGTAAGCATACCCACCTTATATACAGGTGCAATAGTGGGTGGTGTGGTTGGGGTCATGCTTCTAATGGTTCTCATACTGGCAATGGTCCTCTACTTCAGGTAAGCATACCCACCTTATATACAGGTGCAATAGTTGGTGGCGTGGTTGGGGTCATGCCTCTTATGGTTCTCATACTGGCATTGGTCCTCTACTTCAGGTAAGCATGAATGAATGAATGAGGGTTTAAGGGCACATCGCCACACAATGGCCATTTAGTGACATATATCATAAAGTATTACAAAGAAACGGTCCTTTGCCATAGTTGAAGAACAATGACAAAGCATAATTATACTAAGTGAACGAGGAAAAAGAGGGTGAGTAAGAGCAGAGCCTTCAGATCCGAAGAGAACCAAGGGATCTTTTAGATGTGGAGGTGCCAGTTAGCTCCTATTGCATGCACACCGTTGAGCAAGTAAGTAGGTTATGCTCCTTGCGGGGGCCTGGAGTAAATATACCTACCTTAAATTAAATAATTGAAAAGAATCAAACTCTAGTAAACCTGTGACTTAATATGTGGACAATTTTACACAATGGTTGATAAGAGATACTAAAGGTAAAAACATGTCAAATTAATTGTGCCCAAAGATACAACTAGTACCTTATTTAAGTCTGCAGTCAGATTTTGGTTATGTTTATTTTTGGTTGTAATTCTAGACGATTTGCGGCTTTTGCTCAGGTTTTCGGAATTTTGTCGTTATGGCACCAGTTTTGCATTATAAAAGAGCCATATATGATAGTACTTGATGACATAGGTGGTCACGGGTAGTTTGTTACAGGTGGTAGTTGTGCTGCTGCATGTTTCATTAAATGCACTGGTATTTCGGCGCACTATGGAACAGATTGTAATCGATCATTCTGTTAGACATGGCTTGGCAGGTAAGGAATGTTGACACAAGTAAAAGCCATCAGTTATCGACTTTGACTGTGATACATTGGATTTGTTTAGGGCAACTTAATGATGCTTTGTCGGCAAGTTTTTTTGTTTTTTGATTTATGGAATGTTCTATACTATTCGCGCTAGAATTGGTCATAGAAGTTAGTAGCTGTGCATATGGCTGGATTGTTACAATGTATATATATATATATATATATATATATATATATATATATATATATATATATATATATATATATATATATATATATATATATATATGTGTGTGTGTGTGTATATATGTATATATATTTTGTCCTTGACATTGATCATTTGATAGATAATATTACAGACAGATAGATAAAAAAATATCCATACACAAATATCAATACATACATGCTGAAATGAAGCTCTATTGTTCAGCTTCTGGGGTAGTTGAGTACCAATAACTGTAAGTCTTGATAGTTGAGTGAGTTTCAAGTACTTTTATTAATAAAACGTTTACAGAGCTGTGTGGTGCCTATGTTGCTCTCCTGACTGCCTGGTCACTTCTCGTCTCTCGTCTCCGTCCAAGTTCCCCGTCTCCTCGAATCACGCTTCCTTTTAGGCACCACCACAGACAACATCTTGTCTACAATCAATATATGATAACTAGGCATGCACGATAATTGAATTCTAACTTCTACCTTATCTAACTCTTGGTCAGCCTTGTTCGGCCATGTATGCTAATTCGGCCCTATATGCTAATCTGGTATCTTATTATCATCTTGTCAGCTATTTCCTAATCATGGAAATGACCTCAGCTAGTCCGGGACCTACTTAATTGCTTTATGACTACTGGCCCTGCAGCCGGAGGCGTTCACTGACAAGTTACCTAATACTAGCACAGCATCAATAATTCTCAGACAATATCTTGTCCCATGCATTAACCCTTTCTACCTCTAACCCTATTCTAGTAACATAACCTTGTTACATTCGTCCCTACCTTGTAAAAGAAAACTTTTCACACAAAAGTTTTCTGAATTCTTAACAAATCCTCAACTAACTTTATAAGAGGCTAAACAACAAACAATGGCTCCCTAATACCTTTACATGGGTAAAACCTATTTTGGAAAATTTTTGTTCCTGTACTTGTCGCTAATTCTGATCAAACACAGGGTTACCAAAACACTCTAATATGATGGTGTTTATGGTTTTCTTTGTTATTGTTAATGTTGATTCAAAAGGTTGGTCAACTAGTTCCGTTAACCTATGCCTTGCCTCAGCACTTAAATGGGTTGAGTGCACCTTAAAATAATTTTTCCTTAATTTTTCAACACATTCTTTGAACAAGGGTGAATGAAGTGAGTCGTTAAACTTCCACTCATGTCTTGCGGTTTGTGTGTGTTTTTCTAATAGGCTATGCGAAATAAATCCCACATTACAGTGCACACATAAACACGGCTGAAAAGACCATGGAAGGTGTTTTAATTCATGCCGGAGTTGCTTTGATGGCGTTTGAGGCATTATTTGACTACAAAACTTACAATTGCTTAATCCAAACCTACCCATTTTATTGAGAGCCACAACCAACCTTTATACTATATATATGTATAATATATGTTACAACATCAATACGTAAGTTTTGATAGTTGAGTGAGTTTCAAGTACTTTTATTAATAAAACGTTTACAGAGCTGTGTGGTGCCTATGTTGCTCTCCTGACTGCCTGGTCACTTCTCGTCTCTCGTCTCCGTCCAAGTTCCCCGTCTCCTCGAATCACGCTTCCTTTTAGGCACCACCACAGACAACATCTTGTCTACAATCAATATATGATAACTAGGCATGCACGATAATTGAATTCTAACTTCTACCTTATCTAACTCTTGGTCAGCCTTGTTCGGCCATGTATGCTAATTCGGCCCTATATGCTAATCTGGTATCTTATTATCATCTTGTCAGCTATTTCCTAATCATGGAAATGACCTCAGCTAGTCCGGGACCTACTTAATTGCTTTATGACTACTGGCCCTGCAGCCGGAGGCGTTCACTGACAAGTTACCTAATACTAGCACAGCATCAATAATTCTCAGACAATATCTTGTCCCATGCATTAACCCTTTCTACCTCTAACCCTATTCTAGTAACATAACCTTGTTACAATGCCTACATACACAAATACATACATACAAAACTGTAAGGATTGATAGGTATTACATTCCTCCATACATACACGTATAAATCGTATTTGACAAAAAAGAATATGAAATTAGGTTTTCAATTTTTCTTTCATTAGGAAAAAGAAGAAAAAGGCGACTAACAGAACGGATAGAAGCAATGATCAGTTGTATGTTAATATGCCCATAAAGGAACATGATACATCTAAATCTGACAATGACGCATCGTCTTCAACCCAAGTGATCAAAGAGAGAATTACGGAAAAGATTAGATTGGAAAACAAAATGATTGCCACATCAAAAGGTGAAGTAAGTACTATTGTGATTGTACGGTGTTCTATGTATTGTTACATTTGATTGCAACATGAATACTTCAAAGATTCACAAGTATTGCCTTATTTGACATATAACAAGGAACATCTTAAATAATTATTCAAAATGCGTTTTAAACTATTTAGATATGTTTATTTCAGGTCTAAAATGATTGATCTCCATGCAAGTAACATCCCACTTTGAAAATCATAGGGCACACAGGTACAGAGGGGGGCCGCACCCGCGTTACATATTTCTCGCGGAAGATGGGGTCTTTCTTTAAGACCTCCGCATGTCCACGATTTTGTAACAGAAGGGTACTTCTTTGTACCCAGATACGAAGTATGAGGGGTGAAAATCCCCTTACAATCCACGAAATATGCGCGGCTCTGACGCCGAGTGACTCCCGAAGTGACTGGGCTTCCGAGTTTGTTGCCACCACTTGCTGCCGCAAGTCAGAAGATCGTGTTTCCAGTCATCCAATGTCAATGTTTTGATAAAAGAAGGGGTGTTTATTTACTGGAAAAAGTCATCGTTTTTATTAAAATATAGGTGCTTTTTTGGCCAGAAATCAGTGCTTTAGGGGTATTTTCTAATTTTGATAACGAGCGTATGCACGCCCCTAAATACCAAAGTGCCCCCCCCCCTGGGGGATTGTATATATGCTTATTAAGTGCAATGTGTTGATGAATCTAACATCAAAATGTTTTAGGAAGACTGATGTATGTAAATTCCATTTAGTTGCAACATAACTTAAATATGGATATGGATGTATTTCTTAGAATATGCAAAAAGAAATCTTTATCGAAAGGGAAATTGAAGGAATGAAGATCGAAAAAAGCTCCTTGGACATGATAGAACATATAGGATCAGGAACTGTTGCCGAAGTCTGGTTGGCTAACTTCACAGTTGATCCAATATTTGAATTGAATGCAAAACAAGTGGCTGTCAAGATGCTTAAAGGTATGAACAAAAATCTTATACATCAAGGTTTCAGTCGTTTATGCAAAACACATTAGAACAAGGGCTTCCCCCATGAGTGACATGAGTTGCTCATTGTGCATGAATAACTAGCCTATTAGAAGTGTGTAGTGATATTGCAAGTGACTAGGGAAATCAATAATTTTCCCAAGGTACTTCGTTGAATCACCTATAACTACTGTCTAACACCAGATTAAAATCAGATGGCGGACATATATATCGTTAACCAAACCATGCCCTTCTTTCCATTATTGGAATGTACACACACACACACTTTGTATATATATAAATATATATATATATATATATATATATATATATATATATATATATATATATATATATATATATATATATATATATATATATATATATGTATATATATATATATATGCATATGCTTACAAATAATCTTTCAGAACACATAACAAGGCGAGGAAAGCAGATATTCAACAATGAACTGAATGCTATGAAGATAATTCCAAGGCACAACAACATTATCGCTTTCATTGGAACCAGTGGCAAGAAAGGTGTGTTGCCCGGTTGAGCAAGTTGAAGTCTTAATATGATAAGGCTGAAAATGATAATGAGTCTCTATATAATCATGAAATTTTATCTGTCTTTGGTTAGGTCCTATGGACAATGATGAGGGAGAACTCATTTTACCAATTTATTAATAGGATGTTCAGATATAAGTGGCTATAATGAGTATAGGTTTACCATATTTATATATCTGATAAGGAAGAGAAAATATTCCTATGTAATTATGTACAATTTCTTTTATGTAATGAGACCTCAAACTCACTATCACTATGCGTAGTCTAATCAATATAAACAGGAAATGGAGGATTACATATTCCAATAGTATTCCATTGGATACCTTGTAGATGCTTTGATGATAGTGACAGAGTACGCTTCAGGAGGGAACTTAAAAGGATATCTCAAACACCAAAGGTCCATCGCAGTGGAAACCCGAACTCTGACAGCCAGAAATCTTATAAAGTTTGCATCTGAAATTGCAAGTGGAATGGACCATGCGACCAAATACAATGTAAATACACAATAAATATATATCTTCTAAAGTACTAATACCTGATTAAGCAAAGCTATGATTTTAGTATCATTCAGATTCATTACTGTAATTTACTCACTGCATTACATTTTTGCATCAGGTTTAAAGTTAATCAATAACACACAAAATAGAGTTACTCTATAAGTTTCTTCAGGTTTATGTGAATTGTATTTATTGTTTAATAGATATTGGTCTAAAAGCGTTCATGCTGTTCATGGTATTTCTTTTTTTTCAGATGCTTCATTGTAATTTAGCGTCACGTAAAATTCTTCTTGGTAACAATGGCACTTGCAAGATTTCTGATTTTGGCATGGCCAGAGACATCAAGGAAACAATTGCTCATCTGAGGAAATCATCAGTAGGTTTTTGAACAATACAACTTTCTTCAGTTTTGACAAAACCGTAATCAGCATTCATAACCCTATCACCTACAAAGAATTTGTCTACTACATTTCCTTTCGCATATCATATCGGGGAGGTCAAATTTAGAATCATTTTTATGAGCTCTTAAAGTATTCATGAGTAAGCCGCAAGTGGCTTTCACTTGGCGTTCGAAAAAGGTGATGAGAAAATTAGTTCCATGCCCCTGCTAAATGCTTTCTAGAGTCAAACGATCCTTTTTTTAATTGATCTTTGATTTTTGGTTTACCTGTTACTTTAGATAGTTGATAGATTCCCATAGATACTCTAGGTTTCTCCACCAAAAAAAACATGTTACCTACACACACGCACACACAAACACACACAATTACACACACACACCCACACACACACACACACACACACACACACACATATATATGTATATATATATAATATATATATATATATATATATATATATATATATATATATATATAATATACAATTTTCTGACTTGTCTGCAGATCCCTTTACCACTTCGCTGGATGGCCATTGAATCTATTGAGAATGATGAGTACACCGTAATGGGTAATGTGTGGTCCTTTGGAATTCTTCTGTGGGAAATCATTACCTTAGGTAATATTTATTTCTTATGTTTAATGTTTCTAGAACAATTAACAGATGTAGGATAAAGATACTATCAAGTTCAAAATAAGTGTATGACCTGGTATGGAATAATTTTAAATCACCTCAATAACCTTATCAATATATATATATATATATATATATATATATATATATATATATATATATATATATATATATATATATATATATATATATATATATATATATATATATATATATATATATATATATATATATATATATATATATAAATATATATATATATATATATATATATATATATATATATATTATATATATATATATTTATATTTATATATGTACATATATATATATATATATATATATATATATATATATACATATATATATATATATCTATATATATATATATGTGTGTGTATATATATATATTTGTATATATATATATATATATATATATATATATATATATATATATATATATATATATATATATATATATATATATATATATATATATATATACATGTATATATATATATAGATGCATGCATACTAGTATGTATGTTTTTACATATGTATATGTATGCAGGTATATATATATATATATATATATATATATATATATATATATATATATATATATATATATATATATATATATATATATATATATATATATATATATATATATATATAATATATATATATATATATATATATATATATATATATATATATATATATATATATATTATATATATATATATTTATATTTATATATGTACATATATATATATATATATATATATATATATATATACATATATATATATATATATCTATATATATATATATGTGTGTGTATATATATATATTTGTATATATATATATATATATATATATATATATATATATATATATATATATATATATATATATATATATATATATATACATGTATATATATATATAGATGCATGCATACTAGTATGTATGTTTTTACATATGTATATGTATGCAGGTATATATATATATATATATATATATATATATATATATATATATATATATATATATATATATATATATATATATATATATATATATATATTTTATATATTTATATATATATATATATATA
>OZ012684.1:45959440-46021940 GCA_963942565.1 Maea johnstoni | reverse complement strand
TGGCACTCAATGGCCTTTGTGTGCCGATGTGCCTTTCAGGACAAATTCATTCATTCCCATGTAACCGCCATGCGCGACATCGAAGAGCATTAAATACTGTAATCCTCTCGTTGTCTGTTGAAGTTGCTTTAACCACTGTGCTGATCATGGTATCAACACCCTCGGTTTTAAAAATATTTCACTGTGGCATCAATCGACCAATAAAAATTCAACAAGGTAGCTTTCTACTACTATTTTACACATGGCCTTTTATCCAATAAGAGCTAAGATTTTAAAAATTAAGTATAATAATAGTTAATTTGTCTTCTTGGCCTTCTTTGTCTTTGTATCAGACGTTTACGAACGCAGTGCAGAACACATACATACCAGGGGCCATGTCTTTAACACATACTTACCTGCCTGCCTACGTACCTACGTAGCTACGTACGTAAGTAAGCACGAACATACATACATTCTCACACAAATATCTACATTGCCGATGTTGTTTAAGTTGTATAATCTTTATTTCTTGTACCCGTATAACAAGACTAACTTTCACAATATAATCATTTTATAAAAAGCAAATGAACTATTTATGATAGATATGGTAAAGAATGATAAGCTAAAATTATACACCACATGTTTAGTTAAAACTTAGATGACCAAACACAAGTGAATTCGAAACCAGCCGGTCAACCTGAACATGCTGGCCTCAACCAGCGTCAACTAATAGCCCCCTAATAGCCCTAAATTGGTGCCAGCTGATGGTGGAATTCAAAGTCATATTATGGTAATTCTTGAAACGGAGATGCTAAATTCCGAAATCAACTTGAAGTTTTCCTTCAAACGTGAATTTCCATTCATCATTCATAAGATATATTCATAAGTAGCATACATAGAACCAGATAATTTGACCCTTATGATGCTAGTGGCTAATTTGGCCAATTCAAAATGATGCAAAAAACTGAAAAATGATTGAAACGCTGGCAACTGGATACTCATCTGAGAGTACTCAGTGAGAGCTATCCAATGAATACCGGCATGACAGAATTCAGATGGTTTTCAAAACTCTTTGCATCCTTGTGTATGTATGTATAATTATTGACTATGCTAGAATCATAAAAGTACTTGTGCTGTAGACGAAAGTAGCCTCAGCATTGGAAGGGTTAAAGAGGAGCACTAAGGTGTGAATGGGCTAAATGCTTGGAGACGGATATGCCTGGACATTGGATGTTATCTCGTCGGCAGTGTGATAGCAAAGGCACGTTTTACATCCAAACCCTTATTTGGAAACACGTATATCTTGGAATTGCCAATTATTTTTCTTATAACCTGGTGGATTATCAAGGCAATCGGGAAAACGTTACATTACAAACGTTAAGCGTCAACATCATGAGTTTCGCTAGCAGGTTCAGTTCTCTAAGAACAACACACCATGCCGCTCGTAGTTACTAGTATTTAAATTCTAGGGATAAGAACACGTCTTGATCTTAGCATATGGTCGTTCCGAATCCATGCCTATTAGATTCATTAACTGAAGAACAAATTCAAGTGAAAATAAATCTTTATTCATATTCATATATCAGAGAGATGAGATAACCGATATGATATTTTCATCTCATATTAAAAAAGTTTCTTGAAATAGTATCGCAACTGGAATCTGCTAGGAGACAGCTCTGAAATGAAGTGTTATGGTGAGTTATATGTGTCAGGTTGATAAGAGGAGTTCAACTGTCGCATTGTCGCTCCAGCTTGCGACAGAGACATCAAAACTTGCGACGAGACAACCCCTTTAATCGTTATTGAACTCAGGGAATTTTCAGAAACATGACAATGATTCTGTTTAAATATTTCACTTGCATTTCTAAATTATAAATACAGATTGTACTAAGAACGTAGACACCATTTATTGAAACCATCTATTGATTGAGATAGGTATTCATTAATGCTACAAAGCTAATATGGCGATATATGGTGATAATATTCAAACTGATTTTTCGCACAGCGCCCACCAAAAGTTGCTGTGCTCCTGGAAAAATTGTCTGTCCACCAGGATTCAAAAACTTGGGCACCCCTGATGCCCATTTAGCTGAAGGTCTGATATGCCCTTTTGAAGCGCGTATCAGTGATATGACGAAGATAGAATGATTCATCAGTCATGTACACATTTGACCCTGTAACACTACCTCCAATACCTCCAATGAATCTTAGTAGGCAAGCTGGCACAGTGACAATATCATGTTTCCTTTCATAGCTCAGTATTATTGGAATTCTAGATAAAGTCATATCAAGTTGTTTGTGGAAATCCAATTATAGCATGTTGAACCTAGCATATTTATTACCAAATAGAACATCCCCCGAAGTAAATCCCACCCTTTAAGTTCTCATCAAGTCAAATTTGCTAATTGTGCACTAGTATGTAGCAGGTTGCAACCCCTGCGGGCGGCGGGACATTCAACACTATAAAATATACACAAACGATTGTCCCCAAATTAAAAAAAACACAAAAAAACAACAACATAAGAATACCAACTTTTACAAATTTGGCTAATTTTGATAAGAATTAGAGGGATGCGCAAACAAATATGAGATAAATTAAAAAATAAACCCAATCGACATTTGGAGTGTGTACATGGTCCACTGCAGTCTAAGAAAATTTGAAATCATCCATTAGACAAAGTAATTTCTAGAAGATTTAATTGTCTCAGGTTAACATATGGAAAAGAAGAATAGGCTTAGTAACCCAAATGAGAAGATCAACCGACTTTCAGTCCTATAATTATTCATTATTGCTTTGTTTTCAAAATATCTTAATATATATAGCACACCACATACATGTAATGATGTATGTATTAGATAAGCTGCAGATGTGGAAGGTTTAAATAAGTTGAACAAGGAAGATCGACTTCTTAAAGTTTTACAGCTTACTATTTTCACTTTCAGTAATTCATTAAGAATATAATAGTTATATGGACTTCCGTGTCCGATCCCCGATGTCTTGAGTCACCACCTATGATTATGTCGTGATTTGGATAACGTCGTGGCGTGGGCAATGCGGATGTTGGACCCTTGCCCTTTAAATTCTATTTTTAGCTTCGGTATCTTTACGCTTCGGCGAACCTCATCCCTGGTCACGTGACCACAGGTGAAAGATGGCGGACGACGTACGAGTAGTTTATTTCCTTGTTGCATTGATGGTGATTTCGGTTCGTTCTCAAGGTAAATATTGTATATGAGTTACTTAATATATTCTTGATCACATTGTTAACATTTTGGGTTAAATCTTCGCAACATGAAGATACTTTGTACAAGGTTTCATGACATCTAAACAACTTGGGCAAGATTGATATTTTTGACTTCAGAGTTCAGAACAAGTTACCTGGGCTGGGGCAGGGCAAGTTACTTCTAAGGACCCTGCCCCAGGGATGATTATCATCAGACTTCAGCCGTAAAATATCATGCTAATCGATGTGATTAAAGTCATTTTGTTCTACCTTGCCTTTAAATTGATTATGATATGGTGTATGTACACATATAGGACATTACTTTTATTAGTTTTTTCATGTCTTAACTCTTAAGTCCATTTAAAAAATACTTTGTGAATTACAGTAATCATAATATCTAGCAAACGTGCCGTGACAGTTGTAAGAGCTCAAGTTGATTTCACAGCATATGTTTAATTTCTAAGCGAGGTAAAGATCTCACACTTTTAATTGCCATGTACAGGTAGTAATATCTTGGCAATATTTTCTGGCATTGCAGTGACAGTAGGCCGGTCTATATGTGGTGGCTACACTCGTTTGGTACCTGTTTTTGCTCACCTGTCAGGTCATAGCATTTATGGTACTGAATAAATGTTCAAATGGCATGTACATGTGTATTACAGCTTGCTTTTTAAAAATAATAATAAAAAAATATGATATATATGAACCTTAAAAGTCAATATGACTTTGCCAGGCACTGAAAAAGACCTGTCTATTCTCTAAACAACCTCTTACCTGGAGCAGAGATTATCTATACTCATAAATAGATTCTTCCTGCCTGGAGACATTGGCTGTCAGACACAGCAGACCTCCCTTGATCCAGGTGTTTTCATATCAACTGGGGCTGGGGAGCAGGTCAAGACAGGGACCTACATAAGGGCAGTGACTTCCCATTGACAAGGAGAAAGCTTAGATGAGCAACCACAAGTGGATTAGCAACCGGCCGGCGTACCGAATCTTGCTAGCCTCAAACCGATGTCCCGGATGTAAGCGAGACTGGTTGCTCGCAGCTTGCTTGCAAAAATACTAGTTGCTCCTGTGCATGTGGGTGCAGGTCTAACTTCCTTAACAATGTAAGCAAATACGGGCGCTGTTCTCATTCATTCATTCATGCGCTAAGAACGATCTCTATGATTGATTGATCGATTGCGTTTATTTAGGTATAAAAATGTACATGTACAATACAAGGTAAAACAATTTAAATAAGACATGGTTACAGTGTCAGAGGTTATAGATACATGGCATAAATATACCTCGGACAGCACTTTAAGTGTCCAGCACTTATTACTTATTATATACAATAGAATGAGCAAATAAAATAGGACTTTGTAAGATGGGAAGATTTCGATCATTTTCTGGGGAATTGATTACACTGACGTAAAGGGGTGGGGGGGGGGGGGGGGGGGAGAGATTTTTTAGTCTACAAGACGCTGCTCATATTTACTATGTATAATTATTACTGGCTTGAAATAAAGCTTATTTATCTATAGAAGAAGAGGTGGAAGCAGAGGAAGTGATTCCTTGCAAGTGAAACAAGACGGATAATAGACATGTCTAGATATCCACATCCTGTCCGCAATCAATGCATCCCCACTTCCCTAATCCTAATACTGAAATCACATTTTCGGTAAATCAGGGTAAATGCAATTTCCTTGGTACCCACATCCTCCCTCCCTCCTAGGGGATTTCGGTTGGATGTCATCACGGCACTTATTGCACTAAATGCAAGTACTAGTATATTGAACACAATGGCGCTCACCAATAGATAAGTGTGGCAAACTTAATCTGAGGTTTATGCACTTCAGAAGGATGCAGTTTATATGATGTGTTAAATAAACTGAACAGTCTCAGAATGGAATTGCGAGTGATGTCCACTTCTGATAAGGGTTGTGAGTTGATTTTAAAGGAAAGGGTTATTGTTAAAATTCATAGAAAAGGCTTTGAAACTCTGATAGTAATTTCCTTTATGTTTTATTTTTCTTATTCTTCTACTACAATATACTCCAAAGATGGGAAAGAAGCAATGGAGATCAGTTATTTTATTGCACATCCTAGATACTGGATGTAGGGATCAGCCTGCTAGTTTTCAATACATTTAAGAATACACTTTTATGATTGATTATGATTTTTTTCCTGGACAAAGTGGGCTAAAGATATAGGTTTGTAAATACACATGTATCTATAGTAACCATACAAAAAGATTGAGGTACGCCTTAGAAGGAACTAAAAAGCATGTGTCAAAAACAAGATATTTTTGGTGATACCTTAATAGAGAGTCAGTGATTTATTTATCCAGCACTTTTATTTACTTTTAAAGGGGATGCCTAATGTCTTTCAGAAATGATCTAGTATTAACATAGTATTTGCAATATGAGAATTGCATATTTAAATTTAACTTTTAGGAATATTTTAGCTAAGTATTCATGTCGACGTGGCAAGTGTTTGAATAGGATTGTGCTTGTCCACACTTAAGTACAGTTGCACTGAACTTATCGTCACAAAACCACTCATTTTACAAGATTAATTCAGGAAATGCCTCATCAAAACTACATTTTTCCATAATATTAATTCTCATCTTTAGAATGGCGTAATACTTAATACTCTAGCTAGTAAAATAACCGAGAAAATTGAATGGAAAACTGACAAAGATAGAATTTTCAGTTCAACATTGCTGTCTTCATGTGGCTATGGCGGGTAGTGACGTCACTGCAGTCACACTTGCCCAAAATAGAATGCGCCGATCGAGGCTATGAGCTTATCACGGCGCCAATGGGAACTGGGCACTCCTTGCCTATCCCTCTTAGTTATATTGGTCCAAGGAGAAAGGTACCACTAAAACACCAGATACACACTTATATTTAAGCCATCTTCTTAATGACTTTTTATCAATATAATGACTTTGTTTATTAATTAAATATTTAACTTTAGAACATGACACATTTCATATTTTTCAATATCTAAAATTATTTCACTATATATCAGGGTTGGGTTTCTTCCGGAAGAAACTTATTTCTTCCAGGACAACGGAAGAAACATGGTTTCTTCCGTATTTTTCCACTTTCTTCCGGAAGAAATGGAAGAATGGGATCTATGATAAGAATTGAAAAAGCTATTGGTTATGAATAACATTAATGGGCAGATGATAACAAACAAAAAGATCTGAGGTAGAATAGTTTATATATATGCCATTATAATCTTACAATACATTACATCAATTCCTGTCACACTTAGTTTAACCCTTGTAAATTTGCCCTTGTAAATTTGTTTTATCTGATAGATACCTTTCACATACATGACCCTTTACATACTAGTTTAACCTTATATATATACTGATTTAAGTTAACCATACAAAGTTATTTAGTAAGAAAACAGAGATAACATCCTCTTAACTCATTAGCATGAGTGTCATACACCTGGACTAAATAGAAATATCTTGATAGCAAAGCAATATTTTGAGACACATATTTCCAGTAGTTAACCATACACAAACGGGTGCAAAAGTGAGAAAGTATCCTCTTAACCCATTCACATGTGAATCATACACCTGGCCTGACTCTTATAGAAATATCTTAAGAACAATGCAACATTTGAGAAATATTTAGTTGAAAGTTATTCTTACTCTTCTGTTTAGCAAACACTCATACAATAAGTAATGTTCTAGTTTTCCACACAATCTGTGTACTCCTGGTGCTAATCTGTTGATTGATGCTGATTACTGTTAAGCTATCTCTGTCTAATGACAAACTGTTTCTTTATAACTTGAGTTAAGACATTAACATTGGATTAGTTTCATATCCAGGTTGCTGGTCCATTATATACACAGGGTTCACATTAACTATGGATGTTGAAAAGAAGCAGTTAAGCTAAGTAGTCAGATCCTTTCTAATAGCAATTCAATGGGATTAACTCTACAATTAGAGGCATTTACACTTGACCTACATAGGGTTAACTAATAATCCAGGTCCCCCTTTTCCCCTTAACATCCTATAGCAGAAAACAAGTTTGGCTGCTTTTTCTACCCCAAGACGGTTGCGGATCTTGTTGTGGATGAGTCCAAATGATGAAAAGATTCTCTCAATGGATGCAGATGATGCACAAGCAGAGTGCAGCTGTATCATAAGTTCAACTAGTCCTTCTGGCAAAGCAGCATACTTCAGGCCCTTCCACCAGGTTACAGGGTTAATGCTGCCCACCTTGAAAAAGGATGCTGGGAAGGGGTCCTCCTGTGCAGGCTAGCTAATCTCTCATGTATGAGTACAGTTGGAAACCATATGTGGTGTGACAGTAGCTAGTTTGAGTGGTTTAAGCTACTTTATTTTATTCAGACATACCTTATTTAGTTGAGTACATGGAAACCATGCTTTTCATACCATAAGGCATATTACTAACATGTCAATTTGAGAGATTTAAGATTCCTCATTGTTTTCTATTTAAGTGCTGCTCATTTGCTATCATACTATTCCTTATCATCTATATTTAAAGAAAAATTCAAAGAAAACTGGAAGAGATAGGTTTCTTCCAAAACATTGGAAGAAATGGAAGAAACATATTTCTTCCAGGACGGAAGAAACCGGATTTTTCCATGGAAGAAACCGCTAACCCTGCTATATATATACACTAGAAGTGATTTCAGAAACATTTTACTTTATGATTCTGGGCATTTATAATCCTTACTCAATAGTGTGCACTGTGTATTAGTGAAATCAATAGTTTATTAAAATGGAGTCTTGATGAATGATGAGTGTGTGAATCAATCTGATGGTTTTAAGTTGTAATCTACTTGTTAAGTTACCATCGGGATTCTGGTTCTATACATATGATGCACTGGTAGGTCCCTGTCTTGGTAGCTCCGAGTCTTGACCCAAACATTTATAGTTGCCTAGCTCAAGCTTCATCCCTATTTAACATGCTCCACCCCTATATATTTGGGTACCAGCATAACAAGCAAAGATCAGGTAACCAAGTTGAGAATAGCCTTCAATTGCAATTGAAGCATGCTATCTATAGCTCTAAAGTCACTTTTCACTATCATGCAAAATCAGAGGATTTTATCATAATAGTTGTGAACTTCGGGTGCTTGAGCTTAGATATATTTTGATGCAGGGTCTTAGCCAGGGTTTAGCAATGGGTGCCCAAAATAGACTAAATTGTAACATTTTGGGGCGTCCAATATTTCATGGGAGTTCACAATATACTCAGATTACAACAATAAACATGTATTTACTTATGGAAATAGGGCATAATATTCATTAACAATGTTATGGGAATTATATTAAGGTGAGGTGAAAAGTTATATGCTGAAATTGAAACAGGTTATTATCAGCCAATGTCCCTACTCTTAATGCAGTCTTAAACAGGACGTATCAATCACAATAGTTCAAAGGCAAGTATGGTAACTTGAACCCCCTGCAATACAAACCGTTTGTATTGTAGCCCTCAGCTGCAATACAAACAGTTTGTATTGCATACTTGACAATACAAACGGTTTGTATTGTGGAGCTGACAATACAAACAGTTTGTATTGCAAGCCAACTACAATACAAACAGTTTGTATTGCAAGCCAACTACAATACAAACGGTTTGTATTGTCGATGACAATACAAACCGTTTGTATTGTGGGTGGTAACTTGAACCACCTGCAATACAAACGGTTTGTATTGTCTATGGTAACTTGAACCCCCTGCAATACAAACCGTATGTATTGCTGAAATTGAGTGGTTCAATACAAACGGTTTGTATTGTAGGCATTTGTAGCACTCATTACTTTGATGGCATAAGTACCTTGAATGGAAGATGGTGAAAGGTACAGTGCATATTTACAAAGTATATAACTTGGTCAATTATTAAGAAGGCTTAGGAAATACTTTTTCAGGTGTATATCTATTATGATTATAAAACTATATATGTACTTTATTATAATATTAAAACTATCACTTGTGAATATTTAGCTCTTTTGTGAGGATGTGGTGGCTCTTGAAAGAGCCGTTGGGGGTACATGTATGACTGATACATGTATTAGTTGCGGCTAGGAATTTTTTCTCTGATAGCCTTGTCAACTGTTTCCATAACCATGTCGACCAGGCAGTCACTTTGCCTATCAGGGACTTGATAGTTCTCAACCTGGTTGCTGATGTGTTGGACATCTATGCGTTCTTGGATAGCACGCACACTTCTTGCCCGGCCCGCTTGCTGAAGCTGGTTCCTGAATTCTGGCTGCCAGATTGCATTGAGGATGTCGGTTAGGACCTGGTGTTGGGCTGTTTCAGTCTTCTCTTGTTTCTTTCTACGCTCAAAGTCGTCTCTTGTTTCGCCAGTCTTTTTCATTTTCTGAACCTTTCTCGTCTTCTTTCCTGCAACGTTCACTGCAGTTTTTACCACAGCCTTGCCTACCTGGTATTCTTGGGAAAATTTGGAATACAGGTCTGCTGCTGCTCTTTCTGCTGTAAAGGTTCCAGAAAACCTACCTTCAGCTGGGGTAGACCTTAGTTTAATTTGGAATAAACAGGCAAACAACTCTGAAGAATTCAAAGCCCACCTCAGTTTCATGTGAGCAGTTTTCCTTGCTCTTTTTACATGAAGTTTATAAAGAGCTGGGATGACTATAACACCAGGTTTAGGTCTCACTTCTACTGGATAGAGTGCTGACTGTTCCTCAGTCATATTGACAAAATAGTCACGCTCATATCTCTGTATATAAACCAACACCTTGTCCTTAACTGACATGGTAGGAGGCAACTTTGGAAAGATATTATCCATCTTGGAATCTACTGGAGGAAGCAATGCTAGCTCAGAGGCAGATCTCTAGGAGAATGACTTGATAGCCAATGGTCCAAGTATATATACTTGTTAAATCAAAGGGTAAACAATTGTCACTCAGTATGTCACTCTCCTATATTTTGGCTCAAACACCAGATAAGTAAGCCTTGTGATGCTATGATATCAAACATGATGGCAATTAGGTTACATGTGAGTAAATCTCATCACAACAACAGCACAGTAGCAAGTTATTAATTGTAACTAATCAGATCAATCAAGTGATTACTGCAAGTCATTGTGTAATTGTCCCAGCTACCTAGTACCTACCTTGTACTATTGTTACAAGCTATTTATTTGAGTTTTATTTGTTGTCTCTAGATAATCTTATACATGCTATGACTTAAATACAGGAAGTGTCGGTTAATAAATTAACCATTATATGATCCTCCAGTCACTAAGTAAAACAAGTTTCAAAGCATTATAACCATGTTCATTGTTTTGAATTATGATCTGAATAAATTATCGAATTTGAATTAATTTTGTCTTTATTTACCACACATGATATTTCATCCAGTCATTCACATCACAATACATCCAGTTTGTATTGCAGTGCTGACTCACAGCGACAATACAAACCGTTTGTATTGCAAAGCCCTGAGAAATCTGAGTCAGGCCGACAATACAAACCGTTTGTATTGCAGCAGCTCACTCAAGAGCACAATACAAACCGTTTGTATTGCAGGAGGCTAGGGGGTTCAAGTTACCATATTTGCAGTTCAAAGAGGATTACTGCTGGGGCTCTGTCAATGTAGGTCATGGTATTGCGGAAAATGATTGGTCTATTGTTAGCATACCTACTTCTATGTCAGGTTACAAAAACAGGAGAATGAATTTAAGACAAATACAGGAAGTTGAACAATAGAAAAAGTAAAGCAATCACAGTCTTAGCCAGGATTTTTAAAATACCTGTCCAAAACAGGTATCACATAATTTCTGCCCGTCTGTATTTAGCAACTCAGCTTGTTCAAATTCTTATACCAACGGAACTACATTTCATAGCCTATCATGTCAAAAAGGGCAATTTACATATCAACCATGTCTTATAAGATGTTTTTAAGGAAAAGATATGGTTATTAATCCAAATAAAGTGAAAATTCAAAATTCTTCATAATTTTGTGTACCTATCTAAAAAGTTGTTTTCAGGAAATTGCCTGTCCAAAAGACAGGCAGAACAGGTCCTTGCTTAACCCTTTTGCTGCTGCTGGCTAATTTAGTCAAGATGAGAAGATGACTAAAAGCTGAGAAATGACTGGAACCCTGGCAAATGGGTACTCATCTGAGAGTGCTCGGTGAGAGCTTTCCAATGAATACCAACATAACAGGGTTTAGATGATCATCATAATTTTTTGCTTTTTTGTGCTTTGGACGAAAGTAACATCAGCAGCAGAAGGGTTAAGTCCCTGAGAGCAATAGTATGATTGACCAAGATTCTTCATGTTGCTTGTCTTACTTGCTGAGCAATCTAGATCTTGGAAGAGCTAGATTTCTATGCTTTCATAACTGGTTCTGGATTCAACCATCTACATTTACCTTCAGATCATTTGCAATGGTTGATTGAGAATCAAATAAATAAATACATAGGAAATACAGAGGTATCCAGGGATGCAAATGCAATCCACCTAAAAGCATTATGCGATTACATGATGCTTGTAAGCACAAACACATGTAGTTTTATTGACCTTGACAAGTGGTAGTTATTTCGAAAATAAAGAAATCAAATGTAAATGATTCCAGAGAAGGAAGACTGGTTTGATGGTGTTGTTCGTTGTGAGTATGAGGGTACTTCATGGATCAAATTACTCCTACCAGTCATGTTCATTTCAGTCAGATAAGGGTAACTTAGGCATTTGGTGTACCTTGACATGAGAGTGAGGCAATCTTATGGCTTTGTAAATCACCTTAGTTATTAAGCATGCACTTTATAATGGGTAATTAAATCAGTTAAAAAACATGTCCTTCAAATAGTCACAGTGAAACTCAACTTGTGCATTGAACTTCTTTTTGTCATATGCATGGCAAATATTGTATTCAAAGGCAGATATAGTGTAAATAAGTGCTGTATATATGATTTTAAGAACTATTTCACTCAATTAATGCTGCTTTCCCATTTCTTGAAGATAACATGCATTTAATTCACATGTTTATGATTTGTATCTGAATACCTTGTAGTCTCCATTGAAATATGTGACTTTTATAGTCTTACGATAGATCATTCAGGGCTCAAAATTAGGGGGTTCCCAGGAGACGCAGGCTCCCTTGAATTCTCCTGTGGATCCCTCAAAATCTCAGCAGGGAGCCCAAAGATGTACTAGTTTCTATACACAACAGCTGTAGGTAGCTTTTGAAGATGCAATTGGGCTCCCTGAATAAAAGCTCATTTCAAGCCCTGTCATTTTTGGAGAATTTGTCTAAAAATCCTAGCCAAGGTCATGCCACACGCCATGGGTAACTGGTATAAATACACATTACTTCAAACATATGCCTATTGCCTCGATACGTGGACAAAGCAACTTCCTGGTTAGTTAAGAAAAAAATCATGGCATTTAGCAATAAATGTGACCTGTGCAACCCCAAAATGTCTACTATACGCATGGGTGATATCTTTCTGATGTAAGCATCGGCTTGTGTGAGCTGCATGGTTAAAAGAACTTCCTTGTGTGATTCAAATAGATCTTTGACATTGACCCAATTGTGCCTGGTATACCTCAAAAAGACCTTAATATTTAAATGGTATCTTCCTAACTTGTGTCATTAGAAAGTATTTGAAGGAGAAATGCATGCAAATGAAAACATGACTTGGGAACTTTTTCCTCAACTATTGTACAAATCTGTACCCTCATTGTCAAGTGATTGTCGAATTGCCACATGAAGCTAAGGGAACCCGGACAACAGAACTTCAAATACATGGCAGAGTGCCAACTCTAATTGTGTTCTAAGTAGTTTGCACTGTACAGGAAAAGCTGGACCCAAGGTCTTGGCCACTATTTCTAAATTAGGTGGCCAAAATTGGCAAAATTTTTGTAAAATCTTTGGGCGTCCTATTTTTCAAGGGAGCTTTTACAAAGCCAAGAGAATAAAATCTTATCTTTTCTCACTTTTCAAAATGTTGTACATGATAAAATGACCCAATATAAGGCTATGATTTTTATGATTTGTAGAATGTATTTGATTAATGTTAATGATGAAAGAAATCCTTATTCATTTTACTGCTGTTTACTTACTTCAAGTTTCTTGTGAAAATGTGATGTACATGATATTTGTGTAGCATGAATTATTAAGGTCTAAAACTGCATTTGATTTTCAGTGTCTTTATGGTTAAACTAGGGATGAGTTCTTGAGTTTTTCTTGGTAGGAAACTTACTTTAGAAGTTAATTGGCACTATTTTGGAAGTCTGTGAAAGAAATATTTTGACAGTCAGTATATGTTTTATTGGATTCCTTTTTTTTGTGGTTCTTCTCATGAACTTTCATCCTGTGAGTTTATTGATTGTATGATGAATATTAGTTAGACTACTAATATGATTTATGAATGTATTCCTTAACATATCTAAAGATCTTCCAGACCTAAATGCTAACTCGAAAAGTTACTGGCCCCGTAGGACCAGTATAGCACTTAGAATCTACTATTTCTGAAAGATTTTTTACTGGTCCTACACATTTTTCTTTAACATAACAAGATATAACATTCACTACAACAACTGTAGGACCAGTTGAGGTCTTTCTTTACTGGTCTGGAGCCTTTTTTGGGAATTTTTACTGGCCTGGGGCCAGCGGTTCACTGTTAGCGTTGATCCCTGTCTTCAGAAATGTATGTTTCTTTGAATTGCATCTTTATTGACATTGCCTAAAAATGGAAAAACATAAGATGATTAGAAATTATTAGAAGCAAGTTAAAAGTCAAATTAATGATTGTTATGACAAGTAAATGAAACATGTATATTCAGGGTGCAACATAGGTTGCAAAACATCATTTTCTGAGCTGGGCAAGCTGCCCCTAAAGTTGGCTTGCCCCGCCACTGTGTTTACTTGCCAAACAGGGCATGTCAGGGTCTTATTCAGCTTGCCTCATTTATACCGTTTCTCTGCCGAGTTCACTTGCAACTGGGCAAGTGGTTATGTTGCACGCTGATATTTATTCCTTCTATTCACTAAGGCTTGCATATGTTTGTCTTCATTGAATTTTTCATTTTTAGTTTAATCTTTCCATTTACCTACAGATGCTGTCACAAATTTGTCGGAGGATAAAGCTAGCAGAACATCAAGCAGTCTCAGAATAACGTGGACAACACTTACTGGAGATCATAACTACCGAGTACAGAGAACTGACAGCAGTAACCCAAGTGATTCTGGAACAGTATGGAGTAATGGTGGCTTACAATCTTATAATAGTCAATCAGTCGGCAACCTAAACAGCAATATCGAATCACTTAATGCCAATACCAAGTACTACATCCGTATCATCACCTGTAACATCGGGAACAACTGTGACAGAGCCACTGATGGCACTACTAGTCGGCATTTTGGTCCATTTAAAACAAGGTGTTCAGGTAATAATAATAATAATAATTGGAATTTATATAGCGCCTTTTCCATTCATAAAATGTTCAAAAGCGCTGCACATTGTCATAGTTTGAGTCATAGTCAACAAACGCCTCAATGGGCGAGCCTGAAAAGGTGTGTTTTGAGACACTTCTTGAAGGCCTGACACGATGTAGAATCCTTCAGGTGTTGTGGAAGCGCATTCCATAATCTCGGTGCACTAATGGAGAAAGCGCGTAAGGTAAAGCAAATTCCATCTTCTCGTTGCATACATTTTAACTGCATATCCAATAAGTGGTCATTTATTTACATTTGATTTATTTACATATCGGTTTAGAAATCAACCCTATGTTAATGCTATTTTTACAGATGAGGCTAATGAAAACAGTGATAGAATTGCAATTTACAAAATGTTTGTGTAAGGTTGTAGCTTCGTCAGATAAAGGACACTCTTATTTAACGAAGCAGAAAATGATTAAAGTGATAGTTCTAAATAGAACATAAAAACAAATGCTGTAACTTACAGTTGAGCAAAGCTTCCCAAATTGAACGATGATTCCTAGCCTGTAGAAAATATGTGGAAAATATATGGGCTGTATGATAAGAATGTCAGTGGAGAACTTCTAAGGTAACTTCTGGAATGAATCATGGTGAATTTAAAAAAAAGGTATGGAAGTTTCATTGCATGTGAATATTTGTAATAACATCAAACTGCGAAAATAATTTCTTAACTGATGATCCATTGAAAGATGACTTTCATAAACTTCTTGAATTTGGATGCCAACCCAATTACCACTGCTTAGGGATTGACCTTAATGGTAGTTTTAGGGGCATGTGCGACCAAATGTTAAATTATAGTCATGAGTCAATGAACACATCAATTCTCAACTGAGGCACTTTGAGAATGTTTTACTTTTTCAAATATTATTTTTATCTAACAGCACTCCAAAATGTATCTCAGAGCACATATCTTTCGAAATTTTCTACCCCCTAAAAATAAATATAATATTACTGAATTGGGTATTGTATAATGATTAAATTCAGTGCCTGAAGTGTTTGTTTTTTTAAAGTTTGGAAAAGTAGCATCTTCCTCCTTTTAACACAAAGAAGCACTGCATTAGGTATTAATGCATGTGACTTCTGGTCATTTATATATGTGTGTGTGTGTGTATATATGTATATATATATATATATATATATATATATATATATATATATATATATATATGTATATATATATATATATGTATATATATATATATACATACATAATTATATGGATTTATTTATGTAATTGATGGTTTTTTTCATTTTGTTGCAGTGATGCCACCTGTGCCTGATTTTAATTTAATAACAGGACTCCAACGTACATCACCAGCATCCAACTTGAAAATACAAATGAATGTAAGTTTTGCATTTTAATCTTTGAATCCTAATTTCTTTGGGTGCAGTTTCATGTCTTCCACTAATACACATAGGAAATGCATAAAGGAAAAAGCTCAGTGGCTCAGTGGAACCTGTTCACTTTCTATCGTTTACCATTTCCGCTTGTGCAGAGGCAATAGTAATGCAATAAATAATGGTTGAAAGCTGTGTGAATATCACTTTCATACAATGTTGTTGAGCTTAGTAATTGCAAAAATACTGCCAGGCATTCTAAATCAACACTACAGAATCATTATATACTGATGAAAGTTCATGTTTGTTAAACATGAATGATAAATGCCAAGGGAATTATTGACTATGCAGCCTGATGCTCTGCTGGTGATGTTTGGCAAAACTATTTTTTTAACAACTGTTAGTGATGCTTTAGAGAAGTTTTAAATGTTTCAAAACTTTTGTCAAGTTTGACAATGATGTCAAATGTGCAAGGCTACTAGTGATTGTTGATTACTGGGAAATTTTTGGCAATAAATTGACAAATTGAAACCAACTTGATCACTCTCAACTGTGCCATTGTCATGGTCAGTCTGTAAAAGGGGTTTTTGAGCCTGAAGAATAAACTGATTGCAGAGTAAGTTTATCTGAAAATGTTATACATGTGTGAGCTATTAGCTTCTTTTGAAATGTGTTTATGATTGTTTAATTGATTCTTTTTGAATTACAGGCCTATAGCAGTTCTTCTTGTGAGGTTTCCTTGAAAGTTCACTATAAAAAGGAGGGCGATACAGAATTTCTTACCCTTGACCAAGGTATTGACTCTGGACAAACGAAAGAAATATCATGGACATCGCCATATAGAACTCCTTACATCGTCTCAGTTACTCCCTATGATGACACGTTTCCTATTGAAGATAGGAAGAGAACAAAGACTATTGTTACAGCATGTGAGTACTCATGCATTCATTTCCCATTTTCCACTATCTTATTATTTTTGCACTCAGTTTTTCCTCTATCCTGCCTTTATTCGACATTCAAGCCTATTTAAAAATTAGAATATACATTTGGGGATTGAGCATCAAAAAAGTACAGGAGGTGAGATGTGAGGTTTAAAAACTGACAAACATATATGGTAAAGTCATGTGCAGTTCCTTTACACAATTATTGACAAATCAAATATCACTTGTATAGAGAAAAGATCAATGGAAGGGAAGGGTATTACATTTTTTGTCTGTTCAAATATTATAACCATTTTTCAGGGACTTTTGTTCTAAATAAGAGAAAAGCCATTTTTCAAGATTGCATAAATTTGGAACTAAGTCAAAATCTAAGAAAATGTGATACCCTTCCTCTTAAATACTCTAAGCTTTAAATATGCCAAATTCCAAACAAATATGAAAACATTTGATACCTAAAAGGTCTGTTAAAATGTGACAACATTTTGGTGAAACTCAACATAAGGAAGAAGAGGCCAAACTATGCATGGTTCTAGGACATTTGGTCTCTTATTGCTCAGTGATGGCCTAGAGAGTCACATAATAAGGAAAGGGTGTAGGTTTATATGTGAAAACCTAAAAAAAGACACTATATTCAAAAATTAACCCGTTGACAACAGGGGTGTCCAAATATTTTAGTCCCGGAGCACAGTCAATAAGTCCTGGAGCACAGCAATTTTTTGTGGCCGTCGTCTAATAATAGCTATGAATACTGTTCCCTGGTGTCACTACTAGATTAGCCCTTATTGCAATAGTTAAGACCAAGACTAATCAATAGAGAGTATTACTGAATGGAGTGCACTGGGTTTTCTATACAATTTGATTCAAAAATGATTTAAGTGAAACATACGATAGACTCAATTGGCATTTCCCAGTTTAACTGTGCTTTATGTTTTTGGTTTGTCGCACGTTTTGAAGCCAATGTCGCACCAGCGACAGTTGGACATGTCACATCCCTGCAACAATTATACCTTTATGGCGACTTGTTTTTAGAGCACAGCTAGTGCAACCTGTTCTCCATGGAAGTTGATGGGTGTTGCTTCTAACTAGCAGAATGCCCATTGGTAAACTAAGAAATATTAGCATACCTCAGCATAAGGGCTGTATATGGAAACACAAAATAAGGCTAGCACTAGTTTGTCTCAATAAAAAGATCAACCTTGACGTACAATTGTGCTCTGGTAATGGTAGAACATTAACTTTCATATTTTGTGTTAATGAAATAGGAATTTTTTGGTTCACTTCCACATGTTTTAAAAATGTTTTATTGGGCTGGTATATCTTGAGAATTTTACAATGGTCCCTTTTTATATTTCGCTCTTTTGGACTTTTTCCTTAAATATAAGCACTAATTTTTTCTTGATAATTAAACACAGGCAAATTTGACCGTATCACCAGACTCAATAGCGCTGTGGCTAGATTCCCGGCCTGGTTGCTGGTAGGCTTGGGATCCAGAGTCCAATACCATGCAGTGGCTAGTAGGGGTTTGATTTCTCTATAGACTGAGTTAATCACCAACAATCTTCATTTTTGACTTTTTATTGGCTGTCACCCAATTATAGGGAGAGATTACTTTGAAGAGTTTCATATACATTTCATATTCATAAACATTTCGTTCATGCTATTTGTATCATCTGCATATACAAAAATTCTCTCCTTCGTTATGTCTGAGCCACCCTCAAAAAAGGAGGGTGGTGGGCCCTCTCTATATATTCTTTTAATTTGACCCTTTCACAAGTTAGTTAGTATGACAATTAAGCCAGAAACTTTTCAATAAGAAATTACATGAATTGGTATGACAGCAACCAATTTTATTCTCAAGCCAATATATATCATTTCCTGAAAATTGATGGAAAACAAAATTATCATATTCATATTTTATAATGTTAACTCACTTCCATCATAAAGATATCACCTAAATAAGGTCATTTGTCTTACTAGAAATCAAAATTTTGATAAAGATTAGTTGAAGAAGAAATGTTATTCTGTCCAAAATCACAACTCTCCTTCAAATATATCATGAATTTATATTTGATGCCAAAGTTATTTTCAAAAGTAAATATGGTCAGGAAGACGCTTGTCAAGGAAATCTCCAGATATGAATAGGTTATAATAGTTACCATTGTAATTTTTTGGGATTGGTATTTTTTTCATCTCACTGGTGTTTCATACATTAGTTGTTATCTTAATTATGTTTTTCTGTTGAAGATCGAGAAGGTGCAGTTCAGGATCTAACGGTGACAAATCAAACCGGCACTTTTGGATTTGTTGTGAGTTGGAAGCCGCCTGCATCTCCAGGAAGTCTACAGCAGTATGTTCTGAAATCAGAGGAGTTAGGTATAGGAGACTGCAAAGTGAACTCTCAGCCACTTCCTACTGTATCTTCTAGTATGGCTTCAACTGATGGAAGTGGGATACTAGAGTCTGTCACCACCAACTCTTTGGGATTACCCTACAGACGTTACAATATAACTGTTAATTCAGCTAATGAATATGGGATTGGCAAGGCATCTTATAAGGAGGTATTCAGTACATCTTCAGGTAACATTTGTTTTTTTTCTTAGTAACAATGCACATTTAAGGATTGGTTGTACAATGTATGATAACAAACCAATACCATCTCAAATTAATTTGGTTTGATTGCCAATGATGACTTCATCAGGAAATAGAGTTTGATACAAATATTACCAAGGATTGTTTGCATAATGTATGATAACAAACCAATGATATTTCAAATTAATTAGGCTTGATTGCCAAAGATGACTTCATCTGGATATAGAGATTGATACACAAATTACCATATATATTCTATTATTGATGAAAATATTCTATGTCATGCATAAGGTAATGCCTAAAATTATTTCACATACACTTAGTAATGCTTGCTCAAACTTTTATTTATTCATATATGATATTAGAACCTGTGCTTGGAGGAAACTAAGTAAGCTATAATAACTCTGCCTCAAATCCTATAAACTCCCAATGGTGCGACAGGAAGACATGAAATCTGACCCAGGTGTATGTGTAATTGGTAATACACATGAACTACTGATTGGGCCTATCACTTTTATTTCCTTACTAGCACTAGGCATGCTGTATTAAACTGTTTGACCATTATCTGTTTTAATATGAATTTACTTTTCATTAGAGCATTGGTATCTCTTTATGTATAAAAAAATATATATTTCCCTTATCTAGACAAAAGTTTTGGTTGGGAATTCTGAGTTTGAAAGGGTCAAAAGCAAAAGCTTAAAAAAGGTATTATTTATGTTTAATTTGATTTCAGCTCCTAATGTAAGTATCTCGGGTATTACTGCTGGTCATATCACATCAAAGAGTATCCAGGTCTACTGGTCACAAGCACCCTGCATAGGTAGAAATGGTCCAACGAGAGGCTATCACTATTACCTCCTTGATGGGACTACACAACTGAAGGAAGACTACATCACAGGAACAGCTGTGGACTTCACGGACCTTACACCATTTAAGGAATACACCTTCAAGCTTGCTTTCAGCTCGTGGGTTGGAGATGGGCCGCAAGAGACAAAAGCTGTTAAAACTACGGATTCAGGTAATTGGTTCTCTACAATACTTAACAGTTGTGCTTGTTAAATTCAAATTTCAAATTCATGAGTGCTCGAATTTAAACAATTTGCTATCAACATATCATGTAATGAATGAGAGAGAGAGACCGTGAGAGATGATCCAGCTACATCTAATATCTTGCAGTTCTAAACATACAGTTTTTCAATTTGAGAAGATCATCATGATCTTTGCAGTCTTCTTAGCTTTATTGTTGGTATTATCAGTACATCATCAGTTATTTATCAATTAATTTTTCTAAATTCCTAATTGCATTGCATATGGCATTTTCTTATAATAATTTTTATAGTACAATAGCTTTAACTTTAAATACAATACTATGCTTCTTTGTACAAAACATATGTGATTTTGATTACAACATGACCCTCTTCATATTTTACAATAGTTAAAATTTATGTTTTATCAGCACCATCTGCACCACTGCAAGTCAGAGCTACTGGGGGTGAAAACACTATCAGTGTATCATGGGGGACTCCCAACCCTCCCAATGGTATCATCACAGGCTATGACATCTCACACAGGACATCAGGAACATCTGATTGGACATCAATACCTCTAGGGGTAGTCAACAGCTACATGATAACACAACTAGAGATTAATCAGGAATACGACATCAGGGTAAGAATTTGTCAGTTTAGCCATAGATAGACAATTGTCTATGCTTTATTACTATTACATCTTTCATGATATCTGAACATTTTAGGATAATTAACACCTACCCAATATCACAAATAAAGATGAAACAGGAATATTACATCAGGATACTATCTTGGTTGTTTAGTCACTGATAGATATGGTCTTTCCGACCATAACAATCTAGTTCTTCAATAGTTGTGTAGTCACAAATGAATATGCTTTGTTACTTAATCTGATTCCTTATACCTTAATATTGACCAACAGAGCTGAGTATAGTCAACAAACACACTACTCCACAACCAAAAAGCAGCAATATGAAAGAGGGGTACATTTTAACTCATTATGTCACTCAAATATATGTTATCTACCCAAGGTGTTCTAGGGCCATAGAACAGTGATCCCCAAGCTCAAAAATCAAGGGGTTCTGGTGCCATATATCAGAGATCCAGGCCCCCTAAAAGCCAAAAGGTTCTGAGTGAAATGGGTTGCAGGTATTTACTGACTGATTTAAAAGGTGGGAGAAATAAACTTGGAGATTAATATATGCAGACAGTAGTGGCGTTATCCTTGTTGGAGGATAACATCTTTAGATGGGACCCCTGTTTCAATCCAGATAATTCATAATGCTCTTTATTTCTAACAGTTTTTTTCCTTCCTCCACATGCTCACTCCTACATCTTTGCATGTTTTTCATGATTTTTCAGGTGTGTGCATATACTAAAAGAGATTATGGGTGTGGACCATGGAGTGTAGAAATCAAGGCATCCACAGTAGATGGAGGTATGAACTTTTTGTATAGTCAAGAATGATCATTCTAAGTCTTATAAATGGTACATGATTTCGTAATGAATTACAAAAGGTAACTTGCAATGCAGAAAATACATGTCAAAATAATCACTTGTAAGCAATGTTTCAAAATTTAGTTATGAATGATTTTTACAAAAGTCTTTTGCTACATTACAATAATCCAATTCAGAGATGTATGGCCTTTGTGCACATCTTATTTTAATCACTAATATATCTATATTTTATGGAGAAGGAAAAATTATTTATCTAGCCTTGTATTTTGAAAGGAAATCAATCTTTTACATGTACCATTTTCTTTCGATTAAGCGCACATGCCCAAATAAGCGCACAGGGTCTATTTTTCACGGTTAGAGGGGGAATGACCAGCGCAAATGTGACGAAAAACTCGTAAAACTTCCCCCCAGAAGAAGTAAGAAAAGCAAAATCACATACCTTTCCTCTTGCCATATGTCTGCAAACCAGCGCTGAATTCCGCAATTTTGGCAGTTCCTTCTCGCTCTCACTGTTCATATTCGCCGCATGGTCGTACTATTGACCAATTAACGATCTCACATGCGCGATTGTAGCTGCAAACGTCTAAGCTAACTGAACAGCGAGAGCGCAAAGGCGCAATAACGGCCAATGCTCTCCGATCAGCAATCATTGAGGTGTGCGCTAAAACGGAAGATCGCCAATACCCCTACTACAGAAAAATTTCCCAACCTCTATCCACACCGTGCGCTTAATCGGAAGAATTCTGGGAATTTGCATATAGACCATCTTACAGCTCAAACTATTTGAGCTAGTAAGACCATGCAGAGCTACCGTAAATCTAGCTTTCCTGTGACAGATCTTGCAAACCTCAAGAAGTACTTCAATTTTTTTAGAACTGTGTTTTGCTGTTTTGCCTTTACAGTAATGACAATAAGTTATTCTTTATATTTGTTTTGAGCAAATGTTTATGTTAATCATAAGAATTTATCATATTTCATTTTGCATGGTATCAGAACTTCATATGCGTGCTTTTGTATTCAATTTTGGATGGGTTGCATCATTACTCATGTCTGTAAATGTATGGAACCCTGTAGTATTGCAGTTTCTTGAAATTGGCATTCTTATTGTAATAAGATTGTAGGTTATTGTCATTATTAATTGCTATTTTTCAGTACCTGGTCCACCAAAATCTCTCAGAAGTGCAGCTGTAAGTGAAACCTCATTTACTCTCCTATGGGATCCACCAGATCAAAAAGGAGGCACCATCATTGACTATACGGTAATGCTTCTTATTCCACATCGATCATCTCACATCTGTCATAGTAGTCATAAAGGTACATTTAACACTTCTGATGCTCCAATGCACAAAAAATCAAATAAGGTATGAAATTCATCTTAACCCTGTCATGTGGTGTTTATTAGAAAGCTCTTGCTGAGTACTATCAGATGAGTACCCATTTGTTAGGGTTTCAGTCATAATTCTCAACTTAATTTTTCTCATCTTGTCATGTTGACAAATTATAGCCACCAGCAGCGCAAGATGGTAAGCAAGGTGTATTGTACCCAAAAGTATCCAAGACTGAATGTCCTGGAGTGCAGACAAAGAATTCTCTAGAAAAGTTTGATATATGAATTAAGGTTTATTAGTATGTGGTTATGAGCAAGTATTTAAAATTGAAAAAAAATACATTTTACATTTTCCTCAATAAAACTCTGACATTTAGGAAAAGATAAATCAAAGTAGCATTGAGAGGTAGTTAAAAAGGTCTTGTTTCAGAAAATATATCGTTTACTGTGTGTTACAATCCTCTACAAGCTGTAGGTGCAGAAAATGCTAGCTAATGTCCAAAGTGCTGGACCCACCTTAAGTTAAGTGCAGGATCGGCCACCAGTTCCCACGGCGAACAGAGGAATCACACCACAACACGCACCAAAAATAGTTGCAAGCTTTCAAAACCAAATTTCTTTTTCATCTGTTTTTGTATTTTTTTCCTCACCTCCCACATCTGTATACTATTTTCCTATACTCACTAATTACTTAGTGTTTTGTTCTATATCCTAGGTGTCCTGTGTCCCGCAGTCTCCCCATCCACCTGAGGCTGTCACACGTACCTCAACAGTTATCACAAAACAGGCTGCAGTTTCTGGACTGTATGCTGGTGTTCAATACAAATGTAGTGTTAAGGCAAGAACATCGCGAGGCACTGGACCAGAGATATCCGAGTACTTCTATACAAAGCTAGCAAGTAAGAAATCAAGCAATATTTTACAGAGGTTAAACCTGGTTTTATGATGACACACAAGCAAATGTGTAATTGTCTTTGTTAGTAAACAAAAGGGTCATTTAAGAATCTACACATTTGACATTCAAATAGATTGATTTAAATGTTTCTTCTATCCAATTTAAGTCATAGAGATATCTCATCTGTTTCTTTCTATTTACAGAGATGGAGTAGGATAGTTTTTAGAAAAGGACAATTGTATCTTAGTAGTATCCGATCACAATTCATGCTGTCGTAGATTTTCTCTCTCTCTCATTAAAGAAAATTTTACAAAAGAAATGATTATAAAGGCACACATGATTGACACATACAACTCACTGTTCTTTTTTTGATTTCATTCCTTGACATTCCTGTTGTCAAAAACTTGGTTTTGATTTATCCATTTGTTTGGACATCCTCTCAATCGCAATAACTTAGTAGATCATATTTCAAAGTCCATTGTTAAGAACCTTAGAATATTTAATCTCTTTTTAGAATATTGAAGTCATCATATTGATACCTTCTAATTCCAGCACCATCTATTCCTGCTGATGATCTTCCCAAGCTTGAGAAGTCTCAACTCCCCTATGTGTTGGTACTTGATAACATTAACTTACCTAAAGGACCAACCTAGTAAGTTGTGAATGTAATAAAAAGGAAAATGGGAAGACTTTATTTTCAAAATACTGGCCTCAGAGAATGATTACATTATGCTGCATAAGGGCATTCAATCCGGAACCTGCAACATGGCCTAATATTACTGTATACCTTGTTAATATTCCAGCTGTTTAATTAATGCTGACTTTGCACACTTATTAAACTGTGCACCATTATTTGGACATCCAATCCGATATGCACAGAATTAACACAGTATACAGTATATGGAAGCATTTTTAAGGGAGAGAAAGGTTCATTGTCAGACTTAGCATATTCCAGATGCAAATTAGTTAAGGAAAAATGTTATCCAACAGCCAGGGACTTAGCCAGGACCTGTCCTACCTGTCTTTTGGACAGGTAGTTTCCTGAAAACCTCCATTTTGGACAGGCAAAAATGTTTATGATGATTTTTCAATTTTGATTTGGGGTGTAATAACCAACCATTTTCCTAACAAACCAACTTCTAGGACATGGCTGAAGTGTAAAATGCCCTTTTTGACACACTAGGCTATTAAATGTAGCTGGTATAAGGATTTGAAGTAGTTAAGTAGTTAAATCTGGACGGGCAGAAATTTTGAAATTGCTGTTTTTGGACAGGCATTTTTGAAATCCTTGCTAAGACCCTGCCAACACCTTATTGATTCATGAAGAGTTAATCTTTGTGTATTTCGTTTGTAGTAAGTACCGTGTAGTGGTCGAGATAGATACTCGTAAGAAGCGTAATGCAGCGATGCCAGAGAGCATGATGTCTACACTGACAGACTACAGTTCTGCCATGCAGAGAGGCTCTAGACATTACATAGCCGCCCAGCTGGACTCAATCACACCAGGACAGAGGTTTCCTATAGGAGATAACAAGACATACGGCACCTACTACAATGCTGCTCTGGAGGACAAAAAGAGTTACAAGGTCTGGTTCGGAGTCCAGAGCACTGCTGGCACGGTGAGATAATTCAAACTTGCTCTAAACATGGAGTTTCGCCATCTTGTAAATAAGATAATTCCTGCATTTCACCATGATAACCTGGGGTCCTGAGCAGTTTCATTCTGTTTTTGAATAGAAAATGTCATATGAAATGTAATAGTGGTATGCCCAAATGTATAATTATGAATGTTTTTCACATATCATTTAGAATTCGTTTTGTCATTCCTATTTAAGATTTTAATCAGGGGCTCATATTTGTGTTCTTCTTTTCAGGAAACAAAATCTATGTATTGGATGGTTGGCGATCTGACTGTTTCAGGTAAGTTCATTGTAGCTATTTTCTCCGCCAAAGGTAGTCCATACTAGACGACAGGGGCTTAGCCGCCTATGGGTCCAGCGTGTCATTTGGACACGCAGAACACTGTTTTTTGACAGCTTGGACACCCAAAAGTTTATGTCGGGGGTTGCTGATGATGACTTTTCTTAAAAGATAGATGTAGAAGCTGTAGTGTCACTTATATAAGACACACAAAGCAGTATCTGGCCTTAAAAGCAAAATCTGTAAATGTATAGGGTTTATTTTATTAGTAGGATGTACTTTGTACCACACTTTGGACACGCAAAAGTCTATGAAACCTCTATTTGGACACCCTGTTTCCAAATATCGGCTAAGACCCTGCTAGACGAGGGTAGAGGAATTCCCAGGACCACTATATAAGCAGGGACCATTTCATTTTATGTGCGACTGCAGAGCAGGTAACGTATAGGCTGGACACAGGTCATTGACCAGTGGGCGGCCTGCCCCTAGCTATACTGCAAATCACAGGATAGCTGCAATGAGCTTTGCCTTATGTGATGGTACTGGGTGTGCTTTCCCCCTCACATATTTCAAACTAACCTAAAAAAAGAGGCATTGCAAACGTTAGGTCCACTGAATTAACTATGAGAGCTAGATCAGCCTACTAATCACTGTCCAGGTATGATCTAGCATTTATGTTTGGCAGAAAAAGTAAGAATTAACTTAGGAACATTCCATTCCTTCTTATTGCCATACACATCTGTAATGATTACATCTGCAAATTTAAAAAAAGGTTGTACACAAATTGGGCGAGGGGGGGGGGGGGGGGGTGATGCAGCAGCATGGAAAAGTTGGTGCCTGCATGCTGCACTTGTGATAGTCCTACTATGCATATCAATTGAATACTGAGATAAATTATGGGTGACCAAAACCTTCAGTGATGTAGCCAAGCTGGACTACATAACCTTGCAAACTAAAGCCTACTTCACAAACCAAAACCTGGAGATAAACATTCTTCAGCTTTAAACCTATATCTGGTGTCCCGCCCCCCCCCCCCCCCCCCCCCCTCGCCTTGAACCCCCTTTGGGACCCACAAAAATGTTTATGGCATAACACACTAACATGTCTTATTGATTGTTTAATATGTATTTCATTTTTATTTTTACAGAGCTTGTTGCTCGGCCAACTTCGGATTCACCCACAGGTGCAATAGTTGGTGGCGTGGTTGGGTTTGTGCTTCTTATGGTCCTCATACTGGCATTGGTCCTCTACATCAGGTAAGCATACCTACCTTATATATCGTACAATAGCTGGTGGGGTGGTTGGGTTTGTGCTTCTAATGGTCCTCATACTGGCATTGGTCCTCTACTTCAGGTAAGTATACCTATCGTGTGTAGTTGAAAAGATTAGCAAACTCTAGTAAACCTGTGTCTTAACATGTGGCCTCGCTCATAGGTAGGTTGATAAGAGCTCGATTTTAAAGGGAAATGCCTGTGTCTGGCAAAAGCAGGTCTTAGTAAGAATTTATAAACTGGGTGCCAACAATTGGCAATTGTAAAGTGCTTGGTTGTCCTCTTTTTCGAGGGTGACCACAATATACTAAGAATTCAACCATAAACATATATTTACTTATTGAAATAAGGCATAATATCCTTAAAGAATGTTATGGGGACTATGTTGAGGTGAAAAACATTCAATCATATGCTTGAAAATGACATTTTGAGAATATCTTCACAAAAAGCTATGTGTCCCGAGGGGTGATTTTTGAGGGCTTGGGTGTCCAAATGATGCCCAGACACCCTGCTGGCTAAGACTATGTGCCAAAGTGACAACCAGAACATTTCTGTGATTATATAGTCACAAAATCATGCAGTGTTAGCGATAGCTGACCCTTAGCACAACCCAAAATTTTATGTGATATATTTGGTATATAGAGTTATAAATTAAAGCATACAAAATGGTTATTTAACTCATTGCAAATATGGTGAATCATGCATATTGCATAATGATTTATTATCCAATGACTTCCTTTTTCAGGCGTTCGAAAGCTCATGCGGTTAGCAGAGATGAGGAAGACAAGATATCCATGGGTAAATATTCTTTGTTTAAAGCATCCTCTGAGAGAACAGTAGTGCTTGCCGCTGGACATGGCTCTAGGGGAATTAGAAACTATTTCCTTCATGCCAGCATGGCAAGTTGAAATTTCAAGACAAGTTTTGATTGGAGAGTGTAATTTATAATTATAATTATATTACCCAGCTTTTTGAAAAATAAAAGTGAAAATTTATTTAGTTAATGTTTATTCCATTTTGGTGGTAATGAATCAAATTATCAATGTTTTGCTGGGCAAGTAAAAACTAGCCAATCCCAAGAACCCTTCCAATGCTGAGGCTACTTTCATCCAACGCACAAGGACAGAAAGATTTTTGAAAAACATCTAAACCCTGTCATGTTGGCATTCATTAGATAGCTCTTACTGAGGACTCAGATGAGTACCCATATGCCAGGGATTCAATCCTTTTCATATGCGAAAACATGAAAAATGACTGAAACCCTGGCACATGAGTACTCATCTGAGAATATCCAGTGAGAGCTATATCCAATTAGTACTAACTTGACATGAGGGTTTTGATGGTTTGCAAAATGGACATCCACCTATGGATACGAATAGAAACAAAGAAATGGGGGTTGACCATAAGTGGCTTTGATATTCAGAAATTGTCTATAAACATTTCCATATTTGCAACTTATTATTTAATTGTATTCCATATGCTTAGGGTTGATTGTATCCATATGTTTTTGCAGTGGCCGAAGATACAAGACCTCCTTCACAGGCATCCAGGCCGAATTCCGAGACTCCCAGTCCCGCGCCAGCAACTCCTCGTCTGCCACCAGATGGCAGCAGTCAGGACGAGATGATCTACATGAATGCTGACGCAATCGAAAAACGGCATGTCCTTAAGAGTGGGGATCTTTGGGATTTTGTGAAGAGAGGAAAGGAGAATAAGTATAAGATATTCAAGGATGAATATAAGGTAGCTAAACTTAATGTGATACCATTTCTATGGCCCGTATGCGCCGCTCCTGCTTAGCAGTTACTCAAGGCAAAGTGCTACTTTGCGTATGCACCGGCAATGCTTAGGAGTTACTCTCGTGAGTAGTTACTATGCGCCCGCTTAGTAACTACTCTCGTGAGTAGTTACTAAGCGCCCGCTTAGCATGGCTTTCCATATGTAGCACTGTGAGGAGTTCCTAAGCAGCCGCTGATAACAATAGAATGCTTAGCGGAGGTTGAGTAGGGTTTGGGGTAAGCTAAGTAAGGTAAGCTAAAAGTCTTCAAAACAAAAAGTAAAAGCACTAAAAACAAATGAAACACTCCTAGGAGATCATTTTGAGAATAAAGATGAAGGGTGGCCTACAAAAACCAATGCTAGAAGTCACAGTTTACAAGAAATATCTTCTTCTATTCTCAATGCAAATTACACCTATTACAGGTTTTATTTTGTCTGAACTAGAATTCTAGCTGCAGCAGATATGGATGAAGCAATGATTACTATGCAGCAGTTCTGTAATGGCTTACAACAAGCAATTCTATACTTATGTGAAATGAAATAAGATGATATAATTGATTTGAAATAGAAATAGAATTTTCAACGTGCCTGATTATAAGTCCAATTATTGTGAAAATATCTTTTGGTCTATTTCTGTTTAAACCCTCACCTTGAAAATTGATATTTGGAGCTGAAACACCTATGTTAATTAAAATGAAGAAAAGCATGAAATTGAAGAATAAGCATCAAATATTTCGTTAAGATGCTTCTAATTGGGCAAGATAAAAACTTAAATTATCAAGCCATTTATGGTGCTGAAGACAATAATTTCTTAAGGTTGTACAAAACTTTTTAGAAATTTCAGGTTTAATATTTCTGAAAGAGTAAAGAACAAAGCTCATTAATCTTCAAAATAACTTTTATTCATTGGCAAATTTACCTTTCACAGATTTTTAAAACAATATTGCAATTTAATTTATGAAAATCTCATTCTCCAAAACTGGTTTCTTTCTTTGTTAAATTTATCTCTGCAGAGATACTGTCACTGCTTAGAAATACTGTTCTGCCATGGTATATATAGGAATTATGGGGTAGATCAAGGAATTCAAGAAACAAGTTTTTAATCCAAAACTGGTATGAGAAATGAATTTTGGTTAACAAAAAATTACCTTCCCCCATGGATAAATAGATCTTAGTAAACATTAAGTTGTAAATAAATGCACAGTTTGTTTGTCATAGCAAAGTGTATTAACCCGTTTATGCTGGTAGCTGCAAAAAACAGGCCTACTATTTCAGTGACAACTTTTAAACCAGAGCATTTAAGGCAAATATTTGAAGGAGATATAATAAGCATAACACAGCCAACAACCCTACTTTAAATAATTACTGAATAGATACTGCATTCCAAAATCATCTTCAAACGTAAGATGGATCCAGATTTATCATTAATGCATTATTAATGTTATTAATATTTAGATAGAAATCATGAAGAAAATTAAACAAAATTATTGTTAAATAAAATGCTCCTTTTCTTATGCATGCAGACATTGTATATAATTATACTGAAATAATTACAGTTTCTTTTGAAATACTCCAAGTTAAGTTAGGCTATATCAGTCTGTTTTATCCCCTTCCAAATCTTCAAAGGTGGTTAATGAGTGAAGAGATGTGTGTGGAAGGTGTTTGGTTTGTGCACTGACCAGTGACCAGTGCAGCAGCACACCTGGGGCTGACCCACTTACCATGATTTGGTGGGAGAGTAGTTGCTTAGCAGAGTTGGGCTTGAGTAACTCCTCTGCATACCAAGCCAGTTTTTGCTAAGCAGCCGCCTTGGTCACACTTTGCTTAGCAGGCGCCTTAGCCACATTTTGCTAAGCATAAGGTTCACGCTAAGCGCCCGCTTAGCAAAGTGTGACCCGCGCATACGGGCCTAAGTTTCTTTGGTGATAGTTTTAATACCAATCTAAAACTTTTTAAATTTGAAAAGTTTTACAAACAATCTAAAAACTTGATGAAATTATCTGCTCTATATTTGCTAATCCTGTATATCAATATATTCATGAGTTTACAGTATATGTGTACAGTAAAAACATTTAAATTTCTGCTGCAGGCGATCGATTATCTGCCTGTCACTGGTCGCCTGGTTGCCTTAGGGTCATTGTCAAAATTCACCCTTTAGGACACCCAAAATATTTTATAAGGATTTTTTTTAAAATGTCAATTTCAAGCATATAATTGGATTTTTTTCACCTCAATATAATTCCCATTGCATTTTATATGCATGGACATTATGCTTTTTTTCATTGAGTTAATACATATTTATGGTTGTTATCTGAGTATATTGCAAAATAGGACACCCAAAGCCAATTTTGGACACCCAGTTTCTAAATCCTGGCTAAGACCCTGCTTATAAGGTCAACTGCCCAGTCAGGATAATTAGGCACACATTCCCAGAACCTACATAGCTGTTTATTAACCCTTATAAAGCTGAGGCTACATTCGTCCAAAGCACAAAGGAGGCAAAGATTTTTGAAAACCATCAAAACCCTGTCATGATGGTACTCATTAGAAAGCTCTCCCTGAGTACTCTCAGATGAGTACCCATATGCCAGGGTTTCAGTGATTTTTAGGAATTTTTGCATCGTTTTGTATTGGCCACATTAGCCACCAGCAGCATAAGGGTTAAGGCTATCTTTAGTTGTGGCATATCCAGTGAAGAAATTAAATACCTTCCCTGTGCAAGAAATTAAGTTCTTAAAGGTATCCTTCAGGTGGTATTCTTTGATAGTGAATATTGTTTTCCATTCAGTCTATACCCAAACAGCCCGGGAACTACTCAAGCGATGTTGGAACAAAGTTGGAAAACAAGGACAAAAACAGATTTACAGATATCTTTGCCTGTGAGTTTTAGATCTTAAACACATAGAAACCAAATACCTTTATCAGTTTTCATATAGGTGTAATCTGACAATTCTTTGATATTTACTAACCATATTTCATATAACCTACCATGTACTTTTTTGTTGAATTGACACTCATTCAAACTGGAATATTTCTATCTATTCTAAAACCATAATGTGTATTTTCCTTTTTTTTTGGCCGAATATTCTTTAAGAGGGAGCTATGTCAAATGATAGCCTTCATTGCAGCATTCTTTAATTCTCGTAATAGATAGAACAGGTATTTTAGGAAACTGATGACATTTAATACAGCCAAACATTCAATTTTTCTTATTGCAATGATCCTGTGTTAGCTGATCGGACAGGCCTTCATTTTGATCCCTGTTTATTCTCTAAACTTCTTTTTACTGAAGAAGCCTTAATTAATTGCATAGCTCTTGTACATTAAATAGAATGTCTTCCTATGGTTGAGATTGTCTTAAAAAGAAATTCTTTTAAAATTTCTGACATTATGGTGTGGGTATGGAACAGCTAAAGTATCTTTTACATAGTTTTGTAAGATAAACCTATTAACTTTATTGAATTTTTATTTTCTTATTAAATTATTGATGCTGTTTGTTTTCATTGCCATGATCTTGAGATGTTTGTTAATTGTTTTAGATGATCGCTCCAGAGTTATCCTGGATGTAATAGACGACGACCCACATTCTGACTACATGAATGCAAATTATGTTGATGTAAGTCATTTGTCCTATTTCTGATATTTTTATCCAAAAATATTTATTTATGGAAGTTATACATTGTTTTACAAACAATATAAAGTACTGCTATTAATACGAACAGTTTGATACAATAAAAACAATGCATCATTAATTTGTTAGTATGTAACATTTTTTACATCTTTGTCTCACTTATGGGTAATTTTTGAGTGAATATATGCTTCAATTTTCTCAATCATTTTGTCTATTCACTCTTTGTATTTTTAGCTGCAACGATTTACCTGCACTGCATGGAATTCTTGTATCATATATTGTTGTTTTGAGTTTGTGGTACGTAAAAAACTTCATCATAATTTGCTTCAAAATTGAAATAATGGCACACTTGAAGCTCATTTGTTGATAGCAGTGCTGTCTTGTTTTATGCATTGGTATACTGAACAAGGTATTTCTTGTTTACTTTACAGTCTTATAAACAACAGAAAGCCTTCATAGCAGCACAAGGTTTGTTCAACTGTTCTTTTTTAGATATAATAGGGTTAAAATTAACATTACGTTCATATATTGTCACTAAAATATTTCATTTACCTTTAATCCTATATCTTGTAACAGTGATATTTTTGTTTAAGAATCTTTGACAAGTGCTTTAAACTCTATAAAATGTAGACAGAAAATCTAGTGTCCTTGCTCAGTGATTGAGAAATTGAAAGAAGATTGATCGAGAAATTGAAAAAAAGTTTGATCGAGAAATTGAAAAAAAGTTTGATCGAGAATTGAAAAAAAAGTTTGATCAAGAAATTGAAAAAAGGTTACAAACATTTTCAAAGTCAAGATATCATAATATTGATTTTCTACATGTTTTCTGTCTCTTCAGGTCCAAACCTAACAACACTTAATGACATGTGGCGCATGATCTGGCAGGAGAATTGTAACAAGATAATCATGTTGACCAACACAGTGGAGAATGGAAGGGTAGGTGAACTCAGTCTTGACCTGGATATAATAAACTATGAAAACTTCTACATATCTTACAAAGGGGGATGTATCTATAAAACAGTAGAACCACTCCACATATGAACAATTCTCTAGGATTTCAACAGACTGAGTTCAAGGTCTAATTGTCAACTTTGTAAAGATTCAAATCTAAGTTTGTTTTTATTTAATATTTACTTTTTATAAGGTTTGGTTGACTTTTGTGCTTGCATAAATTGGGATATATGAAAGTTTGATTTAAGAAAATCATGAATGGACTATTCTTTGTGGTCATGTAATGGATGGGATTGGTTGGTTAGGTATGGTTTTTATGTTTATTAAGGGCATCAATTGGCTTTTTTGAAATGTGTATACACCATTCTTGCAAGAGTTTGACTTTATACACTTTTGAAGTGACGCTGTGTAATGTTCTGTGATCTCTTAACAAACCAATGTCTTTCTGTGCTATTGCTGAAGACCAACTCTGAACGTATAGGCCTTGAGAGCCAGTTTGATGATTGGTTATTGCTTTTTACTATTCTAAGGCATCAGCTTATTTGATAATCAATTAAGTAATGTTATGTCATGTTGTTAGTATGGTCTATTGCTGTACACCTGTAGAACCAATTCCATGATATGATCATTACTATTTTCCAGTAGTAATATTCTGTAGTTTTTATCTGTATTGTTTGTTATTGTAGACCAAGTGTGAACCGTATTGGCCAGAAGAAGGCTCGCATGAGTATGGAGATATCACAGTGACTCTCATGGATGAGGCCGTATTCTGCGACTTCACCATCAGAACTTTAAGAGTGGCCAAACAGGTATGACCTTAATTCTTAAAAAGTGAAAAGTCTTAAGCATCTGTGTAAGGCATAAGATCCTCATACGTTGTCATTGAAATTGTGCTGGGGAGGAAAATGTTCAATTACATGCTTGCTATTGACATTTTAAAAATCAATCCCAGAAAAGTTTGGGCGTCCTGAAGGGGAATTTTGAGGGTCTTGGTGTCCAAATGACACCTAGACGCCCTGGTGGCTAAGACTGTGGGTATTTGTGTAATGATATACTACTTCCTGATGTTCTAGCTATGTTCTTTGTTTGCAGGAGGAAGAGCGAATGGTGAAGCAGTTCCATTACATATCGTGGTATGACCACAGAGCAGCCGATCCCACTTCTTTCTTGGAGTACCTGAGGAAAGTGAAAGACTTTGCAGTCCCATCCACAGGACCTATGCTGGCACATTGCAGGTGAGATATGTTATGATCTGATTATTGACAATTATTCAATGAGATTGGTATGAGAATGGTCAAGATGAGTAAATTTTGCACGTTTGTTTACTACCTTAGTCTTATTGCAATTTGTTTTTATTGTGGATTTAGTAGGCCAACCCATGGTCAAATGACAAACATCCTGTTCCCTTGAAGACTTGAAGAAGTAGACCTGGGATTTGGGTGAACTGTGAATGCATTGTATTAAAATACATACTAGGATTTTCCTCTGAATACACTGTAAATCTGAAATTTAAAAAAAATACGACATGTACGTGTTCTTGTTTTTTTTTAATGTGTTATGTTTTGTAGGTATTTTGGATAAAAACATTTAATTTGAGCTGTAGAAATGATGGGTTTTGCAGGCAGCAGGCTAGAATTTAGTAAAGTTAAGGGAAAAAATCAGAAATTCACAATACATTAGCCCCAGTTTCACTAGGGATTTCTGAATAAGTTCATGGCTATTTTTCACAAAATTTGTTTATCACAAAATTGTCAAGTTAAGGAATAATAATCCAGTTTCCTATGGTATGCAATGGACTATTCTTTGACTACATTTTGGTATCATATTGTTTTATTGCAGTGCTGGGGTGGGTAGAACAGGTTCCTACATTGCAGTGGACTACCTTCTGGACCAGCTGAGAGAGACCAACGAGGTAGACGTGTACAACTGTGTTCTTCAGATGAGAACGCAAAGGCCAAACATGGTTCAAACATGGGTAAGGACAATTTTATTATAGACATCTACCTGAACCATATCGAAAACCTGCAGTTTGATATGCTTTGGTTATAAATAAACAATATTCTCATTGACATTAAAGAAGATAATGATGTCTTATCTTGAGGCAAGAACTAGAGAGTAAATGATGTAAAAAAAATATTAATTGAAGGTTGGTCAACTGTTCATTGCTGTGATCATCAACCAATCAGAAACTATTTTTGGCAACCCAACAAGTCAGTCACAAATTTGAGTCTATACTCACACTTCACTTATTTTAAGGATTTATTTTTAAAGCGCATTCGTATTTTGAATATTTAGTTCAAATGGAGTGTGAACTTCTTCAATGATGATGAAGTTTGATAACCGGAGTGATGTTCATATATTACAAAGGACTAATTGTTGATATATCTTTAATGTATGCTAAGTGTATGCTTAATATGGCATATGTATTTAAAACTTCTGCTACTAATGGCTAATTTGCTTAAAATGAAATGACTGAAACCCTGGCATGTTGGTACTCATCCGATAGTACTTGGCAAGAGCTTTCAGATGAATACCAGCATGACAGGGTTAAGACAGTTTTGAAACATTTTTCTATATTGTGCCTTGGCAAAAGTGTAGCCTCAGCAACAGGTTATTAACTATATGGGAGATTTTTAACATTTTTGAACTTAAATCAGGTTTCTAATTTCCATTCCGTTTCGTGCAGCTCCAGTATGCGTTCATCCATGATGTCTTACGGGACTATTCCTTATTTGGCGAGTCTGTGATGAAGTCTGACCGTTTCTGCATGGAATACAACGTGCTGTCCATGCCCAAGCCAGGCAGCAGCAAAACCAAGCTGGAACAGCAGTACGAGATGCTGCAGAAAGTCACCGCTGCACTGGACAGGAAGAAAACAGTGTCCGCAGAGCATCCTGAAAATGCTGCCAAAAACAGAAGTTCGACAATCATTCCAGGTGAGAAATTTGGAAGTTTTCCATGATCTGGGTAACAAAAAGATAATTCTATATCAGTCAGTTGGCTAATTACTTTGGATATGAATGTCATCTCATTTATGTAATGATTGATCATAAAATTTGAAAGTAGATGAATTGCTCTTAGGCTTTTTATGACAGTTGGTTATATTGTATATGCAATAGTTCACACACCATTTGTAACTGCTATCTATTTCTAATTGATTTATGTAATGCTACGGAGGATTTTCCCCAATGATGTGCGGTGTGCAAAGATGTCCTGATAACTTTAAAGATATGTCAGAGCCACTAGGATAAATACTACACCAGTACATTGTACTTAAACGGATATTTGCTTCTTGTTGTAGAGTATATATTTCAATCAAATGTTCCCAATTACCTTCCTTCAATAGTATCTGAATGTGAATCTGTGAATGGGTTGGTTATCTTGAGTCATGTATCAACCCTTCCAATACTTAGTCTACTTTCATCCAAAGCTCGGGGACCCAAAGATTTTTGAAAATGATCTAAACCCTGTCATGTTGGTATTCATTGGATAGTGCTCACTGAGTACTCTCGGGTGAGTACCCATTTGCCAGGGTTACGGTCATTTTTAGGTTATTTGGATGATTTTGCTTTCACTAAATTAGCCACCGCCAGCAAAAGGGTTAAACGATGCTACTTTCAAATGACTCTTATTCATGTTCCTGTCCTGCTTTCAGGGGAGATGGACAGACCATACCTGATGACCCCAATGGACGGTGGAAGTAACTACATCAATGCTGTTGTCCTCAATGTAAGATATCAAATTATCTCCTTAAATAAAAACACCAAAGCCTGAAATCATCTCAGTTGTAGTGTATCATTTCTTATATGTCAGTGTTATCCATTGATATTTAATTAGTGTATGACATATGTGTGATGTTGAACTCCTTATTGTTATTATGTTGGCTTCCAAACATTAGTTCTTTATGTATAATCATTGTTTTATGATATGGGTTTACAGTGAGCATGCCTCTTAGACCTTCCAATGCTGCGGCTATACTTTCTTCCGAAGCACAATTACACACAAAATGTTGAAATTTGTTTAAACCCTGTCATGTTGGTATTTATTAAATAGCTCTTGCTGAGGACTCTCAGATGAGTACCCATGTGCCAGGGTTTTAATCATTTTTCATGTTTTGGCACCATTTTGTATTGGCCAAATTAGCCTCCACCAGCATAAGGGTTAAGAAACAAGGTCTGTTAGTGATCAAATATATGTTAGGCCTAAAAAAATAAATTGTTTGTTTCCTGTAACAGTCTGAAAAAAAATAGGGTAGGTAGGTTGGTAAAAAAAGAATTTTTGCATTATTTTTTTGGTCAAAAATGTGTGTTTTATGCATGTTTTACGTTGATTGGGAGTTGGATGGGCGATAAAAACTTTAGGGTAGGGATTTTTTTGAATAAAAACTTGTTAGGGTAGGGTTACAGGAAACAAACAACTTTTTTTTAGGCCTTAGCATCTACTGAGGTAAGATGAAGAAGATTGCCAGCTGATCTATTCTAATGTTGTCTATTGTAGAGCTATAGCAGGCGAGATGCTTATATTGTCACTCAGATGCCTTTGCCAAACACAGTAGGAGACTTCTGGCGCCTGCTCTATGATTACAAGAGTCAGACGGTTGTTATGATGAACAATATTGAAGAGGAAGATGAGGTAATTAAGTACATCTTACCACTGAAACAAACTTATACATATTCATTTTTACTCATAATTCTCATGCTTTGTGCCATTATCTTGTATTGTATTATATAATTGTCTGGTGTTGAAAAAAATCTTACTTAGATAAAAAAAAATCCTTAAGATATTTATTTGTCACATCATGTGACTCACATGCCATACATAACTTTTTTTTAATTCATATACATTTTTACTCATAAATTTCATGATTTATGCTATTGTTTTTGTATTGTATTATATGTGTGTGTGTCTGTAGTTGACTCATGATCAACCCGAATTAAATCTTACCTAGGTATGTTTTTTCTTAAATATGTATTTGTCACATGCGTTTTAAAATACCATTGGAGGAGTGCTTCTATGTCTAATAAAGGAGGAGACTATACATGCCATCTCTTAACTCCAAAATGCAGTCATCAAACAAAGTTATGAACAACTATTTATTTGAAACTGGCCATCTATCCAAATGTCTTTTCCTTAATGGAACATGAAAATCTTGAACCAGAGTGATACATTGAAATGGTACCAACATATCCTCATTATTTCAGAGAAATACTATACCTTTGATAATATATATATATATATATATATATATATATATATATATATATATATATATATATATATATATATATATATATATATATATATATATATATATATATATATATATATATATATATGTTTAGATTAAATTATAGGTAAATTATGAAGAGGTAAAAGGTTTTTATTGATGTCCTGGTTCCATTCCTTGCCTGTCCCCATTTCAACAGAGTGGGTTCTTTTTGTTTCAGTCATATGCAATATATTGGCCAGATGAGGACACTAAAGAAGGGGAATATGGGCCCTTAAAAGTGCAGCTCCTTTCCACAAATACTGAAAAGTACTTCATTGAAAGACAGTTCAGATTGAGCCACAGCAAGAGGGTAAAGTTCAGTTCTTATATTGATTTATAATAGTCATTGCATTTTCTATTAGAATATTTATTCATATTGTAGTGATTGCTATTTTTTATTTGTACATATTTTCGAACAAAGTATTGTTTGGCTGTTAAAATTCACTTTTATTTAGTAATTTTGTTTTAGCAATTTTAGCCTGTCAGCATTGACGTTGCATTCTTTGAGTGAATTTATTTATTTGCATTATTTGAGATATTATTTCAAGTTACACTTTAAATGTTTCAAACATTTTTTTAGTTCAAATTAGCATTGTTGAAGAATATCTATTACATTTTATGTTATATTTGTAAAGATTAATTGTTAATTATTTCTACATAAATTATATGTTTTTCTTTGCGTAAACAAATAATTTTATTTCAAATTTGTTTGCAGGAATCCGAGGAGCCTATCTCCATCAAGCAGTTCCAGTTTACCACATGGCCCTCTGATGAAAAGCTGCCCAAGTCCAAGACAGCCATTCTGGAGTTATACAGGGCAGTGGAGAAATGGCAGCAGAAAACAAAGAATGGAAAAATAACTATTCACTGCATGTAAGTATATATTTCAATTTTGTGTGATATCATAAGACCTGCTATAAACATGCTAGCACCCTACTTCAAAACAGTTTCGTTTGTATCTATGATAGATCAAAATGTAATTTTTTTTAAAGATATGAATTAGGGATGTAGGTTGAATTCTAATCAACATTTCTTAATATCATATTCTTGTATGAGAAGGTTACCACAACAAAATAAGCAGGCCATTGTTGGCTGTCACACCATGAATGAGCTTAAATGCAGTAAGGTTCACTGCTCTGTTCATGTTAGACACGGTTGATGTTTTTAGAATGGAATGAATCGATACATACATATACATCTCTCTCTCTCTCTCTCTCTCTCTCTCTCTCTCTCTCTCTCTCTCTCTCTCTCTCTCTCTCTCTCTCTCTCTCTCTCTCTCTCTCTCTCTCTCTCTCTCTCTCTCTCTCTCTCTCTCTATATATATATACATATGTATATATATATATATATATATATATATATATATATATATATATATATATATATATATATATATATATATATATATATATATATATATATACATATGTATATATATACATAATGTGTCTTTACTCTTGTAGGGATGGAGCAGCTCGTAGCGGGTTATTCAGTGTGATATTGAATGTCCTGGAGAAATTCTCTATAGAGCATGAGGTAGATATAGCCAGGACTGTGCTACAGATGAGAGAGGTCCGGCGACAGATCATACAGGGACTGGTAAGTTATTCAGTGTAATATTGAATGTCCTGGAGAAGTTCTCTATAGAGCATGGGGTAGATATAGCCAGGACTGTGCTACAGATGAGAGAGGTCCGGAGACAGATCATACAGGGACTGGTAAGTTATTCAGTGTAATATTGAATGTCCTGGAGAAGTTCTCTATAGAGCATGAGGTAGATATAGCCAGGACTGTGCTACAGATGAGAGAGGTCCGGAGACAGATCATACAGGGACTGGTAAGTTATTCAGTGTGATATTGAATGTCCTGGAGAAGTTCTCTATAGAGCATGAGGTAGATATAGCCACGACCGTGCTGCAGATGAGAGAGGTCCGGCTACAGATCATACAGGGACTGGTAAGTTATTCAGTGTAATATTGAATGTCCTGGAGAAGTTCTCTATAGAGCATGAGGTAGATATAGCCAGGACCGTGCTACAGATGAGAGAGGTCCGGCGACAGATCATACAGGGACTGGTAAGTTATTCAGTGTAATATTGAATGTCCTGGAGAAGTTCTCTATAGAGCATGGGGTAGATATAGCCAGGACTGTGCTACAGATGAGAGAGGTCCGGAGACAGATCATACAGGGACTGGTAAGTTATTCAGTGTAATATTGAATGTCCTGGAGAAGTTCTCTATAGAGCATGAGGTAGATATAGCCAGGACTGTGCTACAGATGAGAGAGGTCCGGAGACAGATCATACAGGGACTGGTAAGTTATTCAGTGTAATATTGAATGTCCTGGAGAAGTTCTCTATAGAGCATGAGGTAGATATAGCCAGGACCGTGCTACAGATGAGAGAGGTCCGGCGACAGATCATACAGGGACTGGTAAGTTATTCAGTGTAATATTGAATGTCCTGGAGAAGTTCTCTATAGAGCATGAGGTAGATATAGCCAGGACCGTGCTACAGATGAGAGAGGTCCGGAGACAGATCATACAGGGACTGGTAAGTTATTCAGTGTAATATTGAATGTCCTGGAGAAGTTCTCTATAGAGCATGAGGTAGATATAGCCAGGACCGTGCTACAGATGAGAGAGGTCCGGAGACAGATCATACAGGGACTGGTAAGTTATTCAGTGTAATAATTTGAATGTCCTGGAGAAGTTCTCTATAGAGCATGAGGTAGATATAGCCAGGACCGTGCTACAGATGAGAGAGGTTCGGAGACAGATCATACAGGGACTGGTAAGTTATTCAGTGTGATATTGAATGTCCTGGAGAAGTTCTCTATAGAGCATGAGGTAGATATAGCCACGACCGTGCTGCAGATGAGAGAGGTCCGGCTACAGATCATACAGGGACTGGTAAGTTATTCAGTGTGATATTGAATGTCCTGGAGAAGTTCTCTATAGAGCATGAGGTAGATATAGCCACGACCGTGCTGCAGATGAGAGAGGTCCGGCTACAGATCATACAGGGACTGGTAAGTTATTCAGTGTAATATTGAATGTCCTGGAGAAGTTCTCTATAGAGCATGAGGTAGATATAGCCAGGACCGTGCTACAGATGAGAGAGGTCCGGCGACAGATCATACAGGGACTGGTAAGTTATTCAGTGTAATATTGAATGTCCTGGAGAAGTTCTCTATAGAGCATGAGGTAGATATAGCCAGGACCGTGTTACAGATGAGAGAGGTCCGGAGACAGATCATACAGGGACTGGTAAGTTATCACAGGAGAAGTACCTGTCTACTCAAACACCTCTATTCTATAGGTCTGAAACATTCATACTAATAGAGGTGAAAATTGATGACACAATTTTTCCCATTAAAAATAACAAAAACCCTGGCCTCCATTGATAACTTTGAAAAGAATGCAGTGTATTTTGTCAATTTCACCTTTATTATTGCCATGGTGATCAGAGGCAGGGGAGGACTTCATACTTCTTTAATCACTGATATTTCAATTTCATCTAGATGCTTTGGGCTACTCACAAGTAGAATTTACTATCCCTGACCTTCAATAACTAGCCCCGGGCTATCAGGCTAGCCTAATGTCTAGCCCTGCTAGGCAAAGGGTGCAGGCCTCAACGTTAACTCAAAATGATACTGGCCCTGTAGGACCAGTAACACCTAGCATCTGCTGGTCCTGCAAAATGTTTACTAGTCCTACATTTTTTCATTAACATAACGAGAAAGAACATTGCATAAAATTCACCACAACATTTATCTTTATAGATTTTATCTTCATTTATTTCCAAAACATTTGGGGACATTCTCGAGGGGAAACTTTTTAACAAGAATGTCTCCAAATGTTTACTGGGCCTGTAGGACCAGTTGAGGTCTTTTTTTACTGACCCGAAGCTGTTTTGGGGAATTTTTACTGGCCTGGGGCCATAGGTTCACCCTTAGCGTCAAGCCCTGGGGTGCCATGTTGATTTTACACCATAGACAGATATCTTTCTCTTATTCCAGGACCAGTACCAGTTTGTCCATGAGATGGTGGTGGAGTTCCTGGACTCTTTTGGTGACTATGCCAACTTCACGTGAGGATAGCGCTATAATGTCTGGATGACTGGACCCATGCATGTATGACATGCAGAGAGAAAATATTTTTATACATTGATGCAAATGAAATTATTTTTATAATGAAATAACTAGCCTATATGTTAAGTGGGATTTCATGGTTTAACCCATTCATTCTTGTAGTTCTCTTGCAAAGTGGGGTTACCATGCACTGGTCTTATAAGAAATAAACAAGAACTAAGCATGCATTTGAAATATATTTGAAGAAGAGTTACTAGATCTAGTATCGATTGAGTTCTTGTCAGCTTTTTCTCTTCAAATATCTTACAATAGATGAATTGCTGTGAAAGATGTGATCAAAATGTTCACTCCTTTTTTTGGTACTACAAGCATGAATGGGTTAGAGATGAAGTTATGCTGATTTAGTCTGACATTATGATGGTAGTTTAGGGGCACAGATCGAACAGAAGACTCATTGCAGTAATGAAAAGTATTATTTTTTATCAAAAAATAGTTTTGGTGGATTCTGAATCTTAAGCGTTGCATGTTGGAAATAAATACATGTTGGAAATAAATACAATGCTATTAAGTCAGCATTGTCTTCAATATGAGAATTGTATGTATTTCTATGTGCGAGAGGTTTTGAAGAGAATTGTTGATAATTGACAAATTCTGTGAGGCAAAATGCTAATCAACATTCCAGCTATCTTCATTTACAAACATATTAAACAATTACATTCCATGTGTATAATATATAAACTGATTGTAAGCATATCATTAAGAAAGATTAGAGTGTCTGATTTTCTTGTTAATGACTTAGTTAAGGTACATATAGTCATCATTTATTCAGTAATACTCTTTTCATTTGACAAATATCAAGATAAATGCATATGTGTCTGTGGATTATACATTGGATACATTGAAAGTGCCCAAGAATGGGGACTTTGTGAAAATGCTGTGTACCTATCAAACCTTTTCATATCATTATGGTAGTTTTATTTTGAGAATATTTATCTATAAGAAAACTAATGAATTTTAGCAGCGCACCATGACATAAGAACCAATATTGTAAACTTTGGTCACGATAAGTTATTTCTTTGAAGAAAAGAATTTTAGTATTTTCTACACACCATTATGGTACCTTGAGGCTATCTCAACCATTTTTGGAGGAAGCAATCTCTTTTTGAGGAAGGCTATATTTGTTAGTTAAGATGATATACGATAATTCACTATGATGTTAATTAATGTTGGTGATGTCAGTCAATATCATAGTTGCCGCCTTTTGTCAGAGTGAGTACTTGATCAGAATGCCATGACAATGTTTTATAGCAGGTATAGATATGAGGTCAGTGTAAAACACCTTTTCTAGAAGAATATACCATTCCATAGGAGATTTCCATTTAAAAAACACAATCATTTGTTGAGGGTGTTTTTTTTAATATGTCCAACTGATATAAGTCCATCCGAATGAATTCTTTCAATGTTCTAAATTATCACAGTGGCAAAATCAATCAATATCATTCATTTGTTGTGCATGTAATGATAATCTTAATATGCATTTGTATAGCTACACACCTCCCAGTCTATCAAGTAGAATAGTGAATAAATGTATCAAGATTAAGTATGAAATTCATGGAAATATTCTAGTGGCAGTGTTTGTCTAAACAAGAGCCTTACTTGCCATGTAGAAGGAGGACCATCATGACCATGGTTTGACCAAACATTCTTATAGTAACAGTACCTTCGCTTAACCCTCCCAATGCTATGGCTACTTTCATTCAAAGCACAAACCTAGGATGCAAAGATCTTTGAAAACCTTCTAAACCCTATCATGTTGGTATTCATTGGATAGCTCTTGCTGAGTACTTTCAGAAGAGTATCCATGATACAGGGTTTCAATTATTTCTCAGGTTTTTTGCATAATTTTGTATTGGCCAAATCATCCACCCGCTGCATAAGGGTTAACCCTTATGCTACTAGTGGCTAATTTGGCCCATACGAAATGATGCAAAACAAATGAAAAAATGGCTGAAACCCTGGCACATAGGTACCCATCTGAGAGTACTCAGCAAGACCTATCCAGTGAATACCAACATAGCAGGGTTTAGAATGTTTTCAAAAGGCTTTGCATCCTTGTACTTTGGACAAGATTAGCCTTAGCATTAAGGGTTAAAAGAGATGACCTATTGGCCTTACAGTGCAGAGTTTGTGGCCACATTTCATGAGAATCCTAGATTTTGAAAATGCATATTGTCACATAGAGAGAGTTTGCTGTCTTTATATTGACTGAAATGCAAGAGTATTGTTTTTCAAGTAACAACATTCCACTCACCACTATGCAAGTGACTGCAATAATATTATTGTCACAAGCACTTAATACTTTATACACATATGTTATGCATGTACCACATATTTCTAGCCCAGAGACATATATTTTGATACTCACCTATTTGTATTTTTGTATACTCATATATCATGTATGTTGTTTTGTACTACTGCATAATTATATAGTTGTATAAGTCACCACAGAACTTTTGCAATGATGCCACAAATGGCTAAAATGATACCAGGCAATGAAGTAATGTGAAGCCATTGTTTTGTAGATGGTTTGCAATTATTCTGAAATATTGCTATACATAATTTCCCCATTGAATCATCAACATCTTCAAATTTATGGCATAATCTGCTTTCACTATAACAAATAAAATCAAAAGCAAAACAATGAATTGTGCAATCTTTTGTTAGTTGGCATATGCTAGATGTACAAAAAGGATCTCACGTTGTGGTTCTTTTAGGTACTCAATGGTATGGTTATACAATTCATAAACTATCTGACACTTTTCTTTGTGTCTATTGATATTGATACTGGGAAAGATTTGTTGTTAATGTTTCACATAATCGATTAAAATATGGAACATGTGTTTGATTTATTTCTTAGCTATATTACAGAAGCGATTATACATCATATCTCACTATAGGATATAAATAGCCCTTAAATCAGTCCTGAAATAGTTCTATTTAAGACTCGGCATACATCTTTTCATAAATCTGTTTTGGGATTTAAAAAACCTTTAAAGTAAAACATCTAGCTGCAGGGACTGTGATGTGGGCTTGGTAGCTCAATATTTCTTTGGTGGTAAAAATGGTGTATTCATGTACTGGAAAAATAAGGGGTGATTTGTCATCTATAATAAACCGTGCTTCTTAACCCTTATGTTGCTTAAGTGGCTATTTTTCCCAATATAAAATGGCGCAAAAAAGCTGAAAATGACTGAAAACCTGGCAAATGGTTACTCATCTGAGAGTACTCAGCAAGAGCTATCCAATGAATACCAAAATGACAGGGTTTAAAGGGTTTTCAAAGATCTTTGTGTCCTCATGCTTTGGACGAAAATAGCCCCAGCATTGGAAGGGTACAAAGAAGTTAATTTGGTATACCAATGTATCCACTATGCATGATAACTGGTATGTAGTAAACCAGTCTAATACTAACTGTTAATTGCTGTATTCTGAAAAGAAAACCTTGTTATCTGGTTAGGGGTAAATGTATTTATACATATACAGTGTACTTTTTGTTTATATTTATATTGAGGTATATATTTGATGCTTTTTAGATCAACTTTTACAGCATTTGACAGTACAAACTGCTTTTTGATCCATGCATTCCTAGATTCACCCGTGAGTGAGGAAATGGAAGTTTCATAATAAGGCAGATGCAAATATTCAATTGTCAAATTATTTGGTTTGAAGTCTGATTAAAGAACTTTCTATAACAGTGCTCTTTGTTTCCATTGATATTTTCTTCTCAATTTGATTTAGATGGTTTTCAAAAATCTCCATGACCTTGTCCCTTGGACGAAAATAGCCTCATCATTGGAAGGGTTAAAAGTATTTTTATTTCGGAGGGACCATCAGTTTTTGTGCCTAACTAATGTGATAGTTCTGATAGGTACTGTAAAACTGGTAATGATTGCGTGATTTTAATTATTGCGTTTTAATGCGAATGCATGAGGACGCAATAATTAAAACACGCATAAATCTGTCCCTTCTGTTTCAGATATCTGTCGTCTGGTGGCGTCGCATTAATTAAAACACGCATAAAAGAGAAAATGAAAAAAACGCAATATTTACTACACGCAAACATTACCAGTTTTACAGTAATTGCTACTTATTAATACAAGCACATTCTACTCCTCATTGTCACTTATGAGAAAATTCTGTATTTTTGTACAGATGGGGTAATTTCTCCAGTGTTGAAACTAAGCATCTTTTTGTATTCAGAGAACATATATGGTTATGATTTTTAAGGTGACTGATTCTGTTAACTTGTTCATATAGAGCCACTTTGAGATTTTTTACACATGTTAAAGCCTACACCCTTTTCCTCATAATCAGACCAACTGTGACTGTCATCACTCTGGCCATCACTAAGCAGAGTAAAATACCATATATTACAGAAGCCCCCATAGGCTTGTACACAGGCAGGAAATATTCTTGTCCCTCTTCTCTATGTTGATTTTCACCAAAACATTGTCGCTACAAACATGCATTTTGGGTATCAAATGTTAACATTAAAATTTGACATATTTATAGCTATGAGTATTTTAAAGAGTAGTGTATCACAGTTTTCCCATTTTGATATCCTTCAAAAGTTATGGATTCTGAAAGTTGGAAAATACACTTTTTTCTTTATGTGAGAAATAAGTTTGATATCTGAAAGAAGATAAAGTTGGAAAAAATGTGATATGCTTTCCTGCGCATTTATCTTTATTCCACATACCGTATGTGAAATTAGAAGGTCTCTGGTCCATACTTGGGGATAGGAACGCCCTTTCAAAACTAAGCATGATTTTTTAGTTTTTTTACATCAAATTCTTTAACCTTGCTGGGAAGGTAATTTTGTAATTTAAAATGTATTCCTCAGCAGAATACTATTCAAGCGATTTATGTGTTTATAGACAGAATTGCTAATTAAAGCAGGGCAGGGGAAAAGTGAGACAAAGAAATGAACACCATTAGCTACCTTAAGTTATTGAAATTGAAGTATAAAGAGGAAACCAAGAAAAACGTTCACATTTTCCATGAACATTATCGTTCCTTGGTTTTGAGATTAAGCACGGTCTTTCAATTTGTTCTGTTAAAACTACTGCATAACCTGCCCGATCAAATACGTTCATACACTGAACAACTGGTAACATTGAACAAAGTTTCTTTTGTGGCAGCACTGTTTACTCAAAATATGAAACACCTCCACATAAGTATTCACTGAATGCAGATTTCATTTTAAGTGATTAAAAACAAAGGTCAATAAAACCTCTCCCAGTTGTATAAATGTTCAAAAATGGTTACCAGTATTTGAAATAATCAAAACTTTACTTTATGAGGTTGGCATATATTAAAATAAATACATGTATATAACAATTCAAGTTTGAGAGTGCTAAAATATGAAAGTGATACAACATAGTGTAATGTGTGGTAAATACAAATTGTAAATGAAGTGACAATGATGAACACCCAATGACCATGCCACAGATCTTTGATAAAGAAAACATTTGCTACAACCTGAGAGAAGTATTTCTCTGCTACAACTCATATTTCCTCTTTATAACGGGATGCCAACGGAAGTTTACTTTCAACCACAGACATGGCCTAGCATACAAATTCTGGAGCACAACAGTTAAGTGGCTGTCATGCAGCCATTGGTTTTAAAAAGTACTAAGCTGGTTCCTTAATGCTACAGTCACACTGTAATACGTACTATTCCAAAATTAGCTACAAATGTGCTAATCTCAAAATTGGAACGGACTGTTCCGATTTTGAAATTAGAAATATTACATTTACACTGCACAACTTGTCGCACGATTTTCTGAACGGATTATATTGCACGATATTCGTAAGGCAAAAATGTATGTCCTGGGATTATCTCACGATAATCGCAAGACATTTGTTCAATATTCTCAATGTTGGTACGACAATTGCACGTCTAAATATTGGACTTGCGTCCAATATTTAACAGTGACATTTGTACAAATGTTGTCAGGAAATTGACTTGCGACATTTCAAAATCAGTACTTATTTGTGAATAGGATCGCAAACCATTACCAACTTTTCAGACAGTGGAATTGGATCCGTCTGTCTCATGATAGGTAAAATTATCAGGTCCGACCTGTTGATTTCGGAATCGGACGACAGTCAGACTCCGACCCATATGCTGCTAGTGGCTAATTTGGCCAATACAAAATGATGCAAAAATCCCTGAAAAATGATTAAAATCCTAGCACATAGATACTCATCTGAGAGTACTCAGCGAGAGCTATCAAATGAATATCAAAATGAGAGGGTTTTAGTGGTTTTCAAAAATCTTTGCATCCTTGTGCTTTGTCAGAAAGTAGCATCAGCATTGGAAGGGTTAACTAGGATTGCCTTTACTTCAGTCTTAGATGAATAGACATTTGTGTGGTAGAAGTCTTCTTATGCTGATATTAATTTACCACCTTTAAATGTCGCTAAGATTCAGCTGGTTTTCAGCATTGAGTGTTAAGGAAATCCTCACTCGTTTATTTCGCTGACGTCGATTACAAAACCACACACGAACAACCTCTTTCTCCAGGTTGAGCAAGTGAGACAAGCGGCCAATCTCGCGAGATGTTGGTTTGGGTTGCTGCAAAAAGTGGCGTTCCAAGATATCTTTGGCTACAGAATTGATTGTTGTCCGTCGCTTTCTCCTCCGTTCAGTAGGTCCTGAAAGTAGATAAAGTATTTATATATATATATATATATATATATATATATATATATATATATATATATATATATATATATATATATATATATATATATATATATATATATATATATATATATATATATATATATGAATATATATATATATATATATATATATATATATGTATATATATATATATATATATATATGCAATTATATATATATGTGTGTGTGTATATATATATATATATATATATATATATATATATATATATATATATATATATATATATATATATATATATATATATATATATATATATATATATATATTTCTATTATGACTTATTACTGGGATGATGTTTGATCAACTTTAAGCACATTTAATGTAATTCCCTTTGGCCAAAACGGGTTCCTTTTGCAAAAGGCAGCAGTCAGTTCATAGTATTTTGAAGTAATTTTGCACTGTTACAAAGCGTTGTTAAACTATATAAAAGAAACATCCTCTAGATGAAAATGATTTCATTTCCCATCATCAGAGAAAAGAGGTCTTTTATTTTCGAAAGAAGGACAGTAACATTGAAATTGGCGGAAATGACTCAGCTTGCTATCAAATGCATTCACATCTGGAACGAACGCATAGACTGATAATTGGAAATGTCTTGATAGCAAAGCAATATTTTGACAAAATATATGATTAAAAGGTATCGTCCCTAATGGGTATGACAGTCCCTCTTCAATACTTTTCAAATATTACTATATGTGAAGAAAAAATAGATTGAAGTAGTAACAAACACGACTAAGAAATCACAGATCAGATCTTACTCAGATACATGCAGTCAAGACTGGCAGGAGATTTTAAATGGAAAAAAGATTTGTTCGCGACAGGTCTTAAAAATCGTACATATTAACGAGGGCATTCAAACTACCCAATATTTCCGAAAAATGTGTCTATTTGGAAACAGATTGCTCTACTTGATGATCAGTTTTTAAGTAGGCCTTACCTAGGTTATTCACAATAGAGTTATGACTAATAAAATCGTATATAAACTGAAATTAGTAGATGAACCAAAGTGTTTGTACTGTGGAAGTGAAGAATCTCTCACTCTTACTCTACAATGCGAAAATGTGACCAATTTATGTAGAAGTGTGGTTGAGAGACACATTAAATCAACATGTAAAAATATAAAAATAACCGAAATTGGTAAAATCTCTGGTATAAATAATGGTGATATACTCCTCAATACGGTATTTTAGCAGCAAAAGAGGTTACTTAAATTATGCGTAAGACTAAATGGGCCACTAAGCCTTTTACTATTTAAAAAGCAGTTTCATAGTCAAATAAAATAAGAAGAGTATTGGTCTCCTCTAATAAATGAAATGGATTGATTTTTTAGGAAATGGGAAAGTATTGCAAATGAATTACGAAAGTTTATTCAAATTTGACATATTCACATATGGTTATTTACATAATGCTTTCATGGTATTTTATTCCATCTCATATGCGCCAGTATACTAGGAACCTGCTTGTGTACAACTTGACACATTATCTGTACAAGATTCTCATTGTATGGATATGATGGTACTGAGTGAACCAACGGAAGAATAAAAACATGTTTGTTTTACATATACTAGTAATTAAAAGAAGCATTTAAAGAGTCATTTCCGCCAAGATGAATTCCTGCTTTTGAAAAAAAAGACCCCTTTTCACAGATGATGGGTAATACAATCATTTTCATCTAGAGGATGTTTCCTTTATACAATTTAACAATACACAGCTGAAAACATTGTCATTTCGAAAGCAGTTTATTTGACTACTAGTATATGGACCATAAACATCAGTTCACTGACTATTCTTTATAAAGCGCTTTTGAACATTATAGGTGGAAAGGGCGCTATATCAAATATCAATTATTATTATCATTAACTCTTCCAATGCTGACGCTACTTTCGTCCAAAGCACAAGAACCCAAAGATTTTTTGATAACCATCCAAACCTTACCATATTGGTATTCATTGGAGAGCTCTCGCTGAGTTCTCTCAGATGAGTACCTATTTGCCAGAGTTTCGGTCATTTTTCAGGTTTTTTGCATTATTTTGTATAACCCAATTAGCCACCCGCAGCATAAGGGTTAATTGAAAAGGTAGGTCTTACCCCGGTCTTACCTTCAATCTGTTGCTGCCTTTCCGCTTCCTCTAACCACTTCTCTAAGACTGGGCGTAGCTTGCAAGCATTCCCGTAACTCAGTTGTAGATTCTCAAAACGGCAAATGGTCGTTTGACTAAACTCTGCTCCCTGTACTTGAGCCAGTGCGAGACCTGTGGAATTACAATAATGCACAATCAGTGGGTGTGTTACTTAATGAAAGCAAATGAAATGTTTCAAAATACTCGGGTATAATATGCCAGAACCTTACATCAATATACTAATATTTTGAATGGCAGTCGTGATGTACTTTGCTAACGATTACGTCACGGTTCAGTTGCAGATTATTAATATCCGTTCCTGCAGAAAAGCGCTATTTGTCCTAAATACAATTAATTTGCTCTTAAAGCAAATCATTTGACCTTAAAACAAATACCATGATATGCCTTTGAAGGCAAATGATTCGCCTTTGCAGGCAAATCTATTGCCTTTAAAGAATGGACTAATATATTATGACGAAATCTCGGAATGGTATGCTGCATTCATGTAAAAAGATCACGCTCTATTTCTACCTGCAACAATTTGAACAAAGAATGGACACCATTAATAAGGTGTTTAATCTCTTCAAAACGGTTATTTGCAGCTATGTCAGATTCAGTTTCTTTCTACGCATGCTTCAATCATGCAGTATTGCAATCTTTCTTGTTTATTCTGTATTCCAACAAAAGGCTACAAAACAGATTGCTTTATGCCTACCTGCACATTAACGTCTTTTGTCTATAGAAACCACTCATATGCCTTTAAAGACCATTCATTTGCCTTTAAAGACAAAGCAATTGTCTCGAACGAGAAATAGCGTTATTTGTCTTTAGGGACAAATAAATTGCATGTATCACTACGCTGCATGTATCATTCACTGCCTTTAACTGCAATTTATTTGCCTTTTAAGACCATTCATTTGCCTCCAGAGACAAATCATTGTCTTTAAAGAGAAGTATCGTTATTCCTCTTTAAAGAGAAATGCATTGACATCAAAGGCAAACGAATTGCCTTTAAAGACAGGGGACTGTGATTTGCTTTTAATTAAAAAGAAATGATTTGTCTATAAAGGCAGTTCATTTGGGATAATGCCTTTAAAGAAGGATTTCACACAGTTGTTATTTGTTGTTTTGCAGTCCAGGTGATGGTATTTATTAAAAATGTGACCAGCCTGGCTAGTCCGGACCAAATACTCTACTAGTACACCTTATACTAATTGAATTATCCATACTTATCGACATATCCTTGTTCATAAAACGCTTGTTATGATGTTATGGTGCGTACAGACGTTCCTGAAGTCTTGGCTGATGATCGTTTAGTAAGGCCTTCAGCATATGTAGGAATTTCATAATGGCGAAAACACTTAACCCTTATGCTGCTGGTGGCTAATTTGGCCAATACAAAATGATACAAAAAAACTTTTAAAAAAATAGCGAAACCCTAGAAAATGGGTACTCATCTGAGAGTACTCATGGAGATCTATCCAATGAATACCAACATGACAGGGTTTAGACATTTATCAAAGATTTTTGCATTTTTGTGCTTTGGAGCAATGTTGCTTCAGCAAATTAACAAGTCAAACATGTACGTAATTGAATGACATGAATCTGGCCGTGTTACTTTCCTTAACCCTTCCAATGCTGAGGCTACTTTGCAGCGGAGGCCAATTTTCAACACAGCCTGGATCCGTTTCTCGAGAAAGGCCATAGAGACAAATCTGTATAATGAAAAGTCGTCCAGGACAGAGACACAAACCAGGTCTGGAGAAGCCCATTCTTTACAATTCCGTAATAGAACTATTATGATTCTGAACTAAACCCTTGAACTTAACTTACTGTACATTATACATACTGCAAATAATTCCGACATTCAGATTGAGCTTTTCCAAAGACACCGAACGAAGTAGTCGCTTTCAGGCGGGGCCTTAATAATTATATTTTAACCGAATGGTTAGAAACTCCGTAACATACGTACACGAAGAGTACAATATAAACTGATTTGGCAGGCAAAATCTTTGAAAGTTATTAAGTTGGTGATGGGTGGTGTTCAGTGTGAACGCCCGCATTTTATGGGAATCCACGGACTACCCCGACAGCCGAGTGGTCTAGGGTATTGCACAATGAGTGCTCGTTGTCTCTCACCACTGCACAGGATCCCAGATTTGAAAAACATGTGAGAAAGCTGTGAATTACTTGTGAATGACTGGTATTTTAAGGGGTGTTGAGGTTTCCTCCACCATTAACAATTGGCTGGTCATGATTTAGCTTCAACAAAGTAAAAGATGTGATGAAAACGTTTCGTCTCCCCTATTGGTCCACACGACCTTCCTCCCCTAGCAGGCCTGTACACACGGAAACCATTTCAATCCCCCTCAGGGGATATTCCAAAGCAACTGGCAGCATAAGGCGCTCAAGCTCTAAGCACTGCCTTATTTATGCTAGGTACCCATTTTTCAGCTGGGTAGACTGAAGCAATATGGAATAAACTGTCTTGCCCAATGACAGACCAAAATGCCCTGGCCGCGAATTGAACCAGCAACCTACTGATTAATAGTCCGACACCTAACCAACTGAGCTACTTTGTCCCCTAAAACTGGAGTCACGCCGCTTGCCCTAAAGCAGACTCACCTACATGCGTCTGTGTGTACCCTAGCTTGATCCTTCTCCCTTTGAACAGGGCTGCAAATTCTTCAAGTTCTTGTAACTTTTCCGTATCGACATCCCCTGCATTAGAAACTCCAATGCTTGGCAGGCTGCGCTTCTCGGTCGCCGTGGTCAGTGTTCCTGGACTGGGTATCTGAAGACTGCCCGGGCCCTGGTGGCCGAGCCAAACACCAGGTGGCGCTGTAGTGAGGAATTTCTCCGCTGGGGTGCGCCACGGGTCCCAGGGGGCGCCAGTGTAACTCGGACCTGTATTCCAATGTGGGTACCTCAAATTGGTGAAGGCTAACTGCGGGAGACAAGGACACGCGATGGTATGCCCCCGGGTGTACATACTACATAGGCTCTCAGTGTTGCACCCTGGACGCCCAAAATTGATAGTCATCATTTTGAAAAGCAAAGTTGTAGCATCAACCGTTTACCAAGACTTCTTCTCCTACAATGGCATCTTCTATCTCTATGATAGGTTATGACACAAGACTAAGTCAGGGATAGCATCGCTGTGTGTCGCATGATCTATGGGGTATTGTGTAAAGCTAAAGAAGGATAGATGTCTCCAGGTTGATCTTGGACATGGAAGTAGTTGATCCGGTCGCCAAAGCAGGGTGAGGTTAAACTATCGCATGCATGACGATTATGATTAAAACTACGGTCTACCTATTAACATTGTTGACCCGAAAAGCATGCATCTTGAAGAGCTTAGATGCCTCGTGACTGCAATACCCCATCCACCTAAGCTGATAGGAGGATCTTCGCATATCAAGCAAATAACATATTATCCCAGAAAAAAAGCTGATAAATTTGAGAAAAGCTAAAATCTCTCAACATATCTCAAAGTACAGAAATTAAAGGAACACTCGGACCAAATATTTGGAAAATATCTAAATTGAAGCACCTGTCAACTCAGACCAATCTAGGAATTTATGGTTAAAATATCATAACTACATTCCGGGATTAATGCTTTAAGGCAAGAAAAAGTGCGAATAAAACATTTGGAAACTTTCAAAAATCAGTACTAGACGAACTTTAGTAACGTGACATAGTATTTCAGGTTTATTAAGAAAAATAGTACGGTTGGTTAAAATAAAAACCTAGCAGCTTTGTATGAAGTATATAACATATAACCCGCAGTGGTGAAAATAGACAGTAGCCCACCAGTCCGTTTCTACCGATAATTTGAATGGGCTAGTAGAAGTCTGTTTACTTGCCCAGAAATCTACTAAATATTCTGACCACATTATTTTAGTAAGCATCACATCCAGCTTCACATTTCCTCTATATAAGATTATAACTCTCACACTTCATAAACTTTGCACAATTAACCATGAATGTTCAGTTATTGAATTGCTGTTGGCTACCATTTTGGTTATTAAAGTGATATGGACCCCTAATTTGTTCTGGTGGACCACTAAACTATTCATTTTGATGGACCGTTTGACCACTAAAGCTTAGCAAACTGTTTTCACCCCTGAATTACTAGTATGTGGTTAAGGGGTAAAAATGTCAAAAGGAATGACAACAGTCAGAGGTAGATTGACCTGAATGCATGATGGCCGTAGATTGCGCTGATTGTGAACCACTGGCGTTCTAGTCTTGACCTGTAGGTGGCACCATATATGGCCTTCCTATCTTGAATGGTTTCAGACAGAGCTCTCTAACATCACCAGCCAGAGTCATCAAAACGTGCGACAAGGGAACACCTTTAATCGCTGTTTAACTTAGGAAACTCGAGAAGCATGACCAAATTAGTCTATTAGATTTTTCGCTTGCGCTTATAAATACAGATTGTATCTTAGAAAGCGCGTTAACTCCATTTATTGACACTGACTATTGATGATCTAGGTCTTATTATTGCTATGTGATAGTGTTATATCTTTACAATCATACCTATTGTTGATCAGCGCCCACCAAAAAAGTGCTGTGCTCCAGGATTTTGATATTTGGACTATCCTGCTAAACACCACTAGGAGAGAGAAATCTAAACTAACTTGACCACTGAAACGGAGTTGACCAATTTGACCAAACATTTATTGCCAGGTTCCCTTTGTATATCTAAAATAAAAAAGCGGCGTCACCAGTCTTGCTGTCCATATAGGTGGCGCCAAAGTGGCACTTCCCTTTGCGAATTAATTTGTATGGCACTTCGGCGCCACCTACAGTGGAACCTGTCTACATTGGACACTCACGGGGAATGAAGAAGTGTTCAATGTACGCAGGTGTTCAATGTATCCAGGTTCTGGGTAATTGGAGGTCGGGTGAAATAGAAACAAAGGGTAATTAGAGAAACATGATTATTTCATTGCAAAATCTACTTTGTCTTTACCTCACTTTCTTCATATAGTTAAAAACTTCGCATGTTCAGCATTTAAAAAATATCCCTTAACAAAACAATTAATCTTATGTATCTCATTTGTCTCCATTTTCAGTGAAAAGTTTCAAATCAGTGCAGAATGTTCAAAGCAGACAGGGTAAATGAGCCCTGCGGGAACAAATTTGGTGTTCACTGTTCAAGGTATACAGGTGTTCAATGTATCCAGGTAGCCTCCCATTGATTTTCAATGGGAGTGTGCCAGGACATGAACAAAATTGTTCAATGTACGCAGGTGTTCAATGTACACATGTGTTCAATTTGACAGGTTCCACTGTATATGGACGGCACACCATCTAATTTAACGCCCCAATATCTATACAGTATAGTGAGATAGAACTATAACAGCCATTGGCATGCGGTCGCGGGCGCCTTGTCTCCGCACAACTTCGCGTTTTCCATCAAAATATCACAGGCTCAATGCACAATCTCCCTTCTAGAATTGAGTCCTTCTGGATCCGCCCCTGTAAAGGGACTGGGAGCCTACATTCTAGGCTACTGCTCAGAAAGTTGACGTTGATGTATCGTGATCCGCCTACAGATGTTGGGCGCAGATAGGGACTGGCTTATGATGAGGGTGGCAGTGTTAAGTACCCGGCTGTCACAGAGTAAAACATGATGTCGCTGCACTCATGCGAGCAATTGGTCGCAGTGAATAAATAACTGACAACTACTTCTCAGGTGGATGTTGAATTAACACTTTTCCTGCCCACAGTTCTTTACAAATAGCTTAGCTAATATTATGCTTTGGATATAGCTTCAGAATAAGAGACATGGCTCTGTTCAGAATTAACCCCTCCAATGCTAGGGTTACTTTCGTCCAAAGAAAAGGGATGCAAAGATGTTTGATAAACCTCTAAAACATGTCGTGTTGGTATTCATTAGATAGCTCTCCCAGAGTGATTTTAGGTGAGTATCCACGTGCCAAAGTTTCAGTCATTTTCAGCTTTTTGGCATCAGTTTATATGGGCAAAATAAGCCACCGTTAAGTATGAGTTTGGAAAATATTTGAAGAAGAGTGTTTAGGATTTAGTTCTGACAGCCGAGTATCTATTCTCCCTGGTTCTGATTAATATTTCGTGTCCCGAAACATACTTGAAAAGATGATTAAAAGAACGTTATGCCAGAGAAATAAACTACTCCCAGGTTATGCCTATTCGGACGCTACAAATCTACTATAAAAAAACCCAAACAAACCAATAGAATTTGAGGAAAAGGGGAGAATAATTATTTATGCATGCGATCGTAGTATACAGTCGACGACTAAAGATAATATTGCCGCATTATTGTTGTGACATCTATGTGAATAGCTTGGAAATTAAGCCCATAGAAACTCCCTGCCATAACTAAGAAAATATTTCAATTAGCGTGGTGGATTGGGTTCTGATTAACAGTACATCTTCAAATATTTGCCAAATATGCTCTTGTCTCAAAGATATCACAAAGTGCTCAGCTCTCATTTGTGGCTCTACAGACATGAATGGATTTTAACAAAGTTCCGAAGCGCTGACCGTGGTTACTAAGATCCATTTCGCAACACCGGAGCAGAAGTGGTTAACATCGAGATCAGATTACTATTCCTCACCCATAGAAACTCCATTTGTCATCAATAAAACATAAGTCTGTTTATGATTTTTAAAGACGGGGCATTTTCCGTCCATTATTGTAATCTGAATTTATGTGAGTAAGCGTCTTATTCAGAGATTATAGAGCGTAGGGTGATGATTGATTCAGCAGGATTTCGACACGCATAGCATGTTCTCATAGTAATATGGTGACATTATTTTCCTAATCCATGTGTGTTGTGCGTGAACATTTTGATTCGGCAGGATTTCTACACCCATAGCTTGTTCTCATAGTAACACTAGTATATGTTGACATTATTTTCCCAATCCATAAGAGTTGTGCGTGAACATTTTCGATTTCTATGTTCGTTACCCTCAAATAGTCATGGCAACTGCAAAACATTTAATAAGGTTGTGATATCCTCATACGTTAAGGTACTGTTTTCCGAAAGATTAGACCTTGCAAGGTATATAACTGTACTGGGAAACCTCGGGTAGCAACATCCACCTTTCTACGGAGCAATACACATACACATACACACGCGTGCGCGTGCGAGGCCGAGTCTCTCTCTCTCTCTCTCTCTCTCTCTCTCTCTCTCTCTCTCTCTCTCTCTCTCTCTCTCTCTCTCTCTCTCTCTCTCTCTCTCTCTCTCTCTCTCTCTCTGTATATATATATATATATATATATATATATATATATATATATATATATATATATATATATATATATATATATATATATATATATATATATATATATATATATATATATATATAACTGTATATATATATATATATATATATGTATATATGTATATATGAATATATATATATATATATATATATATATATATATATATATATATATATATATATATATATATATATATATATATATATATAAATATATATATATATATATATATATATATATATATATATATATATATATATATATACATACATAACTATAGAGGGCTTTTTTTTACATTTTCGTTTATTTTTTCAATTAAGTTCAGTGATGTGGTGTATTTTTCCTTTTTTCCAATGATGGCCTAGTCAAAGGTATTCGCGTTTTCGCTTCAAAATGCAGTTTGCTCTCCAAAATATACTGGACAGGTATCTTACACTCGGAAATGGCATCATTATTGACAAAGTTACGAAACGCAAGGGTTGTTCCTCCCATTATAATGGTCTTTTAAATTCTTCTTATTCTGATTTGGGCATTACCTTCTTATCTATTCCACCCAAATGCTACGGGTTCATTTTTGTTGTACGAATTTTTTTGAAAATAAAACCTGGTTTCACCCAAAAAATTGTTGGAAAATTTATGATTGGATTCGGATATACATTTCCCCTCAAACATTTTTCTGAATATGATGTTGGTGCGATCGCCAAAAAATCCAGGTCTTCTAACAGTAATAGAGAACATTTTGAATTTGTTTATTACGCTATGCAAATGTCTTAAGCGACAACAATACTCACTATTCAATACCGCTGACACTGTTGAGTCCGACAAACAATTTGTTTTCAATCATAATTCGCATATTTTATAACTCCACTATATAAACCTAACAAAATATCAGGTAGATATTTTTTCCTAAGGGGAAAACACAGTCGATCCTGACTCATGGTATACCGGTCAACTGAGGCAACTCTTCTTCTGAACTAAACTTTAGTCATGAACTTAAAACCTTTATAAAAGAGGTCCATTTCATTGTTCACCTCAGGTGGTCATTTGTGTAGGTTCCGTGGAGCAGTCTGTACCAATCTTCCCAGCAGTCACATCATGAGAGTGTGGTCAATAGGCATTTTAACTCTGCCTTTTCAAACAGCGAAATAGTCATTAACCCATTCACACTCAGAGATCCCCTCGGAAGTATTGTCTGCTACTCTTATACTTTTCAAAATAACTTGTGAATAAAGCAAAAGTTCAGAAAATATTTGAAGGAGAGTTGTTGGTTGACTTTTCTTTAACATTTCTCCTTCAATTATTTTTCAAAAAACGCTCTTGTTCGAAAAACATTTCCAAAATTGTCAGGCCTGTTTTGGCCGCTGTAAGTGTGAATGGGTTAATCTCCGTAACCCGCCAAAATACCTTGTTGATACATCTTGGATGAATGCATTTTTTTAAGAATTAACTGGAGAAATATTGTTACTATTTCAACCAATTCTCATTTAAATATTTTTTGAAATTATGCATTTCTCTGATGCTATTTTCATTAAAATTGTAGAATTTTTTTCAAGGTCTCTAGACATGTATGGGTTAATGGGTTAATGATATTAACTAGTTTTTGCTTTTGAACGGCGTACAGTCTATAATACTCATTGCTGATAAATGATCAAATAATTATCCAGAGGGAAACTTTGGACGAAGAATAACATTTCGATTTCAAAGAGGTAGTGTAATAGGACTGGCCATCATCAAGCTCTTGCCTAAAGAATTTGATTTTGCAGCGGCCAAAAGAGCCTGACAGTTTTGGTTAAATCCATCAGGCTAAAATAGGGCTGGGAAAATATTTGAAGGAGCAGTGTTCATCAGAACATTACCAACAACCCCCCTTCAATTGTTTTGTAAAGTCATTCTAAATTTCAAAGTTATTGGCAAAAGTGTTATAGATCCAGGTAATAATTTCTTATGGAACTCCTAAGCATGAATGAATAATAGTTGTGTTTAGCTTTAGGTTTGAACATTTCACCTCCAAATTTTTGCAAAAATATGCATTACTAAGAGAGATATCCCCCAAATAGTGCACTTACGGCAAACTGATTATAAGTCATTAGACCACCTGACCATTTTTTCAGTACCTAGTAAAATAACACAATATTTACCTTATGGTAAAGGTCACCTGCCTATAGAGACCACCATTACCTGCCTCATTTAAAATCTTCACTAGCAGATAAGATTGTGCGTTTACCATGATAAATAACTAGAACTGTACAGACCACTTCAACTCATCTCTTAAAGGGCAAATGCACCATCATGATGATTTAGGTTCAGTCACTTCCAGCCACTGATATCTCTCAACCAATCAGAAGCAGTGCTGGCAGTCACTTCCTAAGCACCACTTCTGATAATGTCAGCCTCTATACCCAGACTCAGGCCAGTTTTTTACTAACTTTCATAAGCCATATCTGAGGAGTGCTGAGGAGGACAGACTTGCGGGTGGTCTTATTTGAAAGGTGACACGTATAGGCACATTTTGAACCTAAATCATCATGATGGTGCATTTGCCCTTTAACTGATTTTCACTAGCAGATATGGTGGTGTGTTTATCATGATAAATAACTGGAACTGTAGAGACCACTTTAACTCATCTCTTAAAGGATTTTCACCAGCAGATATGGTGGTTCATTTACCATGATAAATAACAGGAACTGTAGAGACCACTTTAAGTCATCTACTCAAGGACTTTTGCTAGCGGATATGATACATTTACCATGATAAATAACAGGAACTGTAGAGACCACTTAAAGTCATCTCTTAAAGGATTTTCACCAGCAGATATGATGGTGCATTTACCATGATAAATAACAGGAACAGTAGAGACCGCTTTATCTCATATCTTATTAAAGTATTTTCTCTGGCAGATATGATGGTGCGTTAACCATAATAAATAACGGGGATTGTAGAGACCACTTTAACTCATCTCTTAACCCTTCCAATGCTAAGGCTATTTTCGTCCAAACCAAAGGAAGCGAAGATTATTGAAAACCATCTAAACCCTGTCATGTTGGTATTCATTGGAAAGCTCTCACTGAGTACTCTCAGATGAGTACCATGTGCCAGGATTTCAGTCATTTCTTTTCATTTTTTTGCATCATTTTGTATTGGCTTAAAAGGATTAAAGGATGTCCACTAGCAGAAATG
>OZ012684.1:45923240-45959240 GCA_963942565.1 Maea johnstoni | reverse complement strand
ACGTGCATTGTATTTACACTTCAAATGTACCCGTTATTGGTCAAGACTACGCCATTTGACGTAAACCTTTGCAAAATAGAAACTGAGGTCCTATTCAGGTGATCTGAAGCACCTAATTAAAACTATAATTAAAACCTATAGTTGAAACACCAAGACCACAGGGATTGGATGACAATTTTAGAAGAGCGCTAGGAGATATGTTTTGAGTGTGTTACCTGCATTAGTCCGTGAGCCAGAGGGTTGGTCGGTTTCATATTGGGGGGCCAATTTTACCATACATTTCTGAAAAGCCCTGTTGTTCAGCTTCAATTTCATGTATGATAGCCTTGCACACGTTGGAGCTTATCCAAGGCTTTGAAGAATGTCAGTTTGTAATTCATTATGAACTCTGGACTGTGAATATAGAGTGACTGTAACAAGGCAGGGCTGATAATTTGGTATAGGGATAAAGATCGAGCCAGGCTGCTGTGTTGGAAAACCCAAGGCCGAGGGGGTCTGATGCATCTCACAGCTGAGGGCCGCAGGCCAGAGGCTGTGAGATGCATCAGACCTCCCGAGGCCTTTGGTTGCCAACACAGCAGCTTGACGAGGTCATAATGGCTATTATATCATGATAAAATATATTTTGCTTTTAGATTTTTGGAAAAAGTGCTTTTAACTTGTGATAACCAGGGCTCTTTAAAAAGTTGTCTACTAATGGTTGCCATGACAACGTGCGTGGTGAACAAATGACACTAAAACACTTTATTCCTACCCTGGTTGCACTGTGTGGCAAAAAGAACAATGTTCATACATTACTAAGGCAATATGCTGTATGTGCATATAGACTTGATATATGAAGAAATAGCCCGAGAAGATTCATTCAATGTGATGTTAGCAAAATTGTATATATGCTTTGAAAAGTTTGTCTAGATTCCAAACAAATAATTTAGGGCCCTGGTACTGTTAATAATATGGGGACAAAGTAGGTTGGTTGGTTTGGTGTCAGACTAGTAATCAGTAGGTTGCTGGTTCAACTCCCGGCCGGGGCACTTTGGTCTGTCCTTGGGCAAGACAGTTAATTCCATATTGCCCCAGTTCACCCAGCTAAAATGGGTACCTAGCATTAGTAAGGCAGTACTTGGAGTTTGTGTGCTATATGCAGCCATATGCTCTGGAATATCCCTCGGGGGATTGAAATGGTGTCCCTGTGTACAGGCCTGCTAGGGAAGGAAGGTTGTGTGAACATTTCGGTGGATACAAGACTATAAACCGAATACCTTTATCTTTACCTTTAAAAATATAAATCATGACAGTCACATGACTATCTGAAACAGTCCGAGTATCATGACCATCATGCCATAGCCCCTGTCCAGAAAACAAGAGGTGACCATAACACCTTTGTTGAAGTTTCATCAAGCATCTTCAAAGGAATACTTCATGAGTGTTCGGACAGTATCAGAATAGATGTCATATTCGATGTATACAGAGAAGAGACGATTAAAGACAAAGAGAGAGCAGTCAGAGGTCAGGAATAATGTTCCAGGTCACAAAGTTCAACTGTGGAGAAGATTCCTGTCCAACTCACACAACAAGCAGAGCCTGCTTGAATTTCTCACAAGAGAGTGTAATTTCGATTATCGTCACTTTTTCTGCCATATTGCAGCTGAGTCGTGACTAGCCAGTTGTAACTGGTGGAAGAAACAGGTAACCTTCAAATTCCAAGTCACGGACTCACGGTCAACTTTCGCACATGCCCTGGGTGGGATTTGAACCCTGGTAGTGATGATAGACAGCTAGCATGGCAATGCCTCTGTCGTGGCCTATTGGTTACGATGCTTGGCTCCCAAGTGTGAGTTCACAGGTTCGGGTCTCCGCTGGATCTCGAAGCTGGGTGGCCTGGTCTCTATATAAATGTGCGGCATTGTTAAGGGCTGTCTATGGTCCTTCTGCCACTGAAAGACCTCAAGGAACTATTCGTGAATAGAAGGGAATTTCTTCCCAGTTCCGGCTTTCTATATGACCTAAGCTGTTGAAAGCAACGTAAAACCCCATCCCTTCCTTCCTACAGACCACACGACCATCAGGGTAGGCCCCTACACAAAAGAGTTGAGACAACCGGTGTACCTGAAGGACCTGGGTTCAAAAATCATGTTAGTAACCTGTGGTGAAATTTGCTACAAGCTGACCACCGGTGGTGCTGAAGAAGTGCCGGACCTGCTTTCAACTCAAGCAGATATTTGCATTTTGCCTGTTGCTCCATGCTGCACGAGCTGCTCCAGAAGGACATAAAGCTGTGTCATCATCTCAGATGAAAAAAAAAGTTTTGTGTCTGGCGTTTTTCCCCATATATTGGCACCATTGTATCTCAGGTGTGGTACAAGGATCCACACGAAATTTGTTAGCATACCAGTTTATGTTGTGAACTAAGATTGTTGTAAGTCAATGATTGGCTTACATACATTTATAGCTTAAGTGCTTTTGCTGGTCGCGACAACTCAGTCAAGTACTTTAGAGATTATTCAGAAAGACAAGAAGGACATGTTTGCAGAGCTAGGATCCTGTTGGGAAATTGAAGGCAACCTCATAGCAAAATTGGAAGCATTCACATGTGAGCTAAACTGCCCAAAATCTGGTACCACAGAAAGGAATGAGTTGAGATACAGGCTTTCTCAAGATGTTCTCTACCCTGTTGGACATGGTTTGTATAAAAAGAGGTCCAGCGACAATGAGGAGGAATTGCAAATTGAGTGGATGCATGGTCTTCCAGCTCCAGAGGCAATACTGAACCTGATGTCATGCAATAGTGTCAGTGCTTGAAGGGTGCAAATGGACTCAGGTGTACTGACATGTGTTAGGTCCAAGCTTGCGACAACCAGGCTTAGGACTTGGAGTCTGATACAAATGATCAAGTTGTGTCAGATGACTCTGAAGAAGATACAGAATAATCTTGATTTTAGTTCTAAATAGTTGGCTTGTATAAATTGAATTGTTAAATGCATAGTATGGTATTCGACAAGGTGACAGTGACATCTGAAACTAAAGTCCAATTGAAAAATAACCCACAGATAGAAATCCAATTAACTTTGCATAAGCTATCATCGTTAGATCCCCTTTTGAAAATAAAAAACAAAAAAGGGGGGGTGGGGGTCACCAGTTATCCCATTCATATAGGTGGCGCTAAATTTGCAAATTTCATGTCTAAAATTAATAGTTAAATTAGAAAATACCCCATGGTTAGACTTTCTTCAAATCTTGCATAGGCTTTCATTTTCAGGTCCCATTTGTCTATCTTAATTTTTTTGAAAGCAGTGTTACCAGTCATGCTGTCCATATAGGTGGCGTGAAAGGGACAAACAATGTAATTTGTAAATGGAAGTGCCACTTTGGCGCCACCTATATGGATGGGATGACTGGTGAACCCCCTTTTTATTTTTGATTTCAAAGGGGATCTGATGATGATAGCTTATGCAAAGTGTAATGGATTTCTAACTGTGGGGTATTTTTAAATGGAATCCTAAGTTTTAGATGTTACTGTCACCTTGAAGAATACCATACTATGCCTTTAAGTTCCTTGCACTGACAGTCACATTCAAGGTTTTTATTGTCTGCCAGTTTGAATACAGTTCTTGTGGAGTCCAGAATAATACAAAACAATACTGGTATCTTTTGGAAAAATGTCTGGGTGATGCAGTGATTTGCGTATATTTTCAAAAAAATATATTACCATTTAAATTTTATGGCGAGGAAAGTGGTGCAATTTCTTTCACAGTGTCACTTATAATTCATTTAAAGACCTATATTTGGACTGAATAATAATATAGAATGGGTGAATGTCATATATGATACTTTAAGGTAACTAACTTTCATATTGCAATTTCTTAAGTGGAAACTATTGAACAAAACTGACTTTTTCTCACAAGACACCCCCAAAATTGGTAAAATATGTCAAGATTTTTGTTTAAGGTATTTATATATGCAATAACCTATCTAAGCATGTTTGATGATTTCAAAGTTAACTAGTTGTGAAGTTTGGGGATGATTGGGTGTCTATAAAGCACTGAATCAAAGATATTTGTTTTTCTACATATCACACAGATCTTACCAGTAGTCTGATTATCACGGCCCATTTTCTCAGAAAAGCTCCACCCAATACAAGGCTATCATACATCAAAATGAAGCTAACACAATAGGCTTTCAGAAAAACAAGGTGAGGATTGGCCCCCAAATATGAAACCGAAAACCCCAAAAATGGGGTTTGGCTCACGGACTAATATGATTGTGCGTTTACCATGATAAATAACAAGAGAAGGATAACAAGGAGTACACATTTATTCAAAAAGTGGATTAGCTTTAGGGTGAAGACCTGCATGAAGGACCTTCCTCCTGTTTCCAGAGGCTGACAGTACAGTGCGACCCTTGTTTAGGGTTCTCAGCACAGCCAACTTAAATTACCTAGAAAGCCGTCTTGTTCATGCAACCATATGGATTACGATGATCCTTGCTACTTTTGTAACAATATTTATGAATATCTTTACACTTTTATAAAGGAATCATGGGTCACACAGAGTTATAGTTAATGCAACTCCTGATAGAAGTTTTTCAATGCTCTCCATGCACTATCTCTCTCTAGCTAAACAGGCACTGAAGACAGGATTTGTTAAGGAATGACCAAAAAGAGCCGATTTCTAGCATGTTCCTTTCACCATTCCAATGCTGAGGCGACTTCTTCGAAAGCACAATAACGCCATCTTAACCCTGTCATATTGGTATTCATTGGAGAGCTCTCGCTGAGTACTCTCAGATGGGTACCCATATACCAGGGTTTCAGTCACTTTTTGCATTATTTTGTATAGAGCAAATGTGCCACCAGCAGCATAAGGGTTAATGTTGAAATTCACAAAAAGGTGCATTGAATTTAGATAGGTTTCCTTTATTGTAAAGTTGCGATTGATTACAAGATTTTCTTTAATCAAAATGCACTACTCATCTGCTGGAAAGAAGATTTGACGAAGATTTGACGAAGAACCTCTTTTCCATTTTCTATTTCCACATTGTGGCTTCTCTGTCACCCTTAATTGCCCTTCTTCCATCTTCTACATTCACCCCTAAATCAACTACTGGAAATTCCCTTCTTTATTAATAAAAGAAACACAAAAACACAACCGCAAGATCCTTTTTACACTTATCGATTGTTTAGTTAGAACACTGTATTGTCTACATACCATTAAAGCATGTTGTAAGCATGGTTAAATGAAAGTTATCAATAACTAGTAGCCCAAAATCTGACATCCTGGAGACTTTGCATAAAGAAATTAGATGCTAGCTTTTAATTATTAAGATTTCATCTTTGCTTCGAATAAAAAACTACTCAATCATGTAAAACATGTAAAGCAGTGTTATTAAAATACATATAACCGAATATATAAATGATTTTACAAGATTCATGATTCACTGGCCCAAAAAAAAGTTACGATCTCACAACTAATCATGTACATAGATGCTGGGCCAAAGTTTAAAAAAATAAATCTAACAAGTGAACGACTAAATTTATAAATCCTACTCATTTCAAGGCGCTGATTTTTTAGTTCATATATTAAAACTTTAAAAACAAAACTAGTAATTTTTAACACCATGTAGCTGCAGTTAGTACAGTTTTACATGAGAATGAAAAGCAATAAATGTTGACCAATTACCCCTTCCGATGCTGAGGCTACTTTCGTCCAAAGCACAAGGACGCAAAGATTTTTGAAAAACATCTAAACCCTGTCATGTTGGTATTCATAAGAAAGCTCTCACTGAGTACTCTCAGATGAGTACCCATGTGCCAGGGTTTCAATCATTTTCCAGGATTTTTGCATCATTTTGTATTGGCCAAAGTAGCAACCATCGGCAATAGGTTTAAGTCCATGTCGCTAGTGCCTAAAGCAGATTATGAACCCAATTAGAAACATATATGTGTAATAATTACATTCTGACGACAGGGAATGAAAGCTTTCTGTTTACATTGCATAGAATCAAAGGAGACAAACCCACAGAATGAAAGGTGCTACATCTTGACCAGTACACAGACATTATTGTCACTATATCTAGCTCCACTGTAGTAATGATTGGAAACTGACCATTACAGTCACTCTAACCCTTCCAATGCTGAGGCTGATTTTGTCCAAAGCAAAAAAATGCTAAGATTTTTTGAAAAACATCTAATCCCTGTCATGTTGGTATTCATACAATAGCTCTTGCTGTGAACTTTCAGATGAGTACCATGTGCCAGGATTTCAGTCATTTTTTTAAAAGGTTTTTTGCATCATTTTGTATTGGCCAAATCAACCACCAGCAGCATAAGGGTTAAGGTATATTTTTTTTACACATCACCAACAAGAATACTTTATTCATATTCACTTATCTATAATACACGCCCTGCAGAACTCTCACTCTCAGCCACAGTTGCAGCATTTACCCTACGCAGCATGTACTCTCTAATAGGAGGCAGCACCAGATAAGCTAGCACTATCTTAAGCTACTGGTTTCAGTGGTACTAACATCGCACAGCATTTTCACAGGGTGCCACGAAGACATGTATGGTATCAAAAAAACAACTCTTCCTATCATTTGAAATAGCAAAATTGAAGGTTTGCGTAAAATCGAACAGCAACAAAAATTTGCCACTTTTCAGTTTTAGTCACTATCATATACTTCTTGTGATAAGAATGATTTCATTTGATGAAGGTCTTATCTAGGATTTTAAAACCAGGTGTCCAAAGGGGGCAATCATAAAATTGTGGGTTTTCTGTTGTTGCAAGGCAGGGGAAAAGATATTCCATTAACAACCATAAACATGTATCTATCACTCTCTCTTGAGACAATATTCTAGCTTTACAAGTGTAAACCAAACATGTCACTTTATTTTTAACAGAATTGGGTGACCAAAATAACGGCCTGACATCCTGCAGGCCAAGACCCCGGCATCCAGCCGTCATCAAAGCACTAAGCTGCAATTCATGATTATTACTTCTTGTGTGACCTGTTTCAGCAGATGTAGTATACCATAATCTGTGTGGACATCAGCAATAAAAATTGATTCTTTGAGGGATATTTGACATATGCCAATTATACACAGTTATCTAGTTGATAAATCCTCACATAATGATATCTATGTAAAAGTAATTTGTAAATATCCCATCAATTACACTTCACTAGAACAGCACTTAAGTCTTGTTGGTTACCCCTGACAATTATAAGTGTAAACAGGGCTCGAAATTAAGGTTTTTTCCAGGGGGCCCAACTGCATCTTCGACAGCTACCTTAAGGTGTTCTGCATAGAAAACAGTACATCTTTGGGCTACCTGCAGAAATGAGGGAAACCTGGGCTCCTGACACCTCCTAATTTCGAGCCCTGGTACATGTATAAAAGTCACATATATGAAACATGTCAATTGTACAACTATCTTATTGATTATCCTCACATATACCGATGTTGTAGAATACTTGCTTAACCCTGGGCCTGCTGTACCCAGAAATATCTAGGTGACACTAACAAACCTCCTGTGTGTAGCCAGGAAATATCTGTACACACCTGCTGACCTGCTAATCACCATTCGGCCGAGTTAAGTCTATAGGATAACGCAGAGCCTGTACATGACCTAAAGCAGCTCAATTTTGAAGATCGTACCTAGACATTCATTTTGACATATGACAAGTTGGACTTGGGGGTAACACCTCAAAATTCAAGTTGTGCCCCTAAAAAACCCAATTATAGGTTACATCCAGCAATTCAGTTATGCGTACAGCGGTCTTGTTGGTTTACCTTCACATATAGCATTATATTCTTTACCTCAGCTTACGCTTCAAGATCAGGTTAGACAAAGTACAGTTTTGTAGCTCTACACATGAAATAGTTTTTAGAATTGCAGACCTACCGCAATGTTAGTGAACATGACACAACAGTGAAGTTGCTCTCAATTATTTAAAGATGACATCTGTGAATTAGTTGTAAACAGAGAAAAGTTTTCAGAATTTGAAACATCTGTTGCAGTGAAATGCGCCTTGGAAAATTTCATTTCACTACCTTACGAGTTTGCTTTAGTTGGGGTTTTGACAGTGAGCACACGTAGCTTTGTTACTTTAAGCAACACATTTTCCACAATTGTTTAAAAAACACTACAGGAGAAACTGATGTGCTGGTGATTGACAAATTTGTGTGAACTCCTACTAATGTGAGCATCTAAAGTAGTGGATCTGTAATTGTTGGTCCACTATCTAACCAGCTGCATGCAAATTCACAGGGACTAACTCTATCCTCCTGCAAGAGTGATTCGCCCCTTAACTCTTCAAAAGCTGAGGCTACTTTCGTCCCAAGTACAAGGACGCAAAGATTTTTGAAAATCATCTTGACCCTGTCATGTTGGTATTGACTGGAAAGCTCCTGCTGAGTACTCTCAGATGAGTACCCATGTGCAAGGGTTTCTTTCATTTCAGAGCTTTTTGCATCATTTCGTAATGGCCAAATTATAGCCACCAGCAGCATAAGGGCTAATATCAGATTGCTGTTGCACTATTTTGCTAAGGTTAAAAATAAGCATATCTAGACAACAGCAAAGTATCTATTTAGGTGCGACAAGGCTAGAATCTTTCATGAATTAGAACTTGTGCAAAGTTGTTTCTTCACATAGAAAATATTTGATAAAATTGCGATGCCAATTAAAAAGCTTGACAGTTTTCTCACTCTTGAATTTCGTCTGGATGACTATGCTGATCGATCAATTCAGGGAAGCACTCCCCTTTGCTTTGTAAGTAGAGTACTACATGGATGCGTTCACACAAATGGTATGAACACTCAGGAATAAGTCCCTAATGATTTTTCCATTAGCACTTGGCATCAAACGCTGCTTATTTAAACACAATTTTCACCCCACCTGTGCATAAGACATGTCAACTCCACTACCAGTTTATATAACATGAGCACAATAAACATCACCATACAAAGTACATAGATTCACTTTTAAAAATAAAACTAATTCATTGAGCATATAATTAATTACAAATACCTTTCACTATCGCCGATGAGTGAACATATATATTAACCAATTCATGCTTAAAGCACCTCGAAAAGGCCTGATCATTTTGGTGACGTCTGCCTGACAAGAGCATCTTTTGGAAACTATTTCAAGGAGAATTGTTATGACGAAGCAAACCAACACCTCTCCTTCAAATATGTGGTGTTTTTATGCTTTGCAATCAATTATTTACAAAACTACCTTACACCGAGACAGCATTTTGCAACAGGAGTTCCAAACATGAACAGGTTAATGATTCATTCGTAGCACACTGGCATAGTATATATAAATGCCATATACATATATGTTAAATTTTTGGTCCATTATTATAATCCTTGATTTTTGTGACTTGGTTACATGCATGTTAATTGTAGCAGTCTCTCTCCCCAGTTTCCAATGTTACATTTGGCAGCGAGACCCGATTGATTGCCGATCGATAAGGACTGACCTTTTTTTCTCACAGATTGATCCACACAGTACAGAGAGTGAAGCACACAATATGTTTATTCTTCTGTATGCAGAGGAGTTTTTTAAGGCCACACAGAATTAGGTAAAAAGCACCCCTCTCTTATAGAGCACCCCTCTCCTCATTGTTCTTGTCGGCAGGACACACTACCAACCTCCACTAAAGACCCCAGTTTTAGGTTCCAATTGAAGAATGCTGCTATGCCGGTCCACACTGTTCATTTCACTCAGATGAAGAATGCCGGTATGCTGTTTATTTCACAATGTTCATTTCACCTAGTGAGATCCATGTAGTAGAGAAGTGATAAGAGAGGCACAGATGTGATCCACAAGTCTGACCACAGCCAGCTCCTCCAATGTTCACCTCCACTGCTCTAGTCAGGAGCCCAATCACCAGCCCTAGTTAATCAATGTCTCTAGAAAGAGGTCCAATACCAGCATAAGTGAACTTATAAGGTGGACATTCGTATGTAAGTATACAAACAAGGATCTAGTGGAGGTCTCTTATCAATTTGTCTACTACTAGATCCAGGGTAGGTCTCTAGCAACTTTGTCAACCATCAGGACCAGTGAAGGTCTCTAGCAGTTTGTCCACTACCGTATCCAATGGAGGTCTATGACAATTTGTCCACAACCAGATCCAGTGATGATCTCTGGCAATTTGCCCTCTACCAAATCTACTGGATGTCTCTAGCAACTTACCTATCATTGGATCTGGTGGGGGAAATTTATCCATCCAGAAATAATCTACTAATCGAGGTTTCTAGCAATTTGTCCAGTTTAAGATCTGGTGGAGGTCTGGAGCAATTTCTCTAGAAACTTGTCCACAATCATATAGAGTCTGTAGCTATTCGTCCATGATCAGACCCAGTGGGATCCTGTAAAATCCTGTGAGAGTCCTAGGAGTCATTGATATCTTCCCGAGAATGTTTTTGTTGTGTACAATTTCCTCTTTTGTTGAGATAAACTCTTGATGATCATATAAATATCCAAGAATAGCTTTTAGGCAAATTTCTGGATGGCTGCTTCATTATCAATTCCTTTTGGAGAAATGAAAAAAGTTGGTGAGAGACTGGTGGATTACGTAATGTGTGCAGCTCTCACTGGTTCTCAGATATATTGGCCATCAGAGTCAGTTTACAGGCTGGCCATGCTTTAAGTTGTTTATGTAATGTGTCCTGCACAATAGCTCTCAGGTTTATGATCCTCACTCTCAGACTGTAGAGATATCGTTCATCGGAGGCAGGTTGCTAGCGAGAAGTTGCTTATGTAGTGTGTCCTGCACGCTGGCTCTAAGGGATGCGATCCTCCGACTGTAGAGATGTTGTCCATCAGAGGCAGCTCACTGGCTGGCGAGGCTTTAGGTTGCTTATGTAGTGTGTCCTGCACGCTGGCTCTCAGGTATATGATCCTCAGATTGTAGAGATACTGTCCAACAGAGTCAGCTCTCTAGCGAGGCTTTAGGTTGCTTATGTAGTGTGTCCTGCACGCTGGCTCTCAGGGATGTGATCTTCGGGCTCGCCGGCAGAAGAGATGTTGTCCATGAGAGGCAGCTCGCTCGAGGAGCTACAGCCTCGCAGAGAAATGGGATCGACAATCATGGCCCCAATCGGTGGGAGCAAGTTCTTGTGTTGCTGGTGCTCCTGAATGTCATTCTGGGCACCGGCTGAAAAAGAAAGACGCAAAAATATGAAAAATCCAAGGAATGAGTAAAGATAGGTAAAAAGAGAATGGCATGCGTAAGGTTACGGCAATGCATATCAAGTCTACAGCAGCCTTGGTCACAAAGAAGTTATCCCTTCTTATGCTGAGGCTACTTTCGTCCAAAGAACAAGGATGCAAAGACTTTCAAAAACCATCTAAACCCTGTCATATTCATATTCATTGGATTGCTCTCACTGAGTACTCTCAGATGAGTACCCATGTGCCAGAGTATCGGTCATTTTAGAGGTTTTTTGCATCATCATGATTTGACAAAATTAGCCACCAGCAGCATAAGGGTTTATGCCAATTTCACCTACAGGGTCAATGCAATGTAATAAACTTCCCATTCATAAATCAGGATGCAAGTACTAATAACAATGTGTATGGTCTGTTAATGGGTGAATATTTAAGGTAAACCACATTTAGATATTACTGACCAAAATATTGTATAGACCCTATTTAAATGATTTTGCAACCTGGATTCAAATAAACACCATTTCAATGATATAACTGGTACTTCACCGTTCCCTGTAGAAATGCAAGAACTTTCACCAAAAAGCCTTTTTGAAAACACTCTCAGAATTCATTCAAGCAAATATATAATTTGGTTACATATACCATCCAAACTTATTAAATTTCCATTTTTTTTCAAAGAGCCAGCTCATATGGATTTACATATCTTCCCACACCTAGCTAATGGTGAACTAGACTAAAGATCATCTATTCTAAAGATGTTTAGTCAAATTATCATCTAGCCTAAAAACAAACACACAATAAATCTGCATCATAAACTATGTAAAAAATATTAGTTTCAACCAAGCTTCCATAATTCACCGAATATTCTATGAAGTAACAAATAATCAGCCACCCCCACTTTCCAAAAACAGTGTGACAATGTTTCATCCACCCCTTTAAATGGATTTTAAGTTCCAGATACCCCAATAAATTACCACGAAGAGAACTTTAAAAGAGTGTCAGGAAAACATTATCAAATTGAGAATTTGTCAAATAACCCATCCATTATTTTTACCCTATACAGAATATTCGGTGAATAAAGGTATTACATGAGAGAGGGTTTTGTTAGATAAGTGACCAGATTTATCAGTCCCAAGAATCTACTCAGATTATTAACCCTTCTCGGAGGCTACTTTTGTAAAAGTACAAGGATGCAAAGATTTTTGAAAATGATTTAAACCCTGTCATGTTGGTATTCATTGGGGAGCTCTCGCTGAGTACGCTCAGATGAGTAACCACATGCCAGGGTTTCAGTCATTTTTCAGCTTGTTTGCATCATTTTGCATTGTAAAAATAGCAGCCAGCAGCATGAGGGTTAAGCCATACACTACAGCTATTGCCTTGTTAGTTAATAGCTGAAACGATTAATCTGCTTGTTTGTAAGAGGCAAAATTCTGCTTCTGAACAAAAAATATCAGATGAGAGGGTACTATATAGCCCTTTCCTGCCATTTTACAGTTCATTTCCTTTGAGATAAGCGTGCGCTTAAAGAGAATATGCATACCTTATCAAGTATTCTAGGTAAAATGACAGGCTAAGATACAAACATACTCAATGCCAGGTAAGTTAGTTTGTTAGAATTTACGCCATTTTCAATCAGATGCTTAGGTTTCATCATCTTCAAACCAGAAACAAATTTCCTTCTACTCATGAAGTCCTCTGGGGCATCTAAATTGCAAAGTCCCTAAAGAATCAGTCAGTTCCATAAACGTCAACAAAACGCATATGCTTCAACAAACTTAAGTCATTTCTTTGAAACCCCACTAAAATGGTAAGCCCTGAACAAAGTGGAATGCATTCTTCAAGGAATTCCACCTGTGCATAAACGCCCCACCTAGGCTAGGAGCCATAATGAATCAACAATATTCCAGACTGATATAAACCACCAAATACAACAGACTATACTATACATATTACATTTCCCACAAAAAAGTATGGCTATCAGCATAAATAGGGGATAAACGTATGACAGACCTCATGTCAATTATTTAATATTCATGAAGCTGAATGACTTGCAAGTCACCGGTGACATCTAGTGGTATGTCGAAACACTAAATGTTAGCCGGATGTAACATTTGTATCCACAGAGGGCCAGGCTGTTTAAGTAGATGACTTCATGGGTACATTCTGAGGAAAAAACCCATAACTACTGAAGTATTTCTGGCTTTTCCAGCATGCCTGAATGAATCTATAAAGGCACATATCGTGTCAGCTACCTACAAACAACTGTGAATAACAAAGTAGTTTTGTTTCAGCTGAAATTTTAAAAAATTGTAAAGAGAGAAGATGTGTTTTTTTTTTACTATTAAGTCTGGTTTTGCCTATGAAAGGAAAATGCACAATATTCCCAAATCCCTCTGTGTTTACACTTCAGTATCTCCTCCCCCACTTAGCCTGAGTGTTCTGAGTTATTGGCATTTAATCAGCATGTAGAAGCCATTTTCTGACTATGACAAGCACCGTTAATGAAAAAACCTATATCATAACTACCAATCAACAACTTTGTTATTTTTAGCTATTGATACCAACCTACATTAAATAAACATGTTTTCAATATTGGATCAATGTGACTGTTCATATATCTCCTATCCCTTATGTCATACACATATTCCATATTTATGTTTGTATATGCGCTAGTACAAGGCCAATTGTTTTCAATACTGGATCAATGTGACTGTCCATATATCTCCTATCCCTTATGTCATACACATATTCCATATCTATGTTTGTATATGCGCTAGTATAAGGCCAATTGTTTTCAATACTGGATCAATGTGACTGTCCATATATCTCCTATCCCTTATGTCATACACATATTCCATATTTATGTTTGTATATGCGCTAGTACGAGGCCAATTGTTTACAATACGGGATCAATGTGACTGTCCATATATCTCCTATCCCTTATGTCATACACATATTCCATATCTATGTTTGTATATGCGCTAGTATAAGGCCAATTGTTTTCAATACTGGATCAATGTGACTGTCCATATATCTCCTATCCCCTATTATGTCATACACATATTCCATATCTATGTTTGTATAGGCGCTAGTACAAGGCCAATTGTTTTCAATACTGGATCAATGTGACTGTCCATATATCTCCTATCCCTTATGTCATACACATATTCCATATTTATGTTTGTATATGCGCTAGTACAAGGCCAATTGTTTTCAATACTGGATCAATGTGACTGTCCATATATCTCCTATCCCTTATGTCATACACATATTCCATATTTATGTTTGTATATGCGCTAGTACAAGGCCAATTGTTTTCAATACTGGATCAATGTGACTGTCCATATATCTCCTATCCCTAATGTCATACACATATTCCATATTTATGTTTGTATATGCGCTAGTACAAGGCCAATTGCTACCATTTTATGATAACCTAGACTTAATTATAACAATTGACCAAATATGCTGATAATAAATCATTCTGCGCTATTTGTGAGTAAACAACATCCTGGCACATTAACTAATTAATACCTAGAGTGACCAAATAAGGCCAGACTTTTCAATTTGGTGGTAGCTCTCGTATGAAAGTATCATTCTAGAAACAATTATTGTAAGGAAATTGTTAATCAAAAAATAGCAATTCTGCTTCACATCTCTACATTTTGTAAAATTCATTCAACCATTGATGAGTTATTTTTAGAAATAAAAGATCCCGTATGCAGTTTCAAAAGGAGCTGGGTTAAGGATTCAGCGTATAAGGCACAACTTGTAAATAGCCATAAATTCAGTCATTTCATTGTCAACAGAGTGTTTTTGTAGTATGACCTAAATAACATTTAAACAGTGATGGATACAAAAAATGTTTAAATGAATGTAAATATTATTCATTTACTGACTCACTCACTTATCACAATCATTCGTATAAAATTCAGACCCTCTCAATTTTGTTTTTTAAATTCTAAATTGATAGTTAAAACCTGGGAGTGAATAAACAGGTCCCCTCACACGACTGGTTTGACATGCACAGGTAACTGGCTGACCCTGTTTCACTAATAAATAAGAGTGATGTAAAATTATTTCAGATTTACTGGTTGAAAATCAAAATACCTGGCCAGGTGGTTAGCACCAAAGTTCTCCTGTTAATGTATACAGGCCAGCACGCAATTTCTGCCAAGGACCACATGGTAAGAATGTGTATATGTGAAACAGGTGCTGAATTTCTCTGCTTAGCTTATATCTAGTCTTCAAAAGCATTGGACATTCAAGACAAGAAAACAGGTTGATTCTCCTCAACCATGAACTTTTCAGTGCAAAAATAATTCTTGTGAATGATATCTCCTGATTTTTCATGGAGTGCTAATTTCAACTCCCTAAAGAACCTTTCCTCAGGGATCTTGATTTGACCTCTAAAATGGTAAAGGATTCTCTAACCCAGGGTCTTATCCATGATTTAGAGACTGGGTGCCCTTAATTGGCAATTTTTGGGCGTCCAATTTTTCAAGGGAGACCACCATATATTGAGATTATAACAAACGTGTATTTACTCATTGAAATTCGGCATTAAGTTCCTTTTTCAATATTTATATGGGAATTATATTGAGATGGAAAAATTTCAATTTCATGCTTGAAATTAACATTATAAGAAACAACTCCCCCAAAGTTTTGGGTGTCCTGAGGGGTGATTTTTTAAGGTTTAGGTGTCCAAAAGACGCCTTGCTGGCTAAGACTATGCTCTAACTCATTGATGTATTTCCTGGGTCAGTAGGCCAACCGTGGCATGAGAATGAACATAATCATCTGATGTTGAGTCTAATCTAAGTCCACTAAACCCACTCACGCTCCAGAACAACTAACCCTTGTAATGCTGAGTCTACTTTTTGTCCTAGGCACAATATCGTAAAAATATTTGGCAATTATCTGAACCATGTCATGTTGGTATTCATTTGAAAGCCCTCGCTGAGTACTATCATATGAGTACCCATTTGTCAGGGTTTCAGTCATTTTCCGGGTTTTTTACATTTTTCTGTATAGGCCACATTAGTTACCAGCAGCATAAGGGCTAACATCTCACTGCTTCATCTGAGCCACTCTAAATGCACCTGATGACCATCTTGGCGACTTCACTGTTGTCTTATTAATGCTCCGGACAACAGCTTCCGTATGCATCCTGATGGAATTTGGCTCAGGTAGATATTACAGTTTGGAGTTCTCTGTCTACTTGTGAGTAATTCACTTCTGTTTAAGTCACGACATGTGATGCTTAACCCTTCCAATGCTAAGACTACTTTCGTCCAAAGCACAAGGATGCAAAGAATTTTGAAAACCATCTAAACACTGTCATGTTGGTATTCATTTGGTAGCTCTTGATGTGTACCCAACAACCAGGGTTTCAATTATTTTTAAGCTTTTTTGCATCATTTTGTATTTGGCAAATTTAGCCACCCCCAGCATATGGGATGCATAACCAGTTGTTTGAGTCTTTCTCTCAACATAGAATTACATAAGCTCTGCTAGAAAGATTGATGTAAAAAGAGTCATGGCCATATTAAGCCAAGAATCTCTTCCAAGAACTCAATTTGACTATTCAAATAGACATTCAGCTACAAAGCTACACTGAATAAGAGTAATGCACATATTCGTTGATGAATATCTTTGCTTTCATCCTAACCTACATTTGAGTAAAATTGATGCAATGTGTAGTTGAAAGTGCACTGCAATAACCCTTGGATAGATAAGGTACATTCCTAATTACACAAGGAAGAATCTATAACTTTTTCATAAAATATCCTTGCTGAACCCTAGGTATGATTGTTGAAATATACCACTGAATACTTAGTATATCACACAGTTGATTGTTCTACGGAATATAGAAGTTGATATTAACAGTATATGTGTTAGTTAATGCATTTTCTACTTAAACTAAAAAGAAACAGAACTAAATAAACATAAGGCAAGGGAAGAAGTGTGCCCATCAAGCATTATCTAGGAAGGTGCATATCTATCCTGAAAATATAGCTTCACACAACTGGCTAAAGATATCTATCCTGAAAACAATGCTCTGCAAGTTGTGCTCAAACAATCAATCGGTTACTCGATTATATGTCTGTGGCAAAGCCAGACCCACTTGGTCGACAGACATTTGACAAAATCGCTTATGCTCATGTGTTTCAAATATTCATATCTCTGAACGTACTGCGCAAACAATGTGTGCAGTACACAAAAATGGTGATCATTTGTTTTTCTTTTAGTTATGCACCAATGTGGAAAATGGCCCGAATCAATTAACTACTGTAAATCACTTAATTATAGCGGGAACAATAAGATAGCGATAATAGCGCTCTTCCCATATGCGCTATTGTAAAATCTCCGTCTTTATTAAATTATTAATTGAACTTCCTGCTGCTGTTCCCGTTTGCCGCTATACTTAGATCACGCTATCCAGGGCAGTACCGTAACTGCGCTATATAATGCTCACGCCATATTTAAGTGATTTACAGTATGTGGAAAATTTTCCAATTAATTATGCGAAAAATTTCCGATCAATTATGCGAAAAAAAATTCCGATCAATTGAGGAAAATTTTCTGAATGATTTTGCAAAAAATTTCCAATTTAATTATGCGAGAATTTTCTGATTAATCAATGCAATTTTTTTCCATTCCGAACCCTAGAGCGCTAGTGATATGGTTGAGTTACACACTACGAAGGGAGGGGTTTACCGCAACAAGGTCCAGCAGGCATGCCTGAGACTGCAACAAGGAGATGAGGAGACTTACCTGGCGGCGGAGAGAGGAGAGACCTTCACAGGTAAGAAGCATTTAGGGGGAGAGAGATTTGCCAGAAGCAACAGAGTCACCTGGAAAATGATTGCAGATAGTAACATAGACCGTCATATGCATGGTACGGGGCACTGTCATCGGCGTCATCACACTAATCAATCAATCAACCAATCAAACGTTTGCCATGCGCTCTCTAATCCATCAGAGTTACGTTTCTAGTAGGCAGGAACTAAACATTGATCAGTTTACACATCGATATAATATGCCAGCGACTAATGCCATTCATGTACAAAATTGAAGCAAAATCATCATCTACCTTTTCAACTTATTTTGTAAAAATTCGAACTTAACCACAGGAAAACTTGCTGATATAATTATAAATGGCAACTTTGTTAGTATGAGTCATAAGAGATGAGTTATCAGAGGGTTAGTATTGGCCAAAAAGTTAGTTGACAGGCATTACATTTCAAATCTCTCTACACGTGAAAAGTGAGGTGTTACATGGTTGAAAAGCTTGCATGTTACACGTTTTCATGCAAATTATACTAAAAGTGAACAGCAGTGTTGGGAAAGACATAATAATTCAATTTGGAAACTTTTCTCAGAAGAAAGAAACTGATCATGAAACTGTTTAGTTGCTTGACTTGTCAACTAGCTGATCTGATGTACTAGCATTTTGAGATCTACCAGTGGACAGATAAGTGTGAATTTTATTTTAATAGGCGATAATAAAACAAAATTCACATACAATCAATATTCTCAAAAATTATTTCCTAATACTCCAAATAAAGGAAATTCAAAACTACCTTTTCTTACTTAAATTCAACTGAATGCCCCATTGCCTTGAAAATTAAATTGTGAGTCTTCCTTTTTTCTAAACATTAACCACACAAAACAACATGATCATTAATCACAATTTGCAATAAATTTTAATCAAAATTACCCTCTAATCTATCCTCCTGATGTTATTAAAGCTTCTAACGTTCTACCCTTAAGATGTATGGACAATCATACAGTCTACACCCTACAAATATTCACAATCAAACACACTCTACCCTGAAAACTTATTCCAAATCAAACTCACTACCCTCAAGATTAACTCAAATTTTTCTAATGAAGATTTAAAGGGGTTAGCATTAGTCTCTAATCGCGGCATAGCAGATGGCCAGAGCAGATGGCCAGAGCAGACTTGAAATTGTTAAAGCAAAAATTGTTAGAATGGTATATGAGACAGAACGATGGAAGAAATATGACAGGATCATGGAGAAACATCAAAATAGCATAATTCCAATGTTTTCATGAACTCAGATATTATGAAAAGTATCTTGTAGTGAGGGGAAAGAAACTGTTAACTCTGTTTTATTTTGCCATAACATTTACCACGTAATGCTGAAGAATATCATTTAAAATAAACAATGACAAATAAAAAATTTAAATCTTCATACTTCATGTCTAAGTTCAATTTACCGTTTTATTTTCAGACACAGGAAACAAACAAAAATTTTTTTTTAGAGTATTTTTAGAAAGTGTTACAACCCTTAACTGGCTAACAAATTTACCCGTCCACTGGTAATCATACAACTGAACAACTAATTTTTGGCAAGATTGATCCAAATTGTTTTAAGAATTTGGTTGAGGCGAAAATCTTCCTTCTTTAGTGCCATTTCTCCCAGCACGGCAAGTGATACTGAGTAATACATGACTGTGTTCTCGAGGACTTCGCACAGTGCCCAGAACCATGCACATGCAAGAAGACGACAACGATGACGAGAAACAGAGAAGGGGAGAGCGGATATAGGTGGCGCCACTAGATAGACGGAGCAGGAATGATTGACAGGTGTAGGGCTGGTACTAGATACCCTAGGAGGCTCTAGGATGCTCTAGGCAGCGGCCATGCTAGGCAAAGAGCGCAGGCACTACTAAGGCGGCATGGAGGCAAGGCGGTGATGCAACAACAATACCTAAAACACAAGGATCAAGTTCTCATGTCACAATCAAACAAGGCTTCTTAAACAGGGTTCTCAATAATCTTAAACACATACATATTTCTATTGAATCATAATTCATCGAGGATATCTTATTAGCAGCTTGTTTTACTAATGGTGTGTATGTATGCCGCATGTGCACGTCAAATATCGACCACACACACTAGCCATGAAATAGTTCACAATGTAACTGTAAATTAAGTCTATGATGAACACTAAAGTAACCATCTTTAACAATATTTGTTTTCGGGGAGCTCTGGATAATTCTGATAAACAGCATAATAATGATAAACAGTATAGTAGGCTACAATAATATCATTTCATCAAATTTTATCATATTTCCTTTTCAACTATTTCAAACTGATTCAAGTTCATTTTCAATGTTTAGATTTCTATTGAAAATTAAACATAATTTTCCTAATGAATTCATTTTCAAATTTTTACATTTTAGAATGAAATTTCAATACCATCCCTTGGTAAATATGCAAACATTTTTTTTAGCTAATTTGGAAATCATATGCAGCATGATAATAATAAATATTGCATAACCCACAAATATCTTGTTATTTATTTGGATTCATGTCCTTCAACCAAGAAATTCATTAGCCAAGCATTTGATGCCATGTACGCTCTTTGAGATTTTTCCAGGTAAATCCCGTACTAAAAGGAAAGGCTGATCGCAATTGAGTGCAACAGGTTCAGCGTCTAAGAGGAGAGGACTCTGTGAACCTGAAGATCAGCTACCACAGACATCCTTTGAAGTGTCCCTTTGATCTCAACGAGACATGCTTCCACGCTAAGACTCCTCTCAACTGCCACCTACTGGCTCAATACTCAATACACCATATGCACCTATCTGCACACAGTATTCCCACTAATAAAGCGCATAGCTCTCAACTCCACTTGCAGCTGATTTTATTAACAATTTCTGATGTTCTCCAATATTCTACTTTGCAAATATTGCATAAGAAAATATATGAGCATATATGTATATATATATATATATATATATATATATATATATATATATATATATACATATATATATATATATATATATATATATGTATGTTTATATATATATATAACTTTAGTTTTTGCATGAATAATACTTCAAATCAGAAATGCCATGAAGTAAATCAATCTTAGATAAAAATATCAAAGGATAGGGAATCCAATTTATGGAGATCTAACACATCTCATGCTGAGTAACCCAGAAAATCCAAAAAAAAAAAATAGAATGACTTTAGCTACTGTATCCTTAAACTACACTTAATTATTTATTTCCTTAATAAGAAAAGATGCTTGGCAATTAATTATAGTCATAGAGCTTTTTTTTGGAGAGTACCAAAATATGAGAAGGTTTGAACTTGCTTACAGGTATTCATGCAGAGGACAGTAACACTAGTGGTCATCTCACACCTGACCAACCATCCTTAATAACAGGGCTAGCAATCTATGTAATAGACACCTATTGTCTATGTAATAGACAGCTTTTGTCTATGTAATAGACAGCTTTTGTCTATGTAATAGACAGCTTTTGTCTATGTAATAGACACCGTTTGTCTATGTAATAGGCACTTATTGTCTTCCACCAGGAACCTAAGTTTAACATGAAGCAGACAAAATCACAACTGAACCACTAGCCAAAATGGCAAGAGGGTATGCCATAATTCTTTAAAATATAATCACAAAAGAAGTATTTGTATGCTCAAGGGAAATAAATGTCCACTGTGATTTTAGTGTTCTTTCAATTTTTTGTTCCTTACCAGGGTGATGTGCTGCATACAAATGGCTTATTTTAACCCTGATCAACCAGGGTAATGTGTTGCACATGTGTGGTTTGCCTGCACCCGCTTTATGCTTTTAGTCACAGAATAGTTGAAAACAAGTGGTAGATTATGATGCAAAGAGCATCTCACCTGGTTATTTTCAAAATTTTCATGAGTATAGTATTCCAAAACAAACTTGACATTTTAAAAAAAACTCTATGGCGTTGCCATTGACAGCTAGCCGGCTCTCACCACTGCCTGGGTTCAAATCCTGACCAGGGCAAGTGACAAAGTTGCCAGTGACTTGCGGTTAGGCGGTGGTTTTCGCAGGGTTCTCCAGTTTCCTCCACCAATTAGAACTGGCTAGTCATGACTTAGCCGCAATATTGCACAAAAAGTGACAAAAATCAAAATTCCAAATTCTAAGATAGAAAATGTTAATATACTAGTCTCAATGTATTGGCTGCTTCATGTTTAAATGTGATTGTTACATAGATGGCGCCACTAGCCCTGTTAGGAGGGGGAGGAGAGTTGGGGATGCAAGTGTTAGTCACAGTGTTAGTGGAACTGAGTGATTATATACACAGGCAAGGACGGTAACAGCACTTAATAATCAACTAAACACAAGCGAATTTTTGTCTCAAAAAATGAAAGGAACAAATCTGTATGAAATAGAAGCTCGGCTGATGAAATAAAGTACAATTCAAGTTCCAAATGTACATCGGTTCTGGTCAGCCATTCCAATCGGGGATCCAGTGCTGCTAGTGGTGGGGGAATAAAAGTTAAACTATGGTTGCCAAAGCTCTGCTGTGGTAAGGAGGAGTAGTACTGGAGGTGAAGGATGATGATGACATCAGAAAAAGAATCAGTGTGCCTCGTTTAATCTACAGTTGTTTTTAATGCTGCCACTATAATCTCCTTCGAGGGAAGTTTCGAGAGGTCTGAAGCCTGTGTAGTATTGTCTTAAGTGCGAGACGCCAAAATGGCCCAATCAAACAGCAACTTTCCAACTCATTTGGATTTGGAACATTTTAAGCATTATTAATGTCATTGGGTATTGATAAACACAGTATAGTCTTAATGAAGATGCCAGATGTCAAACAAGGTATAGATTGAATGATGGGTGAGGATAATGAATGACAAATATCATAGTCTGAGTGAAGGTATTAAGTAATGTCAAACTTTGGAAAAGTATTCCCTTTTCAACCTTTCTAAGTGTCATTCAAGTGTCAAATGTCAAACATAAGTCAGAGAGAGGGGGCTAGTTAAATGTCAAACAGGGTATATTTTGAACGATAGGTATGGGTAATGTCAAACAACAACGTCTGATTAAAGGGGCTAGGTCATGTCAAAACAGGGTATATTTTAGGTGATGAGGCTAGTTTATGTCCAGAAGGCATAATTTGAGTGAATTTGCTAGGTAATGCAAAACATGGCACAGTCTTGGTTAAGGTGCTCGGTAGTGTATACATTTCGGTATTGTCTCAGAGAAATGACACTAGTTCCAAATTGAGTTTTCAGACAGGCATTTGATTGGGCAATTGCGGTCATCTTCATGTTAAGTGTTATGTTCATGATAAAAAATTAACTTTGTTTAAATCCAATTAAGTAAATATCATATTCTGCATGTCTCTTTTGTTACATATTTTTCTTTAGCAATGGTTTATAACAAAACATGAACTTAAAGCTGAGGTGCCATTGTAAATTCAGAGGATGTACTGGTTACAGAGGGCTACTCCAGTTCGAAAGAGAGAGCAATGACTGATGGTTTAAACTTATAAATTGGTCCTATGAGCAGCCCTACTGTAGCTTTCTTGGGACTAATATGGTTACCATATACAGGGAGCATTTTGTAGTCTCAAGATAACCTCAATTTAAATTGGCAGGTCAGCTTTAAGCAAAGATGAAATCATTATGACAAATATGGTCTTATTTAATGTGAGCTTGTGCATATATGTGTGTGTGTGTGTGTGTGTGTGTGTGTGTGTGTGTGTGTCTCTCTGTGTTGTCTGTATATAAAATGCATGTATTAGGTGTGTTTATGTTCGTATTAGAGGTATAAAAGAACAGAAGTATGTATGTTTATGATCAAGACTCCTTCAGTTCATCCTTAATCCATTCATGCTTCTAATATTATTCATACCTCAACAGAAAACCCCTTTCATTTTATTATGATTTCATTGATCATTCCTATGTTATAATTTAAAAGTATCAAATGTACGTAAGACAATTTCAAATGGAATATATCCAGTCATCAACAGCATATGATTACACATATTTTAATTGAATGTTTTTTCTTCATATTCAAAACAACAAAATTATCCACAATAACAACTGAGTACCAAACAAAGTGATTGATAAAATAAGAATCTAGCTTTTTTTCATTGAGGTCAATAAGTCCACAAGTTATAAAATCACAGTTGTTAACTATTTGGTTCACAGCAAGGTTTCGGAATATCATTTTTGCAGAAAAAACTAATCCAAAGAAAGTTTAAAATTTGCCGGGCATATCTGTTAGCATCTATGCATACCAAGGACACCACTTTCATTGATCCCCACTTGTTGTTATTGCTGTTGTTGTTGTTGTCATTGTTATTATTATTGTTGATGTTTTTATTGTTGTTTTTATTTTTGTTGATATTGTTGTTGTTGTGGATAAAGTTGTCGTTATTGTTGCTGTTGTTGCCGTTGTTAGTGTTGTTGTTATGATAGTTGATGTTGTTGGTGTTGTAGTAGTTATTCTGTTGGTATGTGTGTCATGAATTCTTCTGTAAATGGCTGTTACCCTGTCAACTTACTTTTAATAGGAGGCAACTTGTGTGTGCTAGTATGGTAGTCTTCGTCGGAGGAGGCCGTGACTCCTATAGACTTCACCGTGGTAGTGGTGGCAGTGGGACTGGCCACTTCTGAAGGCTGGGCCTGGAACACAATAGCAAGACATTAGGATTGTATCAGAGTTGTAAATTTCCAAAATAAGATGAAACTCATAGCATATCATTATCATTCTACCGAAGTAGGGTCATGAAAAGCATTTAGGTAAAACATGATCTGTGGAAGAAGTAGCTCCATGATTGTATTTAGGTCAATTGAAGACATATACAAGTGTGGTATCACTACCTCCATAGCAGATCATTGATTATAATCGATAATCGATCAGCTGCCTCTTTTTTTTTTACTGATTTATCGATAAAGAAACTGGCAATCGATAATAATTGGAAAAGGTGACACCTAGCGACGAGAGATAGAACTAAATGACTGGAAAGTTGGCAGCTTTCTTGCAATGAAACTAAGCTCTAAAAACACTTCAAAACGGAGTTAGAGTGGGTGTTAATAGCAAAAGATTGTCATAGAATATCACTTAGTTTTATGCTCTAGACCCCTAGTGAAAGTGTGAGGAACCGATTATCGATCATGAAATTGCAACCGATTCCCAACCCTATATTAGCGACTTACGTTAGCGCCTGTGGTAGTGTTAAGGTGTACTAGAGACTTACGTTAGCGTCTGTGATCGTGGTAGCCCCGTAGTTGTGGTCGGCCCGCACGTTGACCGCGTTACTCTCCTTGGTGGTGCTGCCGTTCTCCTTCACGACGCACTGCTGCGTATTGTCGGGAACCACAAATCCCCGGCGGTCAATTAGGCTGCAAGAGGGTGGGAGACAAGGGTTAATAACACTTCAAATGCTGAGGCTACATTCGTCCTAAGCATACGGACGCAAACATTTTTGAAAAACATCTAAACCCTATCAAGTTGGTATTCTATGGATAGCTCTCGCTGAGTACACTCCGATGAGTATCCATTGTGCCCAGATTTAGGTCATTTTTCAAGTTTTTTTGCATCATTTTCTATTGGAGAAATTAGCCAGCAACAGCATAAGGGTTAATGACAATACACTCAGTGCCATAGTCTGCAGGAATTTTACCAAAGGTGCCAAAGACAATCTGCGGTCGGAACTGGCAATTCTTTTTAAATTTGAACGATTTGCACTTGTTTAGAAGCCAGGGATTTTATGATATTTCCCTGCTTACAATGCAAAGTCCATGAATACCTGTTTCCACTGTCTCTCCAACCTATGTATGTATTAGCTATAATGTGACTGCTGAATTATTCACAGTGAACTTTAGTAGTTGCATTATAGCTGAGATATCAGGAGATAGTAGAGGTGTCAGTAAAAAAGATTAATCATTTTTTCTTTTTCAGCTGTAAGCGTTTTGCCTTTGAGCGTTTTATGAATATTTAATTGTTTTCCTGCAGTTATTCTTGACTCAAATTTGAAAGTGGTGCTAAATCCCAGAAAATTAAATTTTTGCTTTCGGTGCAAGCAATCAACACCTCCGCTTATAATCTGACCACTAGTGACACTAGTCCTACAGCCAGGGCTCTAAGAACCAGGGAGTAAGGTAGACTTATTATAGGGATACTAGTATTGGCTATCAGAAATAATACACTTATGATGCTATATTCTAAAAGAATTCTATATAATTTCAAGGTAAATCAATTTTTTGGTCTGACTTTCCTAGGGAATTGCAATTGAGGTTGACAGATAAGCCAATCTGTGTGAAACCTGATTATGTGTATGTTAACCCTTCCAATGCTGAGGCTACTTTCATCCGAAGCACAAGGACACACCTTTTGAAAACCATCTAAACCGTCATGTTTGTATTCATTGGAAAACTCTCACTGAGATGAATATCCATCTGCCAGGGTTTCAGTCACCTCACAGGTTTTTGCATAATTTTGTATTAGCCAAATTAGCCACTAGCAGCATCAAGGTTAAGAATACGATCATTTATCATTGATCACCACTATCTCCAAGATTACCATGGGCATTGCGGTGGGCTGTGACCTCACCCACCTGTCTGTGGGACAGGGCATGGGACAGGTCACTACCTGATCAGGCATTTTGAATTTGAATTTTGTTTTTCGTCACATTTATGCCAAAAGTGGCTAATTCGTGACTACCCAGTTGTACGTAGTGGAGGAAACCGGAGTACCCGGCGAAAACCACCGGCTAGCCCCAAGTCACTGGCAACTTTCTCACATGATCGAGCAAGCAACTCACCTTGGTGGTGTGGGCCCGCAAAGCACAGAAAAACAATTAGTAGCCAGCGAGCCTTGGCTGAAGGGGTTGAAGACCTCTTGACCTCTCTTGGAATGAAAAGACCCCTTAATCTGAGGAGGAAGACAGGGAAACATTAGTGAGCACACTTGTTTACTCATGAAAGATTATACAAATATACTTATACATGAATGCAGAGTATATACCATAATTTCGTGTGTATAAGAAACACTTTTTTTACACAAATTCTTACACTCAAATCGGGGGTGCGTCTTATACACAATTAGCTAGAAATCAATGGTGTTTTACATCGGGTCCCCAGGCCACACGGAGGTCCGAAATCAATGTTTATAAAGTTCACGGTCGATTTCGTGAATTCAACCCTACTTTGATTCATCCAAGGCGGGTTATTTCACCTAATCACAAAATTACGGTATATTACTTCTCAGAATTATGCACACATGTCTACTCATGAAAGATTCTACAAATATACACATCAGGGTCTTAGCCGATATTTGGAAACAGGGTGTCCAAATAGAGGTTTCATAGACTTTTGCGTGTCCAAAGTGTGGTACAAAATACATACTACTAATAAGATAAACCCTATACCTTTACAGATTTTGCTTTTTTAGGCCAGATACTGCTTTGTGTGTCTTATAAAAGTGATACTACAGCTTCTCTATCTTTTTTCTTCTAAGAAAAGTCATCTTCAGCAAATTCTGATATAAACTTTTGGGTGTCCAAACTGTCAAAAAACAGTGTTCTGCGTGTCCAAATGACACGCTGGACGCATTACGGCTAAGCCCCTGATACACATACAGGAATGTTGAGTTTATATTCCTTCTCAGAATAAAGAAATGTGATTACACATACATGCATACAACTATACAAATGTGATAAGAAGTATATAAGAAGACACCTTTCAGTTCATAAAAACTGACATTATCAAATTGTGAAACTAAAATCTTACTTTAAATACTATTAGGAACCTTATATTTGTTGAAGTAGAAGGGACTGTGAACATAAAAAACATCATCAACTCTAATGCATTTAGATATCTGAATATAGTGAATCAATTGACAAATATATCCTAGAATTCAGGCAGAATCATCTATTTCATTTCAGGCCATTCTAAGGCTAACCTGAAGAATTAAATACTTACATCTTCATTTGTGGTCTGGTTTGACATGACCAGATAGGAGTGAAAACCTGCCAAGCCAATCACGGACCAAACGGAAAAGAAACACACAATCGCCTCTAATATAGTGCACAGTGGTTAAGGAGCAACTCAGATAAACCGACGGCGGCGGGCAAATAAAGTAGGAGGTACATCAACACTTCTCATGCACATATACATAAATCTTGCAGGTAAACCCATTTATAGCGGGTTTTATGATATATTTTACTTATATTTCAAGCGTTATTTGATCCTATTTGCTTATACTAGACTGTTGACCTACATTTTGAATAACCCGGGTGAGAGAAGAGACACATGGGTAAATGGTCTTTTCTTTGATCATATCTGGAGTAATCTTGTAAATGTCAGTTGTCTTGTACAGCCATTTGAGCAGAATGTGGGGGAGGGGGATTGGGATGGGTGGGGGGGGGGGGGGGGGGTGGGGGAGGGGGCTTGTAACCTTGTACTGATGTGAAGTGCACACCTGTTCTTGCTGCTGCAGCCTTTTCAATGAAGTGGACTAGTGGAGTTATTAACAACCCTGTGCTTGTGAAAAAGGTAAAGCAGTTATCTCGCCATTTTAAAAGGAGGGGGGGATGGGGTGACACCCTGTATGGTGTCTTGTTGCAGCCTTTTCTATGGAAGGGCTGCTTGTGATCCTGAGTGTGTTTATGTAAAGTGTAAACAAGTTTTCTTGCTACAGTCTTTTTTTTTTGTACAGTCTTGGTGAATGGGGGTTGATCGTGATCCTGTTCTTTTGAAAGGTGTCAACCAGTTAACTGGATTCATGTATTAAATGGGGGTGGGCGTTTATTTTTTATGGCACTGCACATCTATAAGGTGTAAAAGAAATCATATTGCAACCTTTTCAGTGGAAAAGGTGATTGTGACACTGAATGTGTGAAACCATACTTCACTAAGTCACAGGCTAACTGGAATTGGTATAGTGTTAAAGAAGGTATTACTGTAGAACACATATATGACGCGTGTCCCAAATATAGCGAATTGGGGAATTTTCGCATCATAGCGTATCTTTATGTTAGCGACGGTAGCTGCCGCTGACAGCGCCAGTACAGTAAGAAAAAAGTAAAGCGTTTCTATATATAGCGAAGCGGAACCATACGCTATGTACGCTATATATAAACAGACGCTAACATTGTGTGTTCTACAGTAGTATGCTGCAATATTTGGGAATACACAAAAAACCATTAATGTCAACATCCAATGAATTGGTATCTTGCTAATTCATTTTCGCTAACACTAGAAGAATCTCTACAGGCTGATCGGAGAGGTAACCTATCAAAATCTCTCCATCTATTACTGTTATAATGATTCCCCTAAATAACACTAGCTGATGCAAGGAGAGTGGACATCACAAAGAAGCATTCTCCAATAGTACTAGTATGCTAAAATATTCGAAAATACACCAAAAACCATCCATGTTAATATCCAATGAATAGGTATCCTGCTAATTTATTTTTGCTATCACTAGTAGAATCTCTCACAAAGAAGCATTTTCCTATAGTATGCTGCAATATTCGAAAATATACCAAAAACCATCCATGTTAATATCCATTGATAATTTATTTTCGCTACCACTAGGAGAATCTCTGATAAAGAAGTGTTCTGTTCTCCGGTGCCTAGCTAAGACTGCGAGCAACAAGCTATCTCGGTGGGGGGTATGATATTACAGGGGAGAGCGACAGAGAACTTCCTCCCAGGGACCCGCGGCACTGTCACTGATGCATGGCCCCTGTCATAGGCATTAATTAAACCATTCATCCCGGCTTAATGTCTCCTATATTCAGCAGAAATACTGGGAGTACACCATTTGCAACCCGAGAGCTAGGAGGGAACCAAAGCAGTTAACTGCTCTCTTTATTCAATTTTCCGTGATTGGAAATTATCGCGTTATTCCTCCAAGACGTGTTTTTGACTCTGCCACGGAGAGAAGGGCCAAGGTGAGGTTGCCCAGTAACCATGGAAACAGATTTTGTCTCCCACAATGTTCCTTTCTTCTTAAAATACCAAGGACAACGTGCAGAGCACATCATACACAGTTTTCCCTTACAATATCAATCCTTTGAATTAGAGATTTTATTTCCCTAAAGTTTGCTTAAATAAAAATATTGAGAACTGAATTACATTGAACTTGCAATATAACCAATAACAAGTTTATATACATGTGAGTATGCATAATTTTTAGAAAATAATAATGAATATGTTTTAATGCCTGAATGACTTTAAAATTAGAATGAGTAAATATTAGAATGAGATAATATAAGGTTTAAGTATTTAATTCATTCGTTTTTCTTCAATGAACCAAAATGGAACAAATATCAGGTGCATACATTTATCAAGCTAGCCAGGACGTCAGCATAGCAATAGCGTGCACACTCTCATGGATAACAACACGTAAGCTTATCATGTTTTCAAGTGTTGTTTAAGCCAAAAAACAACAAAATAAATCAAAATAAATCCTTTCTGACAAAGTCTGCCAGATTTCTTTTAGCCTAGTTGAAGCTCATTAGGGTATTTAGTTATGCATATCTAACTTTGGTTAGCATACTAGGACTGAAATGCACATATGCAGATATTCTGATAAAAAGAAATTCATTTTACAATTGTCAAGTAAAGTAGGCATCAACATTAAGTTTCAAACCCTGATGTTTTAGTTTCTAGAGGAGAAGAGAAGACGTCACAATCACTAGATGACTCACACTAAAGGTTTTATAACTGAGTTTTTGCTTGTTTTCTGTGTTTGGCATATGATTAAACACTAAAAGAAAGGTGATTACTGAATGAAATGAACACTGACATAGAACAAGGTACCAGCTGAGTTCAATATCAGTTGCCTATGTCCCATAAATACTATACTGTACTCAGATAATTCCATACTTATATCATGTATCACCTTAAAAAGGAAAACTCTAAATTAAAGTATTGTTTTGTAGCTTATACAAGGGGACATTACACCTACAGAAATGGGGTAGACTGTTCTGTGCATGCATGCAAAAGGGAGGCACATTTTACACATACAAATATGATATATGGCGTTAACCTTTCCAATGCTAAAGCTACTTTAGTCCAAAGCACTAGGACGCAAAGATCATCGAAACCTTGTCATTTTGGTATCCATAGGATAGCTCTCGCTGAGAACTCTCAGATGATTACCCATGTGCCAGTGTTTCAATCATTTTACAGTTTTTTGCATCATTTTGTATTGGCCAAATTAGCCACCAGCAGCAGAAGGGTTAAGTACATGCTAGAAAGGAGGCATGCTGTACATATAATAATAGGCAGACTGCCATTCTTAACATGCTGGGAGGAGGGAGGCAAACTCTACAAGACTCCACAATATAAACACTGTTAGACACTGATAGTAGAACTTACATCTTCATTAGTAGTTTGATTGGAAGTTGTCAGGTATGTATGAAAGCCGGCCAAACCAATGATTGACCACACAGAAAAGAAACAGATTATAGCTTCAATAATGGTGAGAAGAGTTAAGGTAGAAATGGACAATTGGAAAAATGTGTCAAGGTCAGGCAATAAAGATGCATATTTCTTTTTATCTTATGAGTAGGAAGCGATTTCATTAGAATGGACTTGCCAAAAATTAGATGAAGAGAATAATAAACAATTCTCTGAGATCTACAGATGAGACCAGCAAAATGTAAACATTATCCAAACAATTGCTTCTAAGAAATTGGATATCATTCAAGTTATGAAGAAATAATTATGATAATTTTGAATAGGCTCGATTTTAATCACATTACAAAAGAAAAGGGTCCCATCATTGAATTAAGATCTAGAATCATAATTTTATAAATATGCGTGAGGGAATTGATTTACTAGAAGGAAAAGAGTACTATTTTTGCACATTATCTACATCCCGAGAAAAAGAGCAGAAACGCGACACCCAGAACTTGTACAGACTACTTCAATATGCTTGCTAGTAGTACATGTCTAGTATACAAAGCCACCTCTAGGGAGTCAATCTATTTACATATCAAATGCCTAAAAGCACAATATTTTACCATAAAACAAGTATAACTGACAGTCTAAGTGGAATGCAGCCTTTCCAGCAAACCCAACTATAAAACTTGATATCTTCTTTTACTAGAGTACACATATATTATAATGGGAGACAAGATGAATTTAGTACATGGTCGTGATGGTTTCACAGCAGTGTTATAGTTAGTACATGCCCTTGGAAATATAATAGTGATGATTATACAAGCAAGTTAATCCTTCCTATGCTGAGGCTACTTTCGTCCAAAGCACAAGAACGCAAAGATTTCTGAAAACCCTCTAAACCCTGTCATGTTGGTATTCATCGGATAGCTCTTGCTGAGTACTCTCAGATGAGTACCCATTAGCCACCAGCAGCCTAAGGGTTAATGTCCCTATCATTTATAGGGCATGAGTATGGAAAAGGATATCTAGCAGGAGAATCCCTCATTGCAAGTAAGAAGTTTGACTTCTGCGCTCCTGAAAGAACAAAAAGAGAAAATGTCTTATTCAACAGTAGAGATACCAGATCCATATAGACGATAAAATGAAGACATGGCATTCAATTTGGGATATGGGGCATTGCACAACGAGTACCAATATGTTTGGTTTAATTGACATATTTTCATTTGAAGAGAGTGAAGATGATAAAAGTCATACTCATATTTTCTCATGCATTATCCATTATTCCCATTTCCACTGCATGATTCCCATTTTTACAGCACAAATCCCCAATTTACTTATGTGATTCCATTATAAACATATATTTGTGTGTTAAATTCCAATAGTGAGATAGAAAACAAGAAATTAAGCAGTAATATGATATACTCATTATCTATTCAGAATACCCCATTATGAATACTAAGTGAACATGAATTGTAATGCCATCTCTATTCAAATCCATAGCAATTATTAACAAATTTGCAATTCAAGTCAACTTAGAGAAGTACTAATCAAATAAAGGAATATACTTGAAAAATATTAAAAGAGGGTTAACTTTGTAAAATGCAACAGGAACGACTTTAAGTCAAATATTTTCAAAATATTGCTTATTATTTAGATATTTCCCTGTGAGACAGACCTTGCATATGCTCCAGATGATGCTCCATTAATGCTTAAGGTTTTTTTGACTAATTGTCATCTGGATCTATTATACTTTAGACAATAACTTTGAATTCAGAACGCTTTTACAAAATATTTGAAGGAGAGTTGTTGTATTGGTTATGTTCTGATGAACATTTATCCTTCTAATATTTTCCTGAAAATGCTATTGCCCGAAAGATTTCATCAGAATTGTCCGACCGATTTTGGCTGCATGCAGTGAGCATTAATGGGTTAAGAAAGGGAAATGATGCATGTTTTGAGTGTCAACAGTATCAATGCAATACATCTCTACTGGAAATGTCATGTGACCAATTACTTAATTTCGTGCTCAAAATCCAAGGGAATTGACTTCATTTCCAATTAGCACAAGAGCCAGCATTAATAAACTACACAGACAATGGCAATAAATGCTGCTCTTGCCCTAGTCCTTTAATTGATAATGGCAGCAATTTGCAAATAACACAATACTTACGTAATATTAAATGTGTGATGACGCAGGCAAAGATGAATATGCAGAGAAGTGACAAGGAAAGGATGAACAAGTAGAAATAGCGATAGTTGCGGCGTCCCACACAGTTTCCTACCCAAGGACAATGGTGGTCAAAACGCTCTGAAAACAACATAAGAGAATAGTTAATATATATATATATATACAGGACAATAGGCTGATAAAGAGGAATTGAACTTTGAGGGTCAAAAACCACTTAGCATTCAATTCAAACTTTTTCTATTTAAGAAATAAAATTTTATATATTACTACTTGGCTGAAAATAAAAATCTCTCTTGAGGAACAAATCCCTTTCTTTACTATCCTGTATAGACTCCTAAAGGGGGATCCTCAATACCCCTTCTATAAAAAAACACCATTTATCTCATTATCATGGTATTTAAAAGATAAATGATACGTGTAATATTAAATATTTTGTTACCAAAACTATTTCATAGAGATAAAGTCATGACGCCGACCAAAAAGAGAAATATTTCATTATTGAATTGTAATAACAATCATTATCAACATCATTGCAAATGGTTGTTTCACTAAATAAAAGATACATATATGTACATGCATGGGACTATCTAGCCTGTCTAAAAACAATCTTCTACTATATGACTGAAGTGCAAATTGCATTTTTGACATAATAGGGTGTTAACTGTAGCTGAATTAGCTAAATTTGGACGGGCAGAAATGTTGTGATTGCTGCTTAAATAGACAGGCATTTATAAAATCATGGCTAAGACCCTGCATAGATGTTTTCACAATCATTAAATATGACATGCGATTGATTACCTTTACCATTTGGATAAAAGGGAGTTCAACCACAGACAAATGAGAGAAATATTCCGTTGTTGAATTGTAATATATAATAGTTAGTATAAACATAATGCCAATAGTTGTTTACTCATAGAAAGAATTACATAGACATGTTGTAATAATAAAATAACAAGCTAGAGTAGCTACCATTACAGGTAAGATTAGAGGGAGATCAACCACCTGTTTCCTTCCTTAAAAGGAAAGAGTTATTCATAAGCTTATTAGTTAAATAAGTTATTAGGGTTCGGATGCAAAGAGATTTTTTGTATCGAATGATCGAAAAACATTTCGAACAATTAATTGATTCGGTTTGAGTTTTAGGGCCACATTGCCGTAATTTTAAGGTAATCAATTTTAAACATTAATGTGACGCGGCATGCGCCGGCACATGACAGGCACACATGCGGTGAACCGCGGGCAAATGATGAATCGGTGCACCAAATGTGGCGCAATAGATTTGTTTACTCTTGAATGTTGACACGGAGCCGTTCCGTGTCACTTAACAAAAGTTCTATTGTTTTTGTATGTTTTTGGCCGCGTAATTTCGCAAAATTTGTTCAGGAATTTCACATTTGAAATAATCGATTATTTCAAATGCCTTTCGAACGGGTCGAGTCGGCCTCACCTCAAATCATTCTAAAACCTGGCATTGTTCCCTACTTGTATGTAAATGCTCAATCCCAACAGTGTCTTCAAATATGTTGCCCACAAGTTCATGCAACAAAAGAGCTCCAACTGTTGGTATACAGACTTCATTCTTAAACCTGGCATCGTTCCCTACTTGGATGTAAATGCTCCATCCCAACAGTGTCTTCAAATATTTTGCCCACAAGTTCATGCATCAAAAGAGCTCCAACTTTTGGTATAAGGACTTCATTCTCAAACCTGGCATCGTTCCCTACTTGGACGTAAATGCTCAATCCCAACAGCGTCTTCAAATATTTGCCCACGTATGCTATTACAAATAAGTTCATGCACAAAAACGTTTTTAAAACTGTTGGTATAAGGAATTCACTCTAAATCCTGGCAGCGCTCCCTACTTGGATGTAAATGCTCAATTCCAACAGTGCAGGGATTGACTTAAGAAAATTTTTCTGGTCGGTTTTCGGGCGTTCTAAATATGATAAATGATAGTCAGTCTTGGGTCGGCCGGACAAATTGTAGGGCGTGAATACCGCCCGGACAACCACTTAAGTCAAACCCTGCAGTGTCTTCAAATATTTTACCCACACATGCTATTACAAATATAAAGCTTCTTCCCCTAAGTTCACGCAACAAAATAGCTCAAACTGTTGGTATAAAGGAACTCATTCTAAAACCTGGCATCTAGCCCTAGTCGGACGTAAAAGCTCAATCCCAACAGTGTCTTCAAATATTTTGCCCACATATGCTCACCCATATCTGACCTCTTGGCTGGCAGTCAAGCCGCTGGCTGGCTGGCTGGCTCTCAGTGAATGAATCACCACCTGGGCCCCTAAGATGCAGGATGAGACAATGCTGTTCAGGCAGTATTGATTGCAAGGCACACCACTTAGGCCTGTCTGAAGAGGTGCCAAGAGGGTCTCGTGATAAAAGGATGGCTGTACTACTAATGGTGGTCAGTCAATAATGAAGCC
>OZ012684.1:45784101-45923040 GCA_963942565.1 Maea johnstoni | reverse complement strand
GAGAGAGAGAGAGAGAGAGAGAGAGAGAGAGAGAGAGAGAGAGATACAATTGAGAGCGAGAGGGGGGAGAGGGACATTCGGACAGACAGACAGACAGACAGATAAATGTACAAATGACATATGTTACGCCATACTTTCACTTTGAAAATATTTTTGAGTGGAAAATGATTATAATTAGATATATCAGTGATATCATGAACATACACAGCACTATATTCTTTATTACAGCTGGTATGATAAACCTTGATCTTATTTGTCGATGGTATATCTGTTTCTTCTTGAATTATTGATACATAGGTTAGGTGACCCTAAATGTGTGGTGTCAGAGATATCTGGGTGCTCTGATATGTCTGTCGTTATAAGATATTTCATGGTTTCCGTCCGCAGGACGGGTACTTTTCTAGTATATATATATATATAAATAATTTTATATATATATATTATATATATATATAATATATATATATATATATATATATATATTAATATATATATATATATATATATATATATATATACATACATATATATTGTTAAATAGTAATTTTACGATAATAAATCAGAGGTTACCAAAATCAGATCCGTTCATGGGAATGCCATTAGGAAGGATCCCTGAAAATTTGAGATTTCAATGAGATGTTTTTGAGCACGAGCACTGTCTTGTGTGCATAGAACACAAGCTGGCTAGCAGCAGCTTAGAAATTTTGCTCCAAAAAAAAAAGTCCCAAAATGACCTGAAGTATAAATCTAAAATTGCCAAAACCTAATTCGTTCATGAAAGAGAACCTGAAAATCTGAAACAATTTCATTCACCAATTTTCGAGATATCTAACAGACAAGCTTGGACACAGACCCAGGCAGACAGGAACTGTGCCAAAAGCAATATTTCTCTTTCTCAGAGGCCTGCACTATGTGTGGATAACCCATAAAGAGATATTATCTTTTTACACAAGTGTATCCAGTTTGATTCATTGTTCAGGATAATGTGTAGGTCATGCTAAAACCTGCTAATATCAGAATAGACATCCATGAAATTAATTGCCAATGAAAGTGCTGTAAAATTTGGTTGTTTTCCTAAAATTAATGAAAGTGTTTTGAAAGATGCTTTTGAAGGCATTTACATTTGAACCTAGTAAATATGGACAATCTTCTATTGCTCCAACAATTGACCTATCAATGGCGTGTATGCACGTAACAACACGCGCAGATTACCATTGTTGGATGAGTGAAAAGGTAGCCCTTTCGATGACTAAGTTTAGCTAGCTAACTCCACCATAGGAGAAGCAGGTTCCATCACTCATAGACGGAATCTCGGTCTCCCCTGATAAGGAGGAGACATACTTAGCAGCTGTCACCAAGAACCATATATAACTTCCTTTCCTTCTCTCTTTCTCTCTCTCTCTGCAAAACCAATTTATCAACCCAAGTATAGTTAAATCTTACTAGTAAGTAGAACTACTGAGGTAATCTTACAATACATTGTAATTACCAGTTGTTACCATTACCATCCCCTCTCTCTCTCTCTCTCTCTCTCTCTCTCTCTCTCATCTCTCTCTCTCTCTCTCTCTCTCTCTCTCTCTCTCTCTCTCTCTCTCTCTCTCTCTCTCTACCAACCCATGTTTGATTACATCTCATTATCACAACTGCTGAGGTAATCTTTGCCTATATTGTAGGCAAATAATAGTAGACCATTGATATGAGCAGCTGTCACTGAATACCCATATATCATTCCCTTTCTCACCCTACCCATCTATATCACCAACCCATGTTTAGTAATGTCTTGTGCTAGAAGATTGCTGCACAGACAGTTAAGCACACCTGTGAAGCTCAAGTTAGATGCAACAGCAATCAATATACCGTAAATTCTCGAAAATTTAGACCCCCCTAAGAAATTGGGCCGCTACAATTATTGTGCAAAATAATCTAAAGTAAACCTGGACCAGCCTTGGTCTAGCTATCACTGGTCGTCATTAAGGGAATCCTGTGCCACTATTACTCTGCTTTGTCTGTACTTTCAGAAAACAAGGGCCACCCTCAACCCACCCTCACCAAAAAATGTCCCAAATTACTGATGATTTACTAGGGATGGGACGACATACGGATAGTGAGATACATCGAGGTACATCACCTTGAAGATACTCGAGGTACACAAAGGACTGCTGTAACGTAAAAAAAATACACCACATTTATCAATACAATTGAGAATATAGATTTTGTTGGTTGTCTGACAACTGGCTTCATCCTTGCAAGTAAGGTTTTGTCTTATGTCTGGACAAAAACAAAGGGAAGCAGCAACTCAAATGAAAGGACAGGGATATACACAGGGAACTAAGTCTAATTCGTCCCACCTCTATAATTTACGTTAGCACTATCAAGGTCTTCCCTTTAATTGCCAACTTATCTTATCATACATTAAGTGTTATCCGTGGGAAACAAGGTTGAAGTCTCAGCTGCCTTCCATGACAATAATGCTTGATGAACCTGCGCTTAGACCCTGCTTGTTCTGAGAGCACAGTTTTTCTTAACAGTCAGAATCTTTAATCTTTAAGCACATAACACATTGCAAGATGTTGAGGGAATGTTTATTAGAATTTACTAGAAAATCTTATCAAGATCTAATTAAGAATTTAAAGTAAAGGAAATTCTCAGTCAGATTATTTCCTGAATTCCCTAGATTAACCAAGATGCCTAAGTAAGATTCCCTGAATGCTCTGAAGATCTACCAGTTACATTTAAACAGATCATGTTTAGTAGTGGCAACTTGCAAGATAGATAGTAACTTAGTCTCACCATGGAGGTACATTACATTAAATCTATAATGTATTCAAGTTAAATATCACTATGAAGACAATAGACTCTGCCAATCACTGAATGTGGGCCATACCTGCAATCAATAACTGCCAAATAAGGGCCATAACATATAAACACTTGTTTCCAAATCGGGGCCACACCCTTAGGGTGTCACCCTATCAACAGTTTCCAAATAAGGTCAGCACCCTATACCCAGCGACCAAAAGAAGGGGCGATATCAACAACTTAAAACCTAAGACACGTCCAAGCTCCAGTAAAAGCAAATAGGGACAGATAACATATCCAATCATCAAATACGTAGGGGCCTGCACATCATCCAGGTGAACTTGGATATGACGGACCACTGTACGACGGATTTTTGCATATGACGGACGATATGCTTGGTCCTAGTCCGATGCATATCAAGTATATTCGTCATATGTATACGACGGATTTTGCATATGACGGACCAATTTTCCTGGTCCATTGAGTCTGTCATATCCAAGTTCACCTGTATAGCCATTTCCTGAATGGGGGCCACAATGCATGGCGTCCTCTGTATTAAACCAAGAAGTACTAGCTGCCAAATGTGGTCGCTTCACCAGCAGCACCAATGACATTAAAATACCACATGGTAACCATGGCAATGGTGCACATAGCTAATCGGAAGGCTGTATGATGTACTTACCTGGCAGTCTCCATGGTAACCCCAGCTGAGGTCACCCTGGAGGCCAGGTGATAACTGGAGGTACCTCTTATTATCAATTACACACATTGTCTCACGTGGGAGATAAGCCAAAAAGGATCCTAAATCGCTGAACCCAACATTGTCCTAAAACAGGCTGATTTCATCGACCACACATTTTCCAGCCTGGCACTATCTTTGCTCTAGAATGATGGTATGATTGAGGTACCTCTTATTATCAAGTACACACATTGTCTCACATGGGAGATTACCGCAAATTCTTAGTAATCTGGGTTTCAGGCAGGCCCATGTTAAACTTGATGTAGTACCAGCAAGATTTACAGCTAGGTGCATATTTGTGAAATAGCAACTGGCGATACATTGTGGGTTGCCCAGATTTCCCATTAGTTATTTTGCAAAACAATTACAGTGGCCCAAATTTCTAGGGTGGTTTAAATTTCCGAGAATTTACGGTAGACAAAAAAAGGATCCTAAAATCGCTGAACCCAACATTGTCCTAAAACAGGCTGATTTCATCGACCGAGACACAATTCCCAAGCCTGGCACTATCGGCGCCCTAGAATGATGGGGTGATTGCTGCCGACATCAAAGGAGTATAGGAGGAGTTACACCTAGAAACTCCATACGGGAAATCCTTAGCACATGCTGCATGGTGCTTGAGATGGGATTAACAGCAGGCAGCTGCTGTACCTTTCTCACAGCACAAGGCCGACTCCTTTTAGTAGAGTCACACTAAGCTGATACTGCCACTAATATTTACACTTTTCAATTTGATCCTATTATAATTAAAAAAGAATCTGAATTGAAAATTTGAATTGTATTTTTTTTTTTTGAAAATGGATACAGGCAAAGGAAACTTGAGGTACTTCTCATCTTTTCAATTCCCAACATGTTTTACTTATCATGTTGTGGAGGCTCTTTACTATATAGATTATCATGCATACTGGTCTGTTAATTATGCTGATTTCCTGCAAATACAGCAATTTCCCATAATTGCCAGTTTGAAATACTTGCAGAAACTAGTACTAGGCCTCTTTCATTATGATAATCACATCAAACAATATGCTTATCCATCAACCTCTCAGCTGTCAAGCACAGCCCTAGCACGACACATTGCTATGCACTCACAGCATGATGCTAGAATTTCTATTTGGCTAGCTAGACCATCTTCAACACTAATAGGCATTAATAGTGATTTTTTGACTTGTCTCTAATTCAAATCACTAGATCACAAGTCTGGTCACTAAATTTCCACAGGCGTATCTCATTAAGAACTAACCCTAAGTAGTAAAATTATGACATCTTCCTTATAATAATGCCAAAGATTTATGGCTATAAACTAGAGCAGCACTCACGAAGGGAGATCAACTCATGAGCTCACCACCCGTTTGACTCGTGAGCTGATCATGAGCTCACGGACGTTCCAATTTTCCAAAGAAATACTTATTTTCCAGCCAAGCTATTAAGAAATAAATATTTTTTGGAGGAGATTTATAAAAATTGCCATGTTTATTTAATTTTAAAACGGGCTGACAAGGTACAAATGTCAGTATAACACTCAACATCGCTTGAATGTATACATCGGAGATTGTAAAGAAGACATGACAGCGATAAGTAGTTATGTCTGTTAATTATGTGTGTTAGGTGCTCTGTGTTACGTTTGTGTTCCCATCATGGACGAGCTCACGATTTGAACATTTCAGCTCGAGCTCGGCGAGTTTGCCCGAGGGCTCGAGCCACTCAAGTTTGTGAGTGGTGAGTGCAGCTCTACTTTAAACATATTCTCTTTTTCATTATCTAGATAGATCTAGTGGCCATTGTAGTGCTCCTCCTACTATTAAACCTCCTCACAGGAATCACATGACAGTGAATTAGGGGCCCACAGGTCCCCTTGAATTAGCACAGCCACACTTCAAGCCATAACTCATTTACTGCAGTTCAATCGTGACAGTGAATTTCCATTTCACTGACAATCCCAGGATGTTCAGCTGCAGTGAGTGGGTTTTACTCCAGGCCGTAAAGTAGAGAGAGACAACTGCTGCCTAGCTATGAGTGAGCAGAGTGTCGGATACTCCAAGAGCATGCTTCCCCCGCCCGCCCGCTCGCTCTCTCTTGACTGACTGACTGGCCATGCCAAGGTAGTTAGAATGTCTGGCATAACAACTTCATGCCTTGTCTGGGAGCTGGGCCTGGCATGGAAGACACATACATCTCCTGACATGAGTACTTGGACTTCACGCAATTCTGATCTGTAGGCCAAACGAAGTGAATATTCAAATGGAAGAGAACATAAATGAAATGGGGGGAATCTCATTTCAGACTTGTTTAGGTATCTAGATTCCTCACAGTGGCTAGTAATTATACAGCAATTAATTGCTCAAAATTTTTGTCAAAAACCCTTGAACCAAAAGATTGTGAGTCCCATTCTCTTCATAATCAAGAAACCAACCAATATATGGCAAATACAGTGCAAATGCTTGCATTCCCTATATATATATATATATATATATATATATATATATATATATATATATATATATATATATATATATATATATATATATATATATATATATATATATATATGTATATATATGTGTATATATATATATATATATATATATATATATATATATATATATATATATATATATATATATATATATATATATATATATATATATATATATATATATCGGAAACAGCAGATTCAAAGAATACATCACGCATGATACTGTAGAACACACAATGTATGCGTCTGTTTATGTATAGCGTACATAGCGTGTTGTTCCGCTTCGCTATATAAAAATGCTGTACTTTTTTCTACTAGTCTTTAGCTTTAGATTAGCCCAACCGTCGCTAACATAAAGATACGCTATGGTGCGAAAACTCCCCAATTCCCTATATTTGGGACACGCGTCATATGTGTGTTCTACAGTATTGGAGTGTAAAGAAGGGTAGATATATTCCCAGTCTAATAGTAGGAAATGCTTTTGATTTCTTTTACTATCCCGCCACACAGGCATGCTATAGTAGCTCAGTATTGTTCTAGTGGAGTTCCGCCAAGGGACTATTGGCAGTAACGGCCAACCAGGCGAGGCCATGATTAAATTTGGCCCTCCCAAGAGGGTGCTTAGGTGTGGGGTCAGGATGTCTAGTGTGCGCTATGGTGTCTTAATAGTGAGGGATGGACTACCGCCACACATTCCCCATGCAGGCTGCATGGTAGAGTTCCTCCTTGTCTTTTTTCGAAAGGGGGGCGGGCGGGCGGGCTCTGGAGCTGTGCCAGATAGTGGCGTAAGATCTATAGCCTGCACTGATAGACAGACACCGTCTTCTCAACTACACACAGACGAGCCTCTTAGTGTAGCCTCTAATATCAAGCCTCGTCAATTACTAGAGACGGTGGTGTTAATGCAGAAAGACACCTGTGGATAGGTACATGATTTCAGAGATTTTTTCTCTTTAGAGGTGTTTGTATTGGTGTAAATGCTGAAAGACGTACACCTTTAGAAAGGTACATGATTTCAGAGATTTTTTCTCTTAAGAGGTGTGTTTGCATTGATGTAAATGCAGAAAGACAATTTGGACATGTACATGATTTCAGAGATTTTTTCTCTTTAAAACAGGGGTGTTTGTTTTGGTGTAAATGCTGAAAGACGTACACCTTTAGACAGGTACATGACTTCAGAGATTTTTTTCTCTTAAGAGGTGTGTTTGTATTGGTGTAAATGCAGAAAGACACATGTAGATAGGTTCATGATTTCAGAGGTTTTCCTCTTAAGAGGTGCGTCGGTTGTCAATTTAAAGGAGGCCATGATGCAAAACTGGTGGGTAAGACGTTTGATAAGTGTATGGGATGCAAGGTGTTTGGTGCTATCGCGAATGGTATGTTAAATTAACATACCATTCGTAATAACGTTGTTAATAAGGAGGAAATCTGTATGAGACAGATTGGATATGTAGATAGTGGTCAATATATATGCAAATGGAGGTTGGGATATGCAAAGGACCATTTACAGCCTTATGGGAGTATATCCAAGCATTTAGATGAGTATAGCACCATGTGTAGGAGGGACTTAGCCAGGATTTAGAAACTGGGTGCCCAAAATAAGGGGGACCACAATATACTCAGATTTCAACCATATACATGTATAAATTTATCAATATAAGGCATGATATCCTTATACAATCTCATGGGAATTACATAGAGATGACAAAAATCAATTATATGCTTTAGATTGACATTTTAAGAAATTTCGCACAAATTATTTTGGGTGTCCTGAGGGGTGCTTTTCAAGGGTTTGGGTGTCCAAAAAGGCACCCAGACACCTTGCTGGCTAAGACCATGATGTGTAGCATTAATGGAATGTTTAATCCTTTTCTAAATATATCCCCATGTGTAGCATGAAATATACCCAATCATATATTATAAATATCCCCATGCACAAAGATATTCCATGGAAGAACAAATACAGCTTGAAAGAGGAGCTGAAAGCCTTTTATGTGTGCCAGAAATAGACTATAGGAGTGACCATAACAATAGACTCCTAAAATAGAGTCTAGATCCTGCGGGAGCAACAAACACTTCTAATAACATGCCCAACTATCATACATTTTTCATGCCCTTTGAGCATTACACACAGCTGGCATGGGTTCTATATCAGAACCTGGCTAGCCTTTGAATCATTAAGGGAGGTTGATTGAAACTTTTGGTTTCCATCTCTTTGTTAGTAGGTAAACAATGTTCGGCTATGAAATGATAGCTGGATGGTTTGAATCCATCCCCTGAATCAGGGTCTTAGCCAAGATTTCAAAAATGCCTGTCCAAAACTGCAATATCAAAAGTTCTGCCCGTCCAGATTTAGCTACAAATCAACTTGAAATCCTTATACAGGGTGTCCCAAAAAAAATGCAACGAGCTACATTTCCCTAGATTTCAGGGAAAATATGAAGCCAGTATTTATCATTTATACACTGTTGGAAAGCTACATATCTCAGCTAAGCACCATGAAAAACTCACAATGAAATGATATTCCTGTGGGGAGGTATCCTCCCAAACATGACACCCCCTCTGATGTGCAATCGCGCGCGACCGGTACTGGCCTGTTAATACACAAGCTAGCACTGATTTACCTGCTTTCACCTGTTTAACCTGCTTCAGCCACGTGTGAAACAAAGCCCTGGCTTACCTGTCAAAATGCAGTCAATCATGAGCAAAATTACTTGGTCCAAATTCCCATTTTGAATAATTTGAGTGGAGCAATTGCCTGATCACTGATCAAACCCTTCCTAAGCTTCCTTTATAAATGTTATGAGTACATGGTGGGCCAGCAAGTTACACCTCAGGAAGACTTTTTTTGAATTTAATTGAGCCCAAAAAGATGTTTTAATATAATTTGCCCTCAAATTATGGCAATATGCCTTTAGATTCATTGTCTTAGGGGTGTTCAAGCCATCTGTATGGGAATATTACATGCAAACACACAAGAACCTCTCATGTGCAATTTCACTTTGGAGGGGGTGTGACATTTTGGGGGATATCTCCCCTCAGGAGTATTGTTTGCTTTTGATTTTTCTATGTTAGTTAGCTGACATATGTAGCTTTTCAAGGATGTAAGGACAATACACACCAGTCTAATAGTTTTCCAGGTATTAGGAAAAATGTGCCTCGTTGCTAGCTTGTGTATTAACAGGCCAGAACCGGTCACGCGCGATTGCACTTCAGAGGGGTTGTCATGTTTGGGGGGATATCTACCCACAGGAATATCATTTCATTTTGATTTTTTCATGGTGCTTAGCTGAGATATGTAGCTTTCCAACAGTGTATAAAAATTAAATACCGGCTTCCCATTATCCCTGTAATCTAGGAAAATGTAGCTCGTTGCATTTTTTTTGGGACACCCTGTACCAGCTACATTTAGTAGCCTAGTGTGTATAAAAGGGCAATTTACACTTCATCTATGTCTTAGAAGATGGTTTGTTAGGAAAATATTTGCTTACATTGTCACGCAGATGCCTTTGCCAAACACAGTAATACCCCCCAAAAGTCAAAATTGAAAAATCTTCATTGAAATTTTTGCCTCTCCAAACAGGAGGTTTTTAGGAAACTACCTGTCTAAAAGACAGGTAGGACGGGTCCTGGCTAAGTCCCTGCCCTGAATGTTGAAGGTAGGAGAGAGCAGGGTTCAACAAAAAGGCTGTTATGAGGGCTCTTGCCACAAAAATATATCAAGGCCTGGTTGCACTGACGCTTAAGATTTAACTTGTTTGTTTACAACAGTAATAGCTATTTTGTAGACAATAATTTTAAACATTATAACAATTAAGCTTGTTGGTGCAATTGGCACCTCTACTATTCTTTACACCCTGTTTGAAAGTGCAGAGACGAGTGGAATATGGATGACTGAGGGTAGATAGCAGGCAGGACCACACTTTTATACAGCGTGTAACATCATCTGCTATTCCATGGTTAGTAAAAATATCAAATACATCACATTGCTGGCTACCATATGATCTTAAATATGGCCAAAAATATCCAATTCAAACGTTCAATATTAAATCTTTGTAGTGTGAACAGCAGGGGGCATTTAAACTGTTAACATGTGCTCATTCACACAGTAACCCGCAATTTGTGATGTAACGAATATGACAGGTACGCATTCTTCTATCAATAAGGATAGTAGTCATCTTCAGTTATCACACTATATGATGTTACACTTGAGGAGGTCTGCATTTTTTGCCACCAGGGGGCACTTAGCGGTAATTAGTACTCATATTGATATTTAGTTCTCACCTGCACAGTTATCACACAATATGATGTAACCAGAAATTTACATACCTATCCATTCTCCCTGATGTAACACTCTTAAGAGGTCTGCATTTTTTGTTACAAGGGCACTAATTGGTAATCAAGGTACTCACCTACACAGTTATCACACAATATGATGTAACACGCTAGGAGGTCTGCATTTTTGCCACCAGGGGTACTTATTGGTAATTAGGACTCACACTGATATCTAGTATTCATGCACCTATGTACACAGTTATCACATAATATGATGTAACACGCTAGGAGGTCTGCATTTTTGCCATCAGGGGCATTCATTAACCGATAACTGTACTCACCTAGAGTAACCACACAAACAACTTCAAAATGGGCCTCAAAGATGTCAACCTATTTTTGCCACCAGGGCAAATATTTCTTAATGTTTTGTACTCACCTACACCTACACAGTTACCACACAATATGAAGTAACACTTGAGGAGGTCTGCAATTTTGCCATCATAGACATCAAAATAACTGTACTCACCTTGAGTAACCACACAAACAACTACAAAATGAGCCTCAAAGATGTCAACCTATTTTTGCCACCAGGGCAAATATTTCTTAATGTTTTGTACTCACCTACACAGTTATCACACAAGCTACAATGTGAGGCTCTAGGAGGTCTGAATATTTTGCATGTGAAGCAGTACTTGAGTTTGACCACTTGTCCCTTGATGACCACTTCTTTTGTGCGCGGAGGCGGCCTATACTGTCCTGGGGAACCAGCATTGGGAACCTCTACAAAGGGAGAAAAACATCACATCAGTTCACAAATGCACAAAAATAATTTTGAAAATGAAAATAGCCATCGTTATGAAAACAATGAACCTATCAATCTCCCGAAATGTTCGCAATGAAAAAGAATGATACAAATGGTATCTAGCCAGCATCGTTCACTCTGATATCCAGTCTCTTAAAGCTCAAAACATTCTACAATGTTCTTAAACAGTGCTAGCATCAGAGAATATTGATTGAGTTAAAGGGAATGTTATTAAAAAGCATCATCAAAATTTTGAAAAGATTTCACCAAACAGTTTTGCAGACAAGTTCATAGAGGTAACCATATACTGCAAATGCCGACAAGAACTGTTCCAAAAGCAGTAGGTCTCCTCTCAAATGGAAACAGAGAAGGAGGGGGGAGGTGAGGGAGTCATTCCATAAACCATTAACTATACGGAAGGTCTGAGGCAGGCACCAACATATGTTTCAGAACTAACTTACCATGCCGGGCCAGTAGTTAATGATTTTTACTTGCCCAACATATTTTTTTGGTTGCTCGCCATACATTATAACATATGCTAGAATGGCATGCATTATTCATCAGGAATTGATTTGATAATTTGAAAACCATTTTCTTTTAAATATTGTTGCATTGCCATCATATATCTGGGTATTTGTGCCATTTTCCATGCTGTTTCCTATGTATAGAGTTCAGAAAATCAGCTTGACCATTCAGGCAAGTCAGTCTGTATGCCAATAACTATATGGAAGGTCAGAGGGCTGAAACTGTCAGTCTGTATGCCAGTAACTATAGGGAAGGTTTAAGGGCTAAAATAGTCAATACATAGGCCAATCACCATAGGGAAGGTTTAAGGGCTAAAATAGTCAATCCATAGGTCCATCACCAAAAGGGAAGGTCTGAGGGCTGAAATAGTCAGTCCATGTGCCAATAACTATAGGGAAGGTCTGAGAGCTAAAATAGTAAGTCCATATGCCAATTACTATATAGGGAAGGTCTGAGGGCTGAAATAGTCAGTCCATGTGCCACTAACTATAGGGAAGGTCAGAGGGCTAAAATAGTCAGTCTATATGCCAATAACTATAGGGAAGGTTTAAGGGCTAAAATAGTCAGTCCATATGCCAATAACTATATAGGGAGGGTCTGAGGTCTGAAATAGTCAGTCTATATGCCAATAACTATAGGGAAGGTTTAAGGGCTAAAATAGTCAGTCCATATGCCAATAACTATATAGGGAGGGTCTGAGGGCTGAAACTGTCAGTCTGTATGCCAAAAACTATAGGGAAGGTCTGAGGGCTGAAATAGTCAGTCCATATGCCAATAACTATATAGGGAAGGTCTGAGGGCTGAAATAGTCAGTCCATGTGCCAATAACCATATGGAAGGTCTGGGGACTGAAATAGTCAGTCCATATGCCAATAACTATCAAAAAAGGTCTGAGGGCTGAAATAGTCAGTCCATATGCCAATAACTATATAGGGAGGGTCTGAGGGCTGAAACTGTCAGTCTGTATTCCAATAACTATAGGGAGGGTCTGAGGGCTGAAATAGTCAGTCCATATGCCAATAACTATATAGGGAAGGTCTGAGGGCTGAAACTGTCAGTCTGTATGCCAATAACTATATGGAAGGTCTGAGGGCTGAAATAGTCAGTCCATGTGCCAATAACCATATGGAAGGTCTGGGGACTGAAATAGTCAGTCCATATGCCAATAACTATACGGAAGGTCTGAGGGCTGAAATAGTCAGTCCATATGCCAATAACCATAGGGAAGGTCTGAGGGCTGAAATAGTCAGTCCATATGCCAATAACCATGAGGGAAGGTCTGAGAGCTAAAATAGTCAGTCTGTATGCCAATAACTATAGGGAAGGTCTGAGGGCTGAAATAGTCAGTCCATATGCCAATAACTATAGGGAAGGTCTGAGGGCTAAAATAGTCAGTCCATATGCCAATAACCATAGGGAAGGTCTGAGGGCTGAAATAGTCAGTCTATAGGCCAATGACTATAGGGAAGGTTGGAAGGTAATAACTGCTTTTCTATACAGCAATATATGCCAATAACCAAAGGAAGTGTCTAGGGGTTGAGGAAGTCAGTATCTGTGCCAGCAACCCTGAATGACGGAATGTTACACATTCCTAGCATGCTTGACCCGTATATTACAGTAAGATCTTGCGTGACTGACCACCAGGGTTCATTATAATACTTGAGCCCTCAGACCTCCTAGTTGGCCACCGATCATGCAAAATGAATGCTAATAGGAATGTTGTAACAGTCTTCATATAGGTTTAAATAAAGGCTTATCAATATCTGAGAGGTTAAGCAACTTTTAGATATGACCCCACACATACATTTCATCATAAAACTTAATAACTACTACATGCTCAAGACAATGAAAGAGTATATGTATATGTATATGTATATATATATATATATATATATATATATATATATATATATATATATATATATATATATATATATATATATATATATATATATATATATATATATATATATATATATATATATATATATATATATATATATATATATATATATATATATATATATATATATATATATATTTACATTGGAAATATGCTATGACACACATTTTTAAAAACCTTTACACATGTATATGTCACACATATTAAAAAGTGGCAGATGATCATGAATGACCCATTCAAAGATTCCATATAAGTTTGAAATTTCTCAATTTCATGTCCAAACAATGTGTACCAAAATGATCTTGCACGTAGGCAGACAAATGCATCTACAACCCTGTTAAATATGAATGAAAATGTGGATTTTGTAGATGAGTTATTGGCAATATGATAGGGGTGGATATAGCCATACCTAGTAGATAAAACCTATTGACAAGGTCACCATCTCACTACATATAAATAAGGAATACCTAGCAAGCAACGAAGAAATTATCAACTTGAACAAGAACATCAATCAATTTTGTTTAACTATTCACAACAGTTCTCCAACCTGTAGTCTATATATGCAAGCAATTCATATTCAAAAGGCAACTAAATAAACCCATAGCAGAATTGATTTCATAGGTGTGTAGAAAAGAGCTATGGATGTTGATCCTAAGGCATATTAGGGTCTCCAAAGCATGGGCTCAAAGTCTACTCTAATCAATTACAATCAAACCAGCAGGTATTGATAATGAATTTCAGAATGATAGGTGTTTTAATTAAGTGCCTCCAAATTAAGCGAAGACGTGTTACGTAACCACTCTTGAAAACATAACATAAGCGTGGGACCTAGATGTCATTGCCAAGGTATTCCATAAAAGACTGGTTCACCTGGCTAGGGAAATGAAAACATATATCCGGTTTTAGTTCCAATAGAAGACTGAACTCTTCCAATGCTGAAGAAACTTTCGTCCAAAGCACAAGGATGCAAGGATTTTTGAAAACCTTCTAAACCTTGTCATGTTGGTATTAATTGGAAAGCTCTCGCTGAGTACTCTCAGATGAGTACCAATATGCCAAGGTTTCGGTCATTTTCAGGGTTTTTGCATCATTTCTGTGATGACTAAATTAACCAACAGCAGCGTAAGGGTTATACTCTTGAATGTGTTAGTTTCCATGGGATATAGGTAAGATCTTCCCATGATACGAACTAGTGCACAAAGTGTAGCTAAGTGACTAGCCATACTGACAAATAGTGCACCATCCATATACCAACTGAATAATAAATGGAATCAATTTTTTCCTTTGACGAAATTTACACACTTTGCAGTCAGTTACAAATCAGTCCAATTTGAAAAGTATGAACAATATTTTACAAATGTACATTAAAACTGGCTGGAAATTTAGGCAAAGAAGTTAATCCTAGTTATAGATTTATCAAGTGTAAGAATAATAGGATTTTCAGTAGGAAAAACCGAACCTCTTGGGTGGTCACTCTCCTTCCAATAGATTTAGAATTCCGTCTGAATGAATAGTCAGCATTGGTAAAAAAATATATTTATAGTGCAGAGAAGCTGAGGGAAATTGAATAAGATCCCTAGATACATTCGAGGAGAAACTTGATCATTCTTGTTATAGAGGAGCACAGATGTTTCAATGGCCTGCTGGATCCACTAGAATGCCACCCGGGAACTAGCGAAAATAAGAAGGGTCCCTAGAAACTGATCAGGTTCCCACAGATCTCTAAACTTGATAAGGAGTGGCGGGGAAAGAACAAAGAAAGCAAATAAATGCAATAAAATGTTGCCTGGGGATGGGGGATTGGGAATTTCAATAGCAGCATAAACAATAAATAAACAGAAAACCTATCTCCTTCAAAATATGGACTAATGTAAACTGTAAACCATAGTATAAACCATAGACAACTGGTACAACTGATGAATTACAAATATATGTGAAGGTAAATACCTGTTTTTCCTGGAAAATATAAAATGAGATTACCCTTCAATTCTTGATGAACAATTAATAAGTAACATAATAAAGAGAATTGCTTTTTAATTAGATCAGAGTAGTTTATGTTGGGGTTCCTCAGTGTGAGTGTGAACTAATTAAAACCACGCAATCTGCATTTTCAATAGCTTGCCTACAGCAAGTTCAACATGTCAGCACTTATAACCGAGGGCTCAAAATTATAATATTATCCAGGGAGCCCAATTGCATCTTCTAATGCTCCCAAGAGATGTTGTGTATGGACTTCAGTACATCTTTGGGCTCACTGCAGAAATTTGAAGGAGCCGCAGGAGAATTCAAGGGAGCACACGGCTCCCGGCACCCTCTAATTTCGAGCCCTGTTAAACCATATATACCTTTACTTCGGATCAGTGTAGAAACCCAGTGGCCCAAGTCCACCATAAATATTTCTGGGCGAGTTTCAATTGAAACAAGTGGCCCAATATCACACTTAAAGTTAAATCAGCGGATGTCTAATATGCAGAAAATGCCTTTAACTATCTAAAATTAGGGAACACAAATGCTCCTTATTCAGAGTGAAAAAGATACTATACACTATACAGCCAGCAAAAGTTTGACAGGACCACCAAAAACTGCTTATGTATATCTCATCTTATTTTAAGAAATATTTTTAGTAGTAAATGGTAGCCTCATAGTTCAGCTGTTCATGTTTTTCATCCAGAATACCTTGTTTTTCATTCAAAATGTCATAAAAAGATTTAGGGTAGGGCCAAAAATATAGGGTAGGTAGGGTTACAGGAAACAAACAATTATTTCTTAGGCCTTACGAGATGCCTTCCCAGAGCAATGGCCCTGAGATAAATCAAGGCTGCACATAGTGGAACATCTGGACACAGGATACCTGCATGGTAACATATGGCCAGACTCTCTTTAGGTCAACAAGGGCATGAGCAGCATACCGGAGATCAACACAAATAAGCTGCTAACTATGTCCAAAACCTTCCCAATTTTTGTTTGCAAATTCTTAATAAAATTTTTTTTCGTTTTAGTCAACCGCAAAATTTAGATTTTTTTTGCTTAAAACAAAAATGCTAATAATTCCAAATTTTAAAAGAAATTTAGGTTTCTTTTTTATGAGATATATTTTTAGATACAAATTGAGAGTCTGATATGGTCTGTACTAGTCCTAGTCGCCATGACTGGGATGAACCACACTGTAAATATCAGGATACAAAGTGTGGAGACTTCGGATGCAGACTTATAGTGAGTAAAACTATCATGCTAGTCTGTGTTCAAGAGTGAGTAACAATCAGGTAAATTGTAGGAGTATGGTATATACTAGATACCATAAATTCTCGGAAAGTTAGACCCCCTTAAGGAATTTGGGCCATTTTAATTGAAAATCTAAGCAACCCTAGATCTAACGCCCGTCGCCATTTAACAAAATATGGACCTAGCTATAAATCTTGCTGATCAATACAAAATCAAGGTATTTTAAGAAAATATGGGCCACCCTGAACCCATAATCGTTTTAATTAGATAGTGTCCCAAATTACTAAGAATTTACGGAAATACATCTACCAAAGCTGACAAGTGTGAAGACTTGGAATTCTGACTTACATCGAGGGAGACTACCACAATAGTCTGTATTTGTGAGCAAGTGCATGTATCTACCTCTTATGAGTATGTACTTAGGTTGCTGACTTCTATCAACAAGTGCAGGTTTCGTAATGAGCTAAGAAGGTAGCATACCTATTTGTCTCTCTATATCGGCCGCCTCGTCCGGCGTGGCCCGCGGGATGACGCCCGGATCACTGAAGCTGGTTCTGAAGAGCGTTGACATGACGAAGATGAAGAGAATAGCTCCTACCACAGGTATGGCAGGCGTCACCTCCACTGCCAGATAGCGGCAGCTGAAACAAAACAAAGTAAACAAAATGTTAGACACATCATTAGACATTTGTTTTAACATTATTACAATGGAAAGTGAAAGTAGACATCTGAACTATAAGCTATAGAATAGCTCCTACCACGGGTATGGCAGATGTCACCTCATTATCTCACAAACTTTTTTTTTCTTACTCAATATATATATATATATATATATATATATATATATCCTCCCTTTTACATATATATTACCCACTAATTTGGACACCTAGACTGTCTATTAGTGCTCGGAATCGTGGGAAATTTCATGGTCGAGTAATCGGCAGAAGCTGCCGACCGATACTCGACCATGGTCGACCATGTCGGGACAATTCAGGAGCGGCACCGGTCCCCCGGCGCAGTGCGTAGTTAGCCATGTTGTTTACAACGCCGAAGCGCTGGGTGGACAGGGTGAAGAAAACAACAGAAACAACAACATAAAGGTAAGTTTATTTTCATTTTATTGTACATAATTCGATAGATAGGAAGTCAGGGATTAGGTTGGCGGCGTGGGAAGTTACTCGCATTGTGAACTATTTTTGGTTTTAGACAGACTAGCGCTAATGCATTATACTCGTTTTCGGTCGACCATTCCGTGCCATGGTCGACCATGGGTCGAGCATGGCGTGACGACCGAATGCTCGACCATACGAGTAATTGTCCGAGCACTACTGTCTATGGTACTTCATGCATGGATGTCCACCAAGATCAGGTTTCAATGTATGTCACATTGTGTGCTGGGCAACTAAGTCATAAGAAACTCCTTGTATCCCTTTCATGATAAAATTACTTTATTTGTAAACAACAAGGTATGACTCCTATTATCACCTTACACCGATGTGAGTGCTAGAGAGATCTTTGTAATATTGCTCAGTACTGCCTAACTACTGTTACACATGGCAAAAGCCCTAAACCTCACTCTCAGATAGAAGATCACCTCCAATTTGGCTCCAAATATATTGCCTTATTTCTTTCTCAGTGAATTATCAGAGATACACACAGTTTACATGTCTTCTTTGCATGTAGAAATACACTCCATCAAAACAGAACACAGATTTTTTTTTCTTTCCAAATTAGCGACAACAGGAACAATATCTATACTTCCTGGTGACAATGACCATAATCACGATGGTTTCGAGCCTAACTTCTGTACATAACACCTTGCATGTGCACTAAACCACACACTTCTACAGGCGATCACTTTCAAATATACTGCCTAGTTTTCTTCCCAGTGAATTTTTCAGAAATACACACACTTCGCATTGCTTCGTTGCATGCCGAAATACAATTCATCAAAATGGCACACAGATTTCTAGCTTTCCATATGCAGCGGCAATCAAAACAAATGTGACGTTTTTCGATGCTGTTGCTTCTGTGCTGTCACATTCTCGCGAGCCATTACGAAGCCCCACGGGGAGAAAACTGCCAGTTGTCGGTTCTCGTTACCCGGTTCCCATCATGATGATGTTTTCAGCTGGGGCCTACCGAGGCTCGCACTTGTCCTTTTGCAATCCCTCCTAAAGCTTCCTGACACCATGTTATTGATCTCGTACAGCAATTATCTTACGCACCCCATAATTGAGCCATGGCACGCTTTCAATTTCGGGAGGCGTGGGGCTGGATGCACCAACATGTTGAATTATATGTTAATAAAGCCATCAATCAGCCCAAATGCATAAGTCGCTCAACGTGCCTTAATCTATCAAGTGGATAGATCTATCTCTGGGGGTCCCCAAGGGCCCTGCTGCCATATTCCTGCTCGATGTCAATGCCATGCACATCAATGTGCCCAACCACCGTAACAGGAATATAAATATTAAACTTAATCTATAGGCAATAGGGCTTGGCACCAGTATTACAGCTCACCAGTAATAATAATTTATATAATAATTGATATTTGATATAGCACCCAATAGTACATCGTAGCTATACGCCTATAGATACCCTTTCTGTGAAATATTGGTCTTAGCTAAAGATGAGTCCTTGCTAAGTCCCTGAATGGGTGGTCAAAAATGTATGTTTTATGCATATTTTACCCTAATTGGGCGTTTGGAGGGCAGAAAAAACTTTTTTTGAATAAAAACTTGTTAGGGTAGGGTTACAGGAAACAAACAACTTTTTTTAGGCCTATGCTTAGCCAGGACCCTGTTACTGCCCTGGTTAACCATGCCTTTTGGAATTACTTTTGAAATCTGAGTCATGGACTTCATACATGTAAATATATTTGTTTTTCCTTTAGTAGACAACTGGAGGAGCAATTAAGCAGAGAAAGATGGCCTTGTCCACAATTCAAAGTAAGAAGTGAGGTAATGCCTGGTTACAAAAAGCCCTCATGTCTATGGATATCTAGGCAAGTTTCTCCCAGGCACCAACTTAACTGCTGTCCTCTTAGACCTAGGTAGATGAAAATTTTACACATCAGTCCTTAAACATCAATACAATGCCTTAATAAGCAAAATGTATGATGCACAGTTCAAGCTATCAGGACAGTGTCTTAGCCAGGATTTAGAAACTGGGTGCCAAAAATTGGCAATTGTAAAAACTTCATTAGAAAATACCATTGAAGAGGTGTACACCGATACTTGATGGACTCCAAATCAACTTGGCCATTACTGATTAAATAGCACTACTGCTTACTAAGAGCCCATTTATATTGGTGACGTATGAGAAAGTACAAATGGGATGAATGAATAAAACATCTACTCACTATATACTAAGCGAGGCAATATGTAATTGGCCACAGCTGTAATTAGGTATTTACAAACATCTTGAGCCAGAAGTTGTCATACCTTCATTGCATATTACCATTGCACACTGATTCCTAGTGCTCAACAAGTATATGTACATACTTACGATGTTTTCACCATGTAATCTTTGTTGAAGTAAACCCTTTTATTTATGCTTACCACTGTTATTACCATAACTTACAGAGAATAGTGAATAAGCAAATTTCATTGGCACTTATATACCAGTACCTCATCTCACCGGCACATAATGTTATCGTTAGGAAACATCAGATGTGCTTTTAAAACTTTAATGGATACTTTGAGATTGAATAGCAAATAAGGGGTGTGATTCTAAGATGATTTATAATATTTGTATCGTATGAAATGATGAAGATACCCAAAGTATTGCATACATTTCAAGAATATGATCCCTTCTAAGACCGGAATGGTTGCTCTGAAAGTCAGAATACAAGGGTTCCAGACTTCCAGTCTTGGCAGAATAGCTACACTGCACATGGTATAAAATACCTGATGTATACAAGGAGAGGACACATCAATAATGATGAACCGTAAGTCGGTATATACATACTCTAGCTGTTTGAACTGCATATTGCGGGCGCAGTAATTGCAGTACAGGACAAACATAACGCCCACATGCTCACTGTTAATGGTGATGCCTACTAGCCTACACCCCCTCATCTCCACCGCTCCCCACCCGCTCGCCCCCGTGGAAGTCTAGTGCAGAGCAGCCTGAGTGATATTTACTCCTGAACCTCCTAGTAGCGGCCTTGTAGGTAGCCTGGTTCTCAGGCAGAGTTAGGTACAATGCCCCCACCACTATACAGGCAACTGTGCTTCGGACATGTGTAATCCGGATTTTCGTCTAATCCGGACAGATTGGAAGGTCCCGATCCCTTCCTATGTATACATATAATTCCTATATGCATTATCCGGATTTTGCCTAATCTGGACAGAAATTAACGGTCCACATCAGTACGGATTAAGCAGAGTTGCCTGTATATATATGCAGTAGGTTTGATGTCTCTCTCAAACTATAGATGGCAGCACTGTTTTCATTGTTTGAAGTGTTAACTGTGTGATTCAGACGCCTACTCAAGTGCGTCCCCCTTGAAGATTCATTCAGAACTAAACCTGGAATGCAATCAACTCAGGTTGGTGAGACTAAAGAGCCAGATTATAACACAGACTTGTAGCTAGTCTACTTTGTAGGCAGCCCATGAATCCATGTCAAGGGTTTGTTGACTTTCTCCTCTGCGGTTCAAGTTTGCGGGATTCTACCCGGCATTCTCTAGTTAGTAGTGAGGGCTGGAGATCAATATAAACTGCAAAATCAGTAAGGCTGGTTGGTGAAGAGAGGTTACCTGGGGAAAAAAGTTTCACTCCAAAACCAGTTTAATTATTTTTTTTTTACCTTTAAATATGGACATTCTGAAATTGAAGGGTTGTTCCAGCATATAGCACGCTTCGATTTTATACCCATGTATACCAAGCCTACCTATTTGGTCATTCACTTGCTTTCTGTTCAGAGGTCCAAATAATATTTTGAAGAGCCTAATAATTCAGATTTTTTTTTGTCCAAACAATGGAAGAATAAAATTTTCTGACATTGCTCCCACAGTGGCAGACTTAAATTTAATTTTTTTTAGAAGGGCTGTTCAAATATGACTAATTTTGCACTGAATTTATTTTTGTAATCATCTTGTGGTTAGTAATCAGTAAATAATAATACAAAGTTTGCTTTTTTTCAAAGAACCATCTTAATCACCCCCATCCCTGCTGCAGTCTCAAACTGGCTAAATATTGTTATCAAGAGGAAACAACTGTAACAGATTCACTGCAAATAACAGCAATGATTTCCTGCTTAATGATGATAAAATGTTGCACTGCTATGTTGTTTCACTCAGTGCATTCCAGGTTATCTAGCACAGTCTGATTATAGATAAAAATAAACTCACCATCATTGTGTCTAACATGTCATTACGCCATGGCCTTAACCCATTTATGCCAGCCATTTATAGAGATTTTTCAACTTTTATGAAATGCACAGGTCTGTAGCCTCTTAAAGTGATGACTCAACATTGTTTTCTAATTGTTAGTTGAAAACATCTTTAAACAGAATTTCTTTTTGAAATTCCAAACTAAAATATGTGTGCGTACTGATGTGTGCTTTTAAGGGTTTAGGAGTCAAAAATACACCCAGACACCCTGTGCACTAAGGCCTTAAGGCCCTGTAATATATCTCTGTGAATGAGCGAGAGCAGGAATGTTCATTAAATGAACGTTCCTATGAGGGGGAGAGAGAGAGCGAGAGAGCGAGAGAGCGAGAGAGAGAGAGAGAGAGAGAGAGAGAGAGAGAGAGAGAGAGAGAGAGAGAGAGAGAGAGAGAGAGAGAGAGAGAGAGAGAGAGAGAGAGAGAGAGAGAGAGAGAGAGAGAGAGAGAGAGAGAGAGAGAGAGAGAGAGAGAGAGAGGGAGGGAGGGAGGGAGGGAGGGAGGGAGGGAGGGAGGGAGGGAGGGAGGAGAGAGAGAGAGAGAGAGAGAGAGAGAGAGAGAGAGAGACAGAGAGACAGAGAGACGGACAGAGAGAGAGAGTAATGCTCATCTATGAATTCAAAAACACTTCCACATGACACGCCTGTCATCACAGACTTGAGGTGTCATTCTGAATCACATTTTTCATCTGTAATTTGTCAGACGTTATTGCATAAGACACAGGGCCTAAGGCAGGATTTTGAAGTGGTTAGTGGTGTTAGTCCAGCGGATAAGGGACAATTTTGGGTGGAATCGTGCACTTTGCGATAAAAGCACCAAATTTGGTACAGTGATAGTTTATGCCAAACTAACTATTTTAAAGATTGGAGGCACTCTGAAAATGCCCTAGGTCAGCTTTGGCGGCCATTTTTCAAAATGGCCGCCAGAGGTCATATCCTATGGAGTTAAATGAATTTCTATCACCGCAAAACAATTAGCCAATGCACTTCATTTTCTACCAGAAGTATCACAACCAACTAACACTTATCTTTGTACTACGTAATTGACCTCTGGGGACCTATATGAGCGTTCAGGGTCATTTTAGGGTAAAAACGCATTAAAATGGGCACAAAAATGAATGAGAAACTGTTTTTTCTTATAAATTTGTCCCTCAGATGATATTTTTATTCATCGATTAATTAAATCAAGCTCCATGTGTGGTACAGGGTTTCCAAATGGGTTGTTATTTGATGACTTCAGGGTCATTTTAGGGTAAAATCATGTCATAATTGCCACAAAATGTAAAATTTAGGCATTTGAAATGTATTTTTTCCCTTGCAGTAGTTTCTGGTTCTCCTATCAAATAATCTTAAATATCATGTGTGAACCAGGGTTTCCATTGTGTTAACATGTGATGATTCTCAGGGCCATTTCAGGGTCATTTTAGGGTAAAATCATGTCATAATGGCTACAAAATGAAAAATTTAGGCATTTGAATCGTATCTTTTCTCTTGCAGTATTTTCTGTTTCACCTATCAACTAATCTTAAATATCATGTGTGAACCAGGGTTTCCATTGGGTTACCAAGTTATGATTCTCAGGGGCATTTCAGGGTAAAACCATGTCATAATGGCCATAAAATGTAAAATTTAGGCATTTGAATTGTATTTATCTTGTAGTATCTTCTGGTTCACCTATCAACTAATCTAGCGGAGTCAAGGCATTGAATTTGTATAACTCATAATAAACATCAGCGAAACATAACGCCAGGGCATTAACCTTAAAATTAAGAAGTTTCCCAAGTTTGGCACCAAAAGTGAAGAATCCATTCATTTCTAAAAGTACCTAAGAAGGCATTCAAAACGGACCTTTTTCTAGCAAATTTTACGGTAAACACAGGCGATCTTCTGCTGGTCCAGCAGGAGACCCCAAAATAGCATGCATGCATTTTGACAACTCCACATAGAGGAACTCTTAAAGGGATGGTGCACCTCACATCACGCACTAAGTATCATTGTTGAACAAGTAGCATGTGTTATTGAATTAAATAACACACGCTGTTGCGTGTGCTACTTAATTAAATAATAAGCAATGTTTGACAGACACATCATTAAGAAAGGACCAACATCCCATACAACTGAGGGTATTTTGAAAATATGCTGTTTTACGATTTAAATAACTTGTAAAGACTACAGTTGGCAATGCAAGTCAATCATGTTTACTATCGCTGTAATTATTCTATTTGCTATTGGCATTGGCATCAATATTTTTTGCAAATGATTATATGGCAAATAGGGTTAATAAATCAATTCGAGTTAAATAGTATCATTCTTAACTTATACTGTGCATAACTTATGCAGCATAAGTCAAGTAGAAATAAGCCTACATTTTAATCATGTTATCTAATCTACAATATCTCTTTCTTTAATTAAAATTCAGACTTGCAATTGAATCACAAATTTTTGGGACATGTCATGTCACCTTTTTTTAACCACTCTTTTCCAAAATAATACTTATGGTGAACAGGCTATGATATGAGTCTATTGATAGTTGGTTGACTATCAATCCTGAAAGCATCACAATTAGTGTATTCTTGGCATACACTGTTCTCAGAGGCACTTCAGCCCTAACATAATGGTAGAATTTTAATTGAGTTGGGTACACCATAATTGATATAACTTAAGTTAAAAAGTGTTTTTAAGGATCCTTTGCTATTTCTTTCAAACCCATGATAGCTGAATATTTAATCCAATATTTTATATGTATATAATTGGTTGAAACAAATGTTGTATGTAGGGATCCTTGATCTATTGCATGCTTGAAATTACACCTAGACACCTAAACAGACGGATGTCTTTTACAAAGTCAAGAGGTAGTCCATACTTATAATGCCAAGCTTTGTGCAGGAAATGACACATTCAGGGGCCATTTTGATCCAGTTAGACAAGTACATGATTCAGGTGGCTCAACTTCATGCTGATAATGCATGTTGAAATTTAAGAGTCTATTAAAACTTGTCACCATTTCAAAAGTTTTTACCCTAATATGACCCATACTCATGACAGGGCAAATACATTGAACCCCTGTAACATCCTTAATAAGCTTTGTTGATAGATGATTGCAGTTAGTATTGCATGAGAAAAGTTAAAACCTAGGGCTCTGCTACAGGTTTTGTTACCCTAACATGATCCTTAGGCCTAAAAAAAAAGTTGTTTGTTTCCAGTAACCCTACCCTAGCAAGTTTTTATTCAAGAAAATACCTACCCTAAAGTTTTTCCCACCTTCCCAACTCCCAATCAACGTAAAACGTGCATAAAACACACATTTTTGACCAAAAAAATAATGCAAAAAAATATTTTTTACCGACCTACCTACCCTATTTTCTTTCGGACCGTTACAGGAGACAAACAATATTTTTTTCTTGGCCTTAGAATCATCATTAGACAACTGAAATTAGAAACCTTGTTTTACAAAAGATAGGTGAGGTTAGTTGTTGTGTGATTAATCTGTATTGAAACAGAACAAATACAAATTCAATGGCTTTTAAACTCAACTTTTCCTTGTCATTTTGACAGGTTTTACCCTAAAATGACCCTGAAAATCATCACATGGTAACACAATGGAAACCCTGGTTCACACATGACATTTAAGATTAGTTGATAGGTGAAACAGAAAATACTGCAATAGAAAAAGTACAATTCAAATGCCTAGATTTTACATTTTGTGGCCATCATGACATGGTTTTACCCTAAAATGACCCTGAAATGGCCCTGAGAATCAACACATGTTAACACAATGGAAACCCTGGTTCACACATGATTTTTAAGATTAGTTGATAGGTAAAACAGAAACTACTGCAAAGGAAAAAACACATTTCAAATGCCTGAATTTTACATTTTGTGGCAATTATGACATGGTTTTACCCTAAAATGACCCTGAAGTCATCAAATAACAACCCATTTGGAAACCCTGTACCACACACGGAGCTTGATTTTAATTAATCGATGAATAAAAATATCATCTGAGGGACAAATTTTTATAAGAAATAAGTTTCTCACTTATATTTGTGCCCATTTTAATGCGTTTTTACCCTAAAATGACCCTGAACGCTCATATAGGTCACCAGAGGTCAATTACGTTGTACGTAGATAAGTGTTAATTGGTTGTGATACTTCTGGTAGAAAATGAAGTGCATTGGCTAATTGTTTTGCGGTGATAGAAATTCATTTAACTCCATAGAAAATGACCTCTGGCGGCCATTTTGAAAAATGGCCGCCAAAGCTGACCTAGGGCATTTTCAGAGTGCCTCCAATCTTTAAAATAGTTAGTTTGCCATAAACTACCACTGTACCAAATTTGGTGATTTTATCGCAAAGTGCACGATTTTATCCCTTATCCGCTGGACTATGTGTCTAATCTGATAGTGATGATTAGTTTTTCATTCCGGTTTAGACCAAGATGAGCTTCAAATCAAATATCCACCAAAGAATAATCATACAAAACATGAAAATTATGTGTGTTTAAGAAAAAATACCTACTATTAACATTAGTTAGAAAAATAACTTTATGCAGGAGTCAGGAGAGCAGAAAATGAGTCTGCTGATATAAGTACCTACTCACAGACAAGAAAAACACAAATAAATCCAATAAGAATTTTTGATTTTTTATAATAAATGTTTAAGTAACAATATCATGCTCAGCTGTGGTGTGAAAGGGTCTTTCAGTAGATAAGTCTGCATATTATATTATCATACCAATATATAATAATGTATTGATTTTTTCCATAATTTAGAAAAGCAGGTGTTGTCATAAATTTCCTCTTCATGGATTCCCTGAGACATGTTATTATATATAAATCACATTGTAGTGAATTTGCTAATCATCTTTTGTGTTGATCGGGTACATAGATTTCCAAAAATCAATGGCAACATCCATTCAGTTCGGCCTAAAAATATGAATATGGGGATGCCAGACTTCAAAGGGAGATTACAATGGAAATACATATATGTAATGTACACTTTCAGACGTAATCTTGTATGTGCATATTCATTCCGTTTGCTTTTGAAATTTGATGAAATATTTTACAACTATTATGTACAATTAAATCTGGGAATTTCTATACAAAAGTGTCAATAAAATGTGGTCGAGAAACAAAATTCAATTTTCTTGGCCTGAAGTAAATTGTAAAATTATAATTACAACGGATTAATGAAAAGCATGTAACGTGTAAGTGTGAGCGTAGATCTATACTATATATAGAATCACACCCAGCAGTGAAGCGGGACTACCACTAGAGGGTATTCCACATCACTCAGCAACGATCAGGAATGACACAAGTTTTGTCTTTTAAAATCAATCCTACCCACATGATTTTACAAAACATTTAAATACCAAATATTCTTGGTTTGCTGAAAAATCTAAGATGATCAAGGAGATAGGTTTCTCTCAAAGGACAAATGGAGAAGGAAATAATGACTTTTTTCGCATCATCATCCATCAAGATGGTTTGATGTACATGGAGGACACATTTTGTGCTAAGGTACCAAAGACTACATACAAAATTTAATAATATCTAGTATTTAACCAATTTTGGGCACCCAGTTTTCAAATCCTGGCCAAGACCCTGCAAGGTACCATAGACTATATACATTCATTTCCACCAAGGTTCTTTCTTTCACCTACATGTTACCCTAGAGTTTACTTCATGGTCTTAACCAATATTTGGAAACAGGGTGTCCAAATAGAGGTTTCATAGACTTTTGCATGTCGAAAGTGTGGTACAAAGTACATAAGTACTACTAATGAAATAAACCCTATATATTTACATATTTTGCTTTTTTTAGGCCAGTAACTGCTTTGTGTGTCTTCTAAAAGTGACACTAAAGCTTCTACATCTTCTATCTTCTAAGAAAAGTCATCATCAGCAAATTCTGACATAGATCTTTGGGTGTCCAAACTGTCAAAAAACAGTGTTCTGGGTGTCCAAATGACACGCTGGACGCATAGGCGGCTAAGCCCCTGGTTAACTTAGCCTCACCCATTCATTCAAGCTGTGCTTGCTATGATCATCATGAGCTTTATAAGGAGTATCTATGCAGGGTGCAACACATGAGACTGCTGACTTCCCATATTTATATATTATATATGTCAGCAGCACACAGCTGTACATCACATCTTGACCTCTGACAGGTATGTAATCAATTTGTAACATTTAGCATATGGTAAACAGATCTTTCCATGACGTGTGTAGCTAGCTATGAGTGGGCTGGTCAGTCAGAATTCAACTGGCAACCATTACATGCCACTGTTCTAATAACCAATTTTACTTAGTAAACTGGACTTGTAGGGCATCTACCACCACTTTTATTCCCCAGATTAGACAATTATTTTCTATGTGCTTATCTTTTATTTTAAGCAAGCAGTGATTGGCTTTCCGTGGTGTTGTGCATATATAGCACCTGCTACAACCTGATTCATGGGCATATTCTAATGCCATCCCTTGAAGGAACATCTCTCTCTCTCTCTCTCCCTCCCTATCTCTCTCTCTCTCTCTCTCTCTCTCTCTCTCTCTCTCTCTCTCTCTCTCTCTATATATATATATATATATATATATATATATATATATATATATATATATATATATATATATATATATATATACACACATATGATATTCAAAACACAGGAGAGCCTGGTGACTAATAAGGCTACTGCTGCTGCTGTCCCTGTGCAAGGGGTCCCCATCCCTCAAGGGTCTTTAGTATTCTGCTCAGCAGCTCCAGTGTCAGCAACAGATCTTGAGATTAAGCCTCTAAGCCACCTGCATAAGGCATTCAACAGGCTTTAAGAGCTTACGGTGGAGGAGGAGGAGGTCAGCCCCATCACCCCCGTCACTGATGTGCCATGATTAACACAGTCACTTCATCACCTTGCTGTGCACCACCAGCTCATGCTTAGACTAGCTACACATCTGCGATATCTGGCTCTTTCGTAGCCTCGATACCAGGCAGAATACATTGGTATTTCTGTATGATGCTTGCTGTTTTAATAAGTTCACTGTGCTTGCAGAGTCCAGTTTAGTTCTTAATTTCCACACCAGATGTCAGTTTATTGGTTTATCAATAGCCAAAAGAGAATTCAGCAGTGCTGCCATCTGGCAAATCTGAAAAGTACAAGGCTAGGCTAGGTCTTTCACTGATCTAACCTGAGTTGCTTTCACTCCAGGATTATTTCTGAATGAATCCTCAAGGGGGACACACTTGAGCTGTAGTCTGTATTATCAACTACAACACATGGAAACAGTGCTGCCATCTATAGTTTGAGAGTGACATCAAACCTACTAAGTACACATAATGGTGGGGGCATTATACCTAATATGGACCGCCTGAGTACCAGGCTATCTCATGCTGTACTGCGGCCGGGCCACCGCCAGACTTGTGGCCATCTGTATTCCATGCAGGTGAGCCCCTCGCATGGCTCATGTCCCTAAGCCTCGCCAGCAATTTCACCTGCATGCACACTGACTCAGTAGGGGAAACAAAGACAGAATGTTCCAGAAGCCTAATCCGAATGCCTTGTTCCTCATTTGGCCAGCAGACTTTAAACTACAATCTATAATATACTTTTGATCAACTTCCACTAAGTACTGGTGAATTTCTATTAAAAACTGCTCAAATTCAATTATTGCTCATTTTTCATTACTTGAAAATGTCCACCACTGGTCAATTTCTACCACTTGACAATTTCCATTACAGGCCAATTTCTACCACTTGACAATTTCCATTACAGGCCGATTTCTACCACTTGACAATTTCCATTATAGGCCAATTTCTACCACTTGACAATTTCCATTACAGGCCAATTTCCACTTTCAATTTCAAATACTTGGCAATTTGTATCAGTCAGCCAATTTTCACTACTAACAGATTTCTACTACTTGGCAAATTTCAACTACTGGTGGATTTCTACCACTTCGCAATTTCAATTCTGGTCAATTCTTACAACTTGGCAAATTCCAAAGCTGGTTGATTTATGGAAGCGGATGGATGTTCCTCTACTGATCAATTTTAACATCTGACCTAGCTATGTCCATCATTAATCAATTCCAATAACTGGCCAATATATTCTCACAACTGGTCAATATCCACCTTTTAAAGTCTACTTCAGTAAGTAACCATTATCAGGTACTATATAAACCATGATATGTGACTAGGTTCTTATTCCAGCTAGAAATTCTCCACCAACGCCTTATTATGCAAGCCCAACTTTCCACCAGATCTCTCTCTCTCTCTTTCTCTCTCTCTCATACAGGTATAACCAAGATTGTATGTCACTAAGTGCTTATTCTAGCTAGAAAATCTACACCCACACCTCTGATGCAATCACCACACTTCACATACTACCCTCTCTCCACATGCTACTAAAGGTACTCCAATATGAATCAATAGCAAATTATACATGATGCCAGAGAGGCAACAACACTAGTCGTGTACCATGATAGCTAGTTATGTGTGTCTATTAATTCTCACTAAGATAGCATGTAGACATATTGTGCACTTAATATACAAGATGGGCAATATTGTACTCCACCAACATGGAGTCTGAGACTACAAGCCCTTACCATTACTGATGAGACTCATTATGAAGGCCTGGTATTTTCCTAGCATTATCCTAGGAAATGCTAGGTAGTTCAAACTGTATTAAGTAAGGTGGACACCAAAACTCACAAAAAAGTGAGTAAATCCTATCATGCTCAATGTCTCACCTTTTTCGTTGGCTGACGGTGGCCGAATTTACGGTAATAGTTATGAAAACGAGTAGAATATGTACATGTACTTGACATTTAATAAACAAAACAAGCATGGTAGCAAACTGGAAATGTCAATAATATACTGAAAATGTAAATAATATGCTTTTGCCAGTGGGATAACATAGACAAGCCATTGTTGTGGCTATGCATGACAAAGCTCTAGCTGAACTGCCTTCAAGACTTGCAAGTTTAGGAAATTGTACTCTTAGCACATAAATGGGTGGAAAGGTATGATTGGGCAGTCGTCCGGGACAAGTGATATTGACTGCCGGACAAGTACTTCTGTTCAGTTACTGTTCCGACTGACCAGTGGAATTATCAGACGCATAGTAACCCTAGTGAGGCCGGGCAAGTAAAACTTAGCCCGGGCAAGTGAAAGCCTCATGGCACTTGCCCGCGGGGCAAGTGCCTCAAAAAGTTAATGTCAAGGCCTGGCCTTTAAACTTATACCCTTGGCAAGTTGGCAAAAATTTGGGGGTGTAATCTATTAAGATGTTATTTTCCAAAATAAAAATTGAATCTATTTCTGAAAACCAATATAGGGGCATTTCACGGTAAGCCGCAGGGTGCGAACGGGACAATTTGCAGAAGAAAACACTGGATAATTTTTTAACAACTGATTTGAAATCATTCATTTTCAGTCCATATGAACCATTCCACCTATTGCTTTCTATACATACTTCAACTTTTTAAATCCGGCCTCAAAATAAAGAGTTATGTTTAAAAAAAGACAGGGTGCGAACGGGACACCTCTGCGACATGAGATTTGAAATAATTTACTAACTTCAGAATCTCTGCTCAGTTACAAACACTACACCTGTATAAGTAGCATGACAAGATCACCAAAATACTTGTGCATCCCATGATTACCTTTGTTTTCGAGAAACATTCTTTATGAAAGAGAAATTTTGATGTTAATCATGTGAAGTCGGTTGCGAACGGGACGGGTGCGAACGGGACACTTTTGTCGCATGAAGAAAAACTAGTCTTTTTACCAAGAAATCATTAGGAAAATACTCAAAACCATCAGATTTGGATAATATACCAACCTAAGCAGCCGAAATACCATTTTAAGCATGTATTCATGCTGAAAGAAGGAAGAAATTTCCAATTTTATGACGTGCCATTTTGAATAATTCGCTTCTTTCTAAATTTCTGCTTCGTTACCAACTCTACATCTGTATAAGTAGCATGACTAGATCACCAAAATACTTGTGCACACCATGATTACCTTTGTTTTCCATAAACATGCTTTATGAAAGAAAAATTTTGATACTTATCATGTCAAGTCGGTTGCGAACGGGACGGGTGCGAACGGGACACTTCTGTCCCATGAAGAAAAACAAGTCTTTTTATCAAGAAATCATTAGGGAAATACCTATAACCATCAGATTTGGATATTATACCAAGCTTAGCACCAGAAAAAAGTCTTTTAAGCATATATTTATGCTGATAGAAGGAAGAAATTTCAAATATTATGACGTGACATTTTGAATAATTCGCTACTTTCAAAATTTCTGCTTTGTTACCAACTCTACACCTGTATAAGTAGCATGACTTGATCACCTAAATACTTTAGCACACCATGATTACCTTTGTTTTCCTGAAACGTGCTTTATGAAATAGAAATTTTGATATTTATCATGTGAAGTTGGTTGCGAACGGGACAGATGCGAACGGGACACTTGTCCCATGAAGAAAAACAAGTCTTCTTATCAAGAAATTATTAGGAAAATACCCAAAACCATCATATTAGGATATTATACCAAGCTTAGCAGCAAAAAAAACCTTTTAAGTATGAATTTATGCTGCTACAAGGGAGAATTTTAATTTTCTGTTATGGAAGGTACCTGCTGAAAGTACGTCCGGAGAAGAATTTCAACTCGAAGCATCCTTGATAATGCACTCAAAAGTAAAGGCTACCATATATTTAAAAAAAACATGAATTAACTATTCCACACATGTAAAGGCTATCATATAATTACCAGAATTCATCATACATAAGGGGTTGTTTCACATAAGTATTTCATGAAGTTTCATCTAATTTCGATGTGACTTTCTAGTATATAAAATCCAGATGATATTACTTCATTTAGGTACATACAATCACCCCTTTCAATCAAATATTGAAGAAGCTAATACAAGCATATAAACCATAATTAAAAAGCTACTCTTTATCAATAGCAGTTAATATCACTCTAAGTATTCATTGTATCCATACACAGAGTTGAAATGGTGAATACCAAATAAACCTTTCGATGCAGGAGTTCAGTACCTCCCATGCTCCCAAATAGGTATGAGACCCTAAGTCTAGTAAAACTAATGATATTTGCAGAAATATTGATTCTATTTCCAGCTTATATGCTCAGATAACTTGATTCAAATGTACAGTGATCTTCTATATGAAGAGAGGGAGTTCCAAGTATGGAAATATCACCCAAAGTGTCCCGTTCGCACCCTTTTTAAAAGTTGTAATTTACTGCTACACATGTAGTTAATACACATTTCTGATAACTCATAATGTAGTATATAGTGGATAGGAGGAGATTCCTTATTGATTTTTTAATGACAAGCCTAGTTGTGAAAATATCAAAACTTTTGGAAGTTGAAAGGGTGCGAACGGGACATCTGCATCTAGGACAGGCCATTTAAGTATGTTTTTGAAATATTTCTGCTATTTTTCCATAATCAGTTGATTACATAGCCATAAATTATCATGTCTGTTAAAGAAATTAGTAAAAATATAGAAATATAGTTGAAATATCTCAATTTTTCAAATGTCCCGTTCGCACCCTGTGGAAAACAGAACTTAGGATTAAAATTGCGATATCTCCACATATACTTAAGTCAGAAAAAAAATAATCATAGATTCATAAACCGTAAAATGTTTTCTTTTTTAACTTAGTTGAAAGAATATCATAAATCCATTTTGAAAATTTGAGGTCTGCGGACCAATTACTGTGAAATGCCCCTATAATCCCATGACATTAATTGTATTTTAAGGAAAATATACCTTAAGTATTTCAATTAGTAAATACATGTTTATAGTTGTAATCTAAGTATAATGTGGCATCCCTTGAAAATTAATATGTACAACCCATACTTTTAGGTTAGACAATTTTAGGCTACCAGTTTCTAAATCCTGGCTTTTTAGACAGTGATTGAACTCCCCTACTTCCAGGAACAAGACAAGAATGAATTGAGCCAGATCTGGGAGTCAGCTTTATTGCACAATCGGGCGGCCGTGATGGGATCAGGAGTGAGTCACGCTGTCTGGCGCTGCAACAACAACGGCCACCACCACCGCGGCAGCAGCATCAGGAAGAGTATTGCACCTCCACCATAAAACACTTGCTCCTAGACAGGCAGCTTAGGCGGGCGGGCGGGCGCACAGTCCCTGATGATGATGATGACTCAGTACTGCGGGCCGGCCGTCGGGCGCGTTCGGGCAACGGCGGGCGAGTGCAGAGCCAGACAGTGCTGCGCCACGGCAATCTCCACGCCGCTATATGCATGCATTGCGGTCTACAGACAATTTTATTGCCTGAGAGAGTGGGCTGATTAAGGGAAGGGCTTGCCCGGCGCAGAACGATCATGGCCGGCGTGGAAGTCGCCGGGGACATGGCCCGGCATATTAAGCCAGATATCAATCAATTCTTCTGCACCAGCCATAAAACCTTCATTACGGCCTCTTTCATAAAACTTGATTAGTGGTTGTGCACAGTATCCGATAAAGCCGGGGAGGGCTGTTAATATGAAGGGAGTGACACATGAAGCCGGTCTAGACATACTAACGCTGCCGTGACCACTCAATATTCAGTCTTGTGCAACATTCCACTTTTCCCATACATTACAGGGTCTCATTTGCTTAGCCACATAGCTAGATCAAAGGATCAACAGGTCTGGCCATTTTCCAAATATTTTAATTTGAATCATACTCTGCCTCATAAAGCCCTCATTAAATACAATATTCTACAGATATGTGTGGTCAAATAATTCCCTGCTAATTTTTATAAGAAAAAGGCTGATATTGCCAAATATTACCATTTATATAATATAATCATTTATAAGCTAGCACTAGGTGTGAACCCAAGCAAAGGTCACAACTAAAATTGTATTTATACAACCAAAAGCTAAATTCCAATACAACTTTATACAAGTTCAATACAATCCATAACCAGAAAAGCCAATATGTCCAACCACTAAAAGAAATTCCTTTTTTAGAATCGTTATCAAAACAATTGTAAAAACATCTAAGAAAAAAAAGCTGTAGATTGCTTGGAAGAGAAAGCAGGTCTTGCATTTAAAATGTTTGAAAGGTTAAGGTCTGGAATGTCAGTAATGGTCAAAGACCACAGTCTTAGCCAACAGTTCACCTGGGCGTCTTTTGGACACCTAAACCCTCAAAAATCACCTTTCAGGACATCCAAATACTTTGGAGAGTAATTTCTTAAAATGTCAATTTCAAGCATATATGTTTTACCACCTCAATATAATTCCCATGACATTGTGTAAGGACTTAATGCCTAATGTTGATGAGTAAATACAAGTTAATTGTTGTAATCTCAATATACCGGGTATATTGTGTTCTCCCTTGAAAAATAAGACGCCCAAAAAATTCACAATATAAGACCTTGGTCAAGACATTCATAGTTGATCTCAGGGTCTTAGCCTGGATTTAGAAATTGGGTGGCCAAAATTGGCATTTTTTGGGGGGGCGTCCTATTTTTCAAGAGAAATTTATAACTATTTACTCGTTATTACAACCATAAACGTCTTTACTTATTGAAATTAAGCAAAATATCTTCATTCAATGTTATACACAAGAATTCAATTGTATTGAGGTGGAGAAAATAAAATTATATGCTTAAAATCAATATTTGAAGAAATTACTCACTAAAAATTTGGGTGTCCTGACTCCTGAGTGGTTATTTTTGTATCCAAATGACACCCAGACGCCCTGTTGGCTAAGATTATGGTTGATTGTATTATGATGAAAAGGGAGCACGCTTTTATATGAATATGCAAAAATCTCAAAATGACCCCATATTCACAAATTAACCCTGTAAGCCACCTTAAATGACTTGAGATAGATATAATTGGACCTGATCCTAAGGATCTGGACCAATGTCAAGAGACTGGTCACTACAAGTATCTATTGGAGCCGTAGGTACATCAACTGATGAATGTTTAATGCTGCATGTGCAGAATCATCGATTACTCTCAGCAGGGATAGGGAATGATTCATGAATGGAGTAAATATTGATTCCCAGTTTACGTGTGATAGGTGGAAACACTAGAAATAAGAAAGTGCATCAGTGCTGGCAGTCAAAAAACCTGCTTTATAAATGCAGACTTATTCATGTTTGTTTGAGATGCAATCTGTAGAATTTAACTCATATTCATGAAACTTTTATTTATTTGATCACCAAGTTGAAAATATATTCCATTCATGAAAACTTACATTGGAAGCGAATTCTCGCTCCAAATTTTAAAAACAGCACCAGATATCATATCAGTCATGCATTTAGAAATTATTAGATGATTTTTAGTTCTACCCCTAGCAAGCATCGTCATGCACTACTTTCCTGGCAAGATATCGACACACACAAACATTCTAGAGATCTAGGTTAACGTAATGGATGAGACATGTTTGGTTCATGTTGTTGCTCTGCTACTGGTTGATAAGGAGGGACCGAGACTAACCCGGAAGTGGCAGGGCGAACTAGAGATGTACCAGTGCGCACAGCATCTGGCTGCAATGTGCATACTTGGTTAAGTATTTTCCAATCCATGTATTTAGTAAATTGCATCCTGTTTATAAATGCCATATTTTATAGCTTTGTTTGTATACTGCGATTAACCCCATGGCTATTTTATAATGATCCTGCAAAAGAAAGAAATATTATATCATACAATTCACTATATATGCAAACAATCAATATATTGCATCCCAATCATTCGCAAGTTAATAAATGTTTGCTGATACATTCACTTAGAAAATCCATAGTTCTTGGAAGAAAAATAACCAATAAAATCCTTTTAACCTACTTAGTATGTACATTGCATTTTGAGGGGATTGAATACTCTAAAGTACCTATTCCACAACAATCTATACCTGGCAATTACATTGTACAGCAAGCATGACAAGCATAATAAAACACAACTCCGGTAAATGATTAACATGTTTGCAAACACACCTGAAGTTATTGTGCTCATGCAGGCATGTATTCTCTGAGGAACAATACATATTGATTATCAATATGATAATTAGGGAACTCATAATGGAGATTTTTACCCACACAACAGTCAATGTGATTTCATAACAAAGTGAGATAATACAGAGCTCTATAGATTGTCACTTTTAAAGCTGATGAAAACCATTCTATCGGTACCAGACTCGGCAGACTGACTTCCCCTAGAAAACATATCATATGTGCTTGGTATGCATGAGGCCATTGGATAAATATATCTTACAGGGCATTCTATCAATGAAATAAATATGATAATGACAACCAATGAATAAAAACAGATTTTGTGTTTTCAAGCCAAAGAGACGACTGTCATGAGACACATTGTGCAGACACCCTGACCTGCTATTTACCATATATACAGGACTAATATAATGCAGCCCTTGGAAGTTCTTATCTCAGGTACAGTACACCTATGCCCTTAATGTAGGTCAGCATGAGATTACTATGGGTGTGCTTAGTTAATTTTGAGTATGCTTTCATTGTTGAGCTGCCTAGCTCCAGTGCTCCACACAATGTATTGTGTACAGCGGATCTCAGTTCACAGTGCAGTGCTATTCACATACACCTGGATGCATGTAACATTCTACATTCTAAAAATAACATAAAACGGTACAGCACTTGCCGAGCCCGGTGGCAATTATTAACCTGGAAGTAGTTACATGTGCTTGTAATACTAAGTACATGAAGTATTCAAATTAATATAGTTGCTTCAAAGAACATTATAAGGAATTATCTTTAGACTAAAGGTGGATTACATGGGATTATTATCTTAAGACTAAAGGTGGATTACATCATACCATGGGATAAATTTGTGAATATAGGGCTATTTTGAAATTTTTACATACATGTGTACGTGTCAACGCCTACACCCTTTTCCTCATTTATATAATCAGATTGACAGCGACTGTCTAGGCTATCACTGTATAGTGCGGCATTAGTGCCATAAGTAGAGCAATCAACCAAATAATCACAGAACCTCACATAGGCTTGCAAAGAAGCATGAAGCGTTTTTGGCGCTTTCCTCTATACAAATTTCAACAAACATGCATGATGGTACTTTCAAATGTACATTTTTGGTACCCAATAAAATGTTAATCGATTTGCTTATATTTTGGTATATATTCTACTTGCAGTATATATTCTACCTACAATAACTTAGATACCTCTGATACCATCTAATTTAGAATGTCTAAATTTGCAAAAATGAGATGTCTCAATCCAGTGTCTTAGCCAGGATTTAGAAACTGGGTGCCTAAAATTGGCAGTTGTAAAATCTTTGGGTGTCCAAATTTTTAAGGGGGATCACAATATACTCATATTTCAACCATAAACATGTATAAATTCATCAAAATAAGGCATGATACCATTAAACAATGTCATGGGAATTATAAGGAGATGAGAAAATTCAATTATAAGCTTGAGATTGAGATTTTTAGAAATTCCTCACAAAAATAATTGGGTGTCCTAAGGGGTCATTTTTAAGGGTTTGGGTGTCCAAAAAAGCACCCAGACGCCCTGCTGGCTAAGACCATGCAAAATCTGAATTCCTGTCAGTCGTAGCTAATTCCAAGGCATCCTGCACTCCTCTTTACTTTTCCTAATGGAACCTACAGAATCCAAGCTACTGCTGCCTACAGATGAAGTGACCACATCTCAGGAATACAAACAAGGCATATAGCCTCACTCTCTACTTGCTCAACTAATTAAGCATCTAAAGTACAAATTTTCTCAGTCATCCGCATAATCCACGATAACACATCCAGAGAATCATAATGTGGTTTTAAAGGGGCTGAAGCCAGCAGGATATTGTAGTGTCATATGGATATGTATGATCAAGTTTTTGTCACACACACGCCAGGGACTTAGTCGAGATCTGTCCAGTCTGTCTTTTGGACTGGCAGATTCCTTAAAAAATCTTTCCAGAAGGACACAAATTTAATTAAGAATTCTCAATTGTGACTTTCTTGGGCTAATAGACAAATATATTTCTAACAAACATCTTCGTAGATGTGGCTGAAATATGTAACTTACCCGCATTGACACAATAGGCAATTATGTTTAGTTGGTATATTTAGAAAAAAATTCAAAGTTAATTTCGTTAACCATATACAGTGTATATAGGTGTTTAGTGTTGGCTGAGCTGCACAAACATTTTTTTGAGAACATTCATGAACTTGTTCACCAAATGTAGGCAAGTGGTTTACAGGACAACAGCCAAAACTGACCAAGCAACATATATATGAACTGACATTGTCAACCTGACAGGCAGTTTGAAAACCTTAAAGACTAAGTAATTGCCAATTATTTATGAAATCTGCCAAAATTATGATTTTAAGTGAATAAAGGAAAATAAAAGGTGGCAATATTTGTAAACCCAACATCATTAGTATCTCCTAGGGAAAATAACCTACAAACATGGATGCAACTTTACTTAGGGATTGGAACAAGTTTTCACAGTGGTAGGCTCATATAGCCAGAAAATAAAGAGAAAACATGACTTCCAAAATGTGTTTACATTAAGTGCTCACCCCTCAAACATACATTTATAAATGGTGGCTTCAATGGAGAGAACATAACATGGACCATCTCCGTTATGACAGCAAAGCTGAAAAGAGCTTAAATCTCTTATGGTAAATCCAGAATATTTTGCTCAAATTTTCATAGATCTCCAAAAAAAGTACCATAGAACTGAAATCCATGAAAATGGATTATGCTTTTTAAGTATGTACACTTATATCTGTATCAACCTTGAGGATACCCCAATGTGTAAATACCTCCTCAAAATTGTCAGGGAACATATTTTGCCAACATGAACTGGTATCATTGGGAAAGCTTGTCCACAAAAATGTATGAGAAACTTATAGGCACAATCATTTGACATGGACACCCTTCCAAAGAGCCTAGGGCAGATACATAAAAATAGACGGTTGATAATGATGTGAATTCGAAGGATTTTCCTCAGGAAATTGAAATTATTTGATATGTTCAATTTAAATTGAAATCATCTTCCTCAGGTTATCTCCAGTCTGGTATTATTTTGAGACAACACCCCTTTAGAACCTTGTTTACATCATACATGCCAAACATCCAAGGCCAGGGATTGGGCCTCAAGATATCCTGGTTTCTAATATAAAATACTAAAACTAGACATTACAACGGGATTTAGAACACAGACTAACACAATGAATACTCATGATAAAACAAAAATGTAACACATTTGACAACTCGGAAGTAAGTCACTGTCAGTGTAGGAAACATGAAGAGAGCTTGAGTCAGGTGGATACTTACTCAAATATGAAGAAAAGGGCACATGTTACGACGATCAAAACGACTGTAAAGTAGAATATTCCAACTTGTTTGGCCATCATAATCCGCCCATTACAAAGGAATTTATTCCTGCCGGGAAATACTTCCCATTTTCGCGCTATCTTCGGCATTTTGTTCGCTTTCTCTTGCTCGGCGATTTTGGTCGGGGAATCAGTTGCTACTGGGCTGTAGTAATTTTTCATAGCCAGCCAAATTCATTAGTCCTATTTTTCATCCTTGACGGAGCTCCATTTTTCGTACGATTTCGAATCAGATCCTTCTAAAGAACTACCAGTAACCGTAGAACTGGCTTCTACTACATAATTACAGTAGATGAAGCCCTAAAAGTGTTATTCCTCAGGTTGTCTACTCACTCTTCCAGACAGTCGAAGCACATCAAATTTCAATAAACGATGTGCGCATGAGCGGTGTCCCAGAAATCATTGCGAAATATAATCTCGAAATCATGTAATCACTTGTAACTTATGCCTCATATTCAATGCTTTCTGATATAAATGCATATAAGTGATACAGATAATGGTGTTTCGAATAGCTAGTATACATATTTATACCATAAAGATGACATTAATCACCAAATAGATAGAAAAAAAGTCAATGTATTTCACTCTAGCAAGAGTATTTGAGAGGGTTCATTTCATAGCTTGATGAAATATCTTTGGTGCAACTTCTCTTGCTATTGGCCAATCCTTTTTATTTTTCTAGAGATAGATATGCATCTCAATTTTTGTTTTAATTAATCAACAAAATAAATGGATACTTTATTCTCAAATTCATTCCTTGGAAACGTTAGCCAAATAGGGTATCATATGTGCAGAAGCTAAACCTGTGTTATAAAATGAACCATCAAGCATGGTAAATAACATGTCTGAAGGTGATGAAGGTACCAGTGCCACTGGTTCAACTTTGGATAATGCATCCTCAAAACAAAACAGTATGCAGAAATGGAAGGGTAATTGATTGATTTATGCTGGAATTGTTTGTCGAAAGTACAATGACCGAGATTGATTTCTCAAATAGTATGATGGCATCATGGCACTATACTTAAGTTAATGCTGTACAACAGCTATTTAAGCTGCCATAGGCATAGCAGACGACAAGCCTTGAAGCTGCAGTTGACAGTGGACACCCACAACCAGGCACCTAGTTTTAGTAGTTAATATGATGAGAAAGCAAAGCTTTAAATGCTCGCGCAGCTCGATGATATTTCTGCATTCCCCTTTAAATGCAGTCACAAAGTGTTTGTTTTTGTTATCCGTGGCGTCATTCTTTACTTGAACATCGCTGAAACATATTGGAAGCCCCTTAATATGAGCTTCATATTTGTGCAATAACCACACACAGTATGCGTAGCGATCCATTGACCGAAAATATGGCATAAAAATTAGCACGACTTCAACCTGTTGCTAAATCGTCATTTCACGACAGATTTCAAATAGAATTAAGAGACATGTAGAATTATTTGTGGCATTTGTAGCGATCTAAATTGCATTGAAATCGATTCACGGAAAGATGAGTTAAGTCATTTTTACCGTGAACATCGAAGTTACGACTTTGGAATTCGCGGAATTCCATCGTAACATGATGTCATTTCATGACGTCAGCATTTGTCGCACGTGAGCATGTATGTTTCAGTTGTTGCATAGTTCCGCGCGCGTTGCACGATAGTCGGCGACCAAAACGTTATTTCAATGCAATTTAAAGGAAACAATCCAAATTTATTATTTGATTAAGAAATATTTAAAACATGAAACGATCTGGCGGCAAAATGTGCTCTTAAAGCAAAAAGTTATGCTCATTTTTCCGAGGTAATCGAGCGAGCAGCGTCGAGCGAGCGAGCCCGACGAGAGACGAACAGACAGACGTCAACACCAAAAAACCTGCCTCAGTGTGTATCCTGACATTACACTATATATATACCGTAAATGCTCGCTACGCTGAGCCGGCCTTCGGCCGACTCACTACGCGAGCTAATAAATATCTTGCAGGACTACAAAAAAGCAACACATCTTAACAAATTCATTATTTAGCTTTTTTATTCTCCAGGCAGACTAGCTCATATATATGGTGTAGTTAAAGATATCTGAACCATCCTATCTGGTTGTGTCTGTGAATGTATTCTCATTCCTTAAACACATTTTTGTTTTAATTATAATGTAACTATTTAAGCCTCAAGGTGAACATCTCCACATATTATCAGCCTAAAATCTTAAGCATGGATCACAAGAGTTCAACAGTGTGTTTTTGTCTGCTACATTGGGAAGGGTAGGTGGCTAGGTAATGATTGGCAACCACTTTGACTTGAGGGTTACCACATTACAGGGGAGCTATACAAGTGCATGCCCCTTTCCCAGGTCTATGTGTTCCTCAACCTAGATGTGGCACCCTACTCCCTATACCCCAGTTTAGTGGTAAGGTAAACCCTTCTCAGTTCTCACATAACTCAACTTGCTTCCTTGTCCCCCAAGCATGAATTCCAACACTTAATTGTGACTCCATTTAAACAGGTTATTGTTACTAGTAGTACCCATTCCAGCTTAACATATATCTTGTTTGGGTATAAACTTGGTGAAATTTCAAAATGAAACAACAACAACTTCAAAATGTATAATTGATAAAAAGTACATACACATACATTTTCGACTCAACATTCTCAGTGATGCAATCAGCTGCTAGAATCAGTGGAGCTGATGATAATAGGTTGTATCACAGTGTTGGATGGTCAACTGATAAGGTCTTCATAGGATAAGATATGGCCTTCTGTTGATTGGTTTTACCTGAACTGTCTGACCTACACCCCTAAAGCAAGAGCTGATGCACAAGAATCATGCCTTTCATTCAATACCCTAATTGCAATGCAATCACTCATAGCTGCTCAATGCTGGCTTCCTGGGTAACAGGAAACTTCTAATACACATTAGAATACACATTCTGGAGCCGGCCAGGGGAGCATACCTCCCAGGGGGGGATCAGATAAGGAAGGGCTATTATGATCTTTGATAAACATCACAGCTGGGAGCCGAATCTGCCTACTCTTTTAGTAAGCAGATATAAAAAAAAACATTTTTTTGTCATTTGTAGTTCTAGTTGAGAGTTATAGTTCAAAGGAATGTGTGGCAAACCTTTTCAGCTTAAACATATCAAAAAAACAAAAAAACACCCTATTTAAAGGTGCGAAGGTCCCGAGCCCCCTTAAAGGGCTTAAACAAATAAGTAGGAGGTAACTTATATCTGCCTGTTCTGGTGAACAATTAATGCCATTAAGGTAGGGCTGGAAAGGAGTGCTGGTAAGGCTTGGAATGTTTTAATGATTGATTGAAAATGTAATAGCAATCAGACAATCCTAAAATATTATATGGATGCCCCGGTATGATAGTCAGGCCCAGGTATATCATTGGGATTTATATGTCCCTTATCATTTGTCAAGTAAATCAATGATAGTGGGAACATTGCCAATGATGATTCTTTCCAGACAGAGGAGGGAGGGAGGGAAGATCTTGTAATATACCTCCATATTACACTATCAATGAAGTGGGGGGAGTTATTTTCTCTAGTGGGAATATTTTCCTAGTGAAATATATTTAGATTTATTAATTGCCACTTTATGAGATGCTTAATGTTCATCTCTGTTTGTACTTTCTTTTAGGTGCAGTTTTCTTAGGAACACTAACAGGATTTTCACTATTATCCGGCTTCGGCCTCGCAGTTGGGATGGCCAAAAAGAAGGATTCAGGGGCTTTCACAAAGGTACATTAAAACTTTGATAAAAAGAACTAGTTCCAGTGCTAGTGCTACACAGATGATCCATCTTCTTATGTGTATTGAACATCTATGGATTAAGGTTTCGATAGTCCAATGATATTTTTGAAATGCAGAATTTATCCTTTATATCTAACCAGTATTCTCTGATCCTGAATGGGCAGAATGACCCTCAATAAAGTTAACCAAAGCCTCATATAAACCATTATCAGGTAAATAGATTATCTAGTTTGTTGATTGTCACTCTGGGTAGGATAGTAAATTGTCTTTTTAAAGTTGATCAGGCCTCAACGCTAACTCAAAATGATACTGGCCCTGTAGGACCAGTAACACCTAGCATTTACTGATCCTGCAAAATGTTTACTGGCCCTACATTTTTTCTTTAACATAACAAGAGAGAACATTGCATAAGATTCAACACAACACTTATCTTTATAAATTTTAACTTCCTTTATAAATTTCAAAAACAATTGGCGACATTCTCAGGGGGAAACTTTTTAACAAGAATGTCTCCAAATGTTTACTGGCCCTGTAGGACCAGTTGAGGTCTTTTTTTACTGGCCTGAAACTGGTTTTGGGATTTTTTACTGGCCTGGGGCCATAGGTTCACCCATAGCGTCGAGCCCTGTTGATGATGGAGTTTATTTCTGTATTTCCAGGGTTTGTTGAGCAATCCACAGGCACTGCATCAACAGAAGGTGTTTGAAGGCGGTGCTGCCCTCGCCACTAGAGCTTTGGCCTGGGGCACTCTCTACTCTGTGGGTGGATTCAGCCTCTTTTGCTTCACAGTATGGAAACTCATGGGAGTTAACAGCGTAAGTACTTATTACAGTGACAGTGAAAGAGTGCTTAGAAAGCTAGACGTAAAAATATATATATATATTTTAAGAAATTAATGTTTTTATGAAAAAAGTTGATTTTTGCTGATAATATAAGCTTATAAATTTCAATAAAAGAAGTTGATTACTTCAAAAAGCAAGACCTGAAAATAAGATTCTAACTGATGTTTTAATAGTATAAAAGAATTTAATTACCCATGCAGGGACTTAGCCAGGATCCGTCCTGTCTGTCTTTTGGACAGGTATTTTACTAAAAAAACTCCTGTTAGGACAGGCAAAAATTTCTATGAAGATTTTTCAATTTTAACTTTTGGGGGGTTACATAACCAAATATATTCCTAACAAAGCACCTTCTAGGACATAGCTGAAGTGTAAATTGCCCTTTTTAACACACTAGGCCATTAAATGTAGCTGGTATGAGGATTTGAAGTAGATAAGTAGCTAAATCTGGACGGGCAGAAATTTTGAAATTGCTGTTTTGGACAGGCATTTTTAAAATCCTGGGTAAGACCCTGTACCCATGTAAATATTTCACTGAGGTATCTGTAACGATTGATGTATAGAGTTCGAGAGGTAATAATATGCATTTGATATACATTAGATTCTCAAAACATATCTTTTGGGTTCAATGTGGTGTTTGAGGAAATCTTTATATTTTCAGCTTCAAGAGTTTACTGCAAAAATTCAGTCATCAGTACCAAAAGCTCCGAAGAAAGAATCAGATGGAAAGACAGATTTTAAAACTGCGAAAGAACTAGTGGACTATATCATAAACGAAGACAAAACACAAACAAATGTGCAGGAGTCATGATGTACAATTGTAGCATTGGACTTTTTAATGTAGGCAGAGGACCAGATGAGGAGATACTTCAAGTGTTGCATTCATAAACATTGTAACACAATGTGAAGGAAACAGTCAACTACGGGTGAAAAGTGGCAATGTTTGACTGCATCCTGGAGGAAATACAGCTGATTCTCATAACAGTATTTGAGATAGGAAAAGTTCCTTCCTCTCTGTTGGCGCAGTCTTAATAATGAAACCTTGCAATCTCTAAGTGATATTATAGATTATTCTATGTGGAGAAAACCACATGAGGTTTTTAACTAGTACCTGCAGGTTGACCTAGGTATGCACTGGGTTTTGAATAGCATGTATAACTTAATGCCTATAGTTAAAGTGGAAGGCAAATTTTACTCATGTATGATAAAACTTTTAGGGAACTAAAGATTACCCAGCACTGCCCAATACCTCTTGTACGATCCAGCATTTTCTTTTTCATTTGATAACACCAGCATGGCTAACGGGGAAGCATACACAGGACTACCAAGACCAAGACTGACAGTAGCAGTACATGTATATATTTTTAAAAATACATTCGTTCACATCTATAGATGTCTCTATAAATATGATAATGAAATAGATTAAAATACCTGTTACTGACAACACTTCGATATGTCGTTAGTTATATTTGACCTGAAAATATTCTCATATGGAAGACTGACTCATTGTCAAAACCTCCCACATCTCTGTTGGTTTATCAAGTAAGGCATCACTCAGTGAAGGAGAGTTGTAAAATAATAGTTGTAATATGAATACAACTTTCAGTGAAGTAATAAGAGGAAGACAAAGGCAATAAAGTACTGTTTTTCAATATTCTCATTTATTCATTCATGTATTGGTTTCCAACATAATAAAGGCAGTTCTGGGCAAGTTGGAGTAGGATGGAAAAAAGAAATAGAACTGTATTACGATTTTCACATTAAACAGTTTACGCACTACAACAAAAACTATTGAAAATAACAAAATTAATTATTGATACGATTACCACAATCTGTCTTTCCTTATGCATTAGACAGCACCTTTAATTTAACCCATCCAATGCTGAGGCTACCTTCATCCAAAGCACAAGGACATAAATATTTTCGAAAAACATTTAAACTCTGTCATGTTGGTATTCATTAGGGAGCTCTCGTTGAGTACTCTCAGATAAGTACCTATGTGCCAGGTTTTCGGTCATTTTTCAGGGTTTTCTTGCATCATGTTGTATTGGCCCAATTGGCAACCAGCAGCACAAGGGTTAAATTGCCTTATCATTGCAGTGTTAACCCACTCCTCATTGTAGGGTTCCAATAGATACTTAACTCATTCATGCCTGTAGTGCATGAAAAAGCCAAACTATTTCAGTAATATGGCACAAACTACAGCGTCTTTTGAATACTACTTAACCCAGTAATGCTCACAGGGGCCAAAACTGCCTGATAATTTTACCAATATCACTCTAACAAAAGTGTCTTTTGGATATTACAAACCCCGCAGCGTCACAGAGGCCAAAACTGCCTGATAATTTTACCAATATCACTCTATCAAAAGCAATATTGAGAAAACACTTTAGGCCACTCCAATTTAATTACTTGTCTTACAAGCTTTTTTTGGAAAAAAATCCTGTCAGACTCCCAAAAAAAAAGAAAAAAAATTCACCTTTGGTGTCTTACGGACGAAAGTGGTTTTGAAATCTTCTGTCAGACTCCAAAAAAAATAATAAAAAAGTGCAAGTTTTAAGAATATTCTTTGTAAGGGTGATTCAAGCAACTACAGGAAGCTATCATTGCTGTAATAGAGCCTCAGACCTGAGGAGGTATACCTCCCACCCTTGATCAGGTTACAGGGATTAATTGATTGATTGATTTTATTTAGTTGAGAATAGGCTGGTAGAAACATATCACTACCAGTCCTAGTCGACAGACTCTAAAAAAAATAAAATAAATAAAAAAAATCACATTTTTCAACTTTTTTTTTTTATTCCAAAATGGCTCATTTCCTACCTCCTGAGCATGTAAGACAAGTAAATAAATTGAAGTGGCCTTAAGGAGAAATGTTGACACAAAAAAGCTAACAACTCTCGTTTGATTATTTTTCCAGAATGATCATTTCAAAAGTTATTTTCATAAGTAGTGTTGGTCAAGACAGCACTTGTTGATATGACCTCCTCGCACGAATGAGTTGAAAGGGAAACATTCACCAGAACGCATGCCAAAGCTCTCCACCCATTATTTTGTGAATTCATGCTTTAGAAGTATGAAGGATCCAGATTTTCAGTGTAAACTGTGAGCATAACTGGAGAGTAATGTGAAGAACAAGGAGATTGGTAGACACTAGTTATGAAAGGGATGAAACATAGTGCAGCAGGGACTTAGCCAGGACCTGTCCTGCCTGTCTTTTGGACAGGTAGTTTCCTAAAAACCTCCTATTTGGACAGGCAAAAATTTCAATGAAGATTTTTCAATTTTGACTTATGGGGTGTACTAACCAAATATTTTCCTAACAAATCATAGCTGAAGTGTAAATTGCCCACTTTGACACGCTAGGCTATTAATTGTAGCTGGTATAAGGATTTGAAGTAGATTAGTAGACAAATCTGGACGGGCAGAAATTTTGAAATTGCTGTTTTGGACAGGCATTTTTAAAATCTGGCTATGACCCTGTAGTGAAGTTCTGCTTAACGACTCCCTAGGAAAGTTTCATTGGAAAGATAATGTGGAACAAAGTGGGTTGAACTGCTTTCTTAATGGCATGATTTTGAAAATTTGAACAAAAAGCTTGTTTAAAACATATGCCTGATTTACCTGTTGTTCTTAACTTTTATATGGTAAACACAGAAACTGTGGAGTACCCTGTTGTGTGGCAATGTAACATATCCATTGAGCACCAGTAAACCACCCAGTTTGTTTAATAATCCCATTTTATCTGTAACAAGGCACTTGCGTCACATGAAAAACACACAACCCAGGCAATTAATATAAAAATCTTAAATCTAGTGAACCAAACCTTACAATTCACCATCATCATAAGATGTGCCATACAGTCTTTCAAAAATACTAACGGCAGATCATTCCAATTGACCTCTTTGAGTGAATGAAGAATCCTCCTGGTCCTAGTTTCTTTTAAAGATCCAATTTCTTCACATGCCTCTACAGACAAGTTCTTCACTTCAAGATGCGCTTTTAGGAAGACATTATGTATTCAAGTAACTTCACTAAAATTGAGCATTTCTTTCAGTTTTAATAATCGTGGCAATTATTCTCTCACTTGATATTGTGCCTCTATATGAACCATGTGCAATGGTATATAACAATTTAATTGTCAATGGACAGTTTATTGTGAACGATAATATCATCTGCATCCATCTTTAATGAATTTCAGGTGCATTTGTAGGGGAGGGACTTATTCTAGCCTTTTGGGGCGCAGACACTGAGAGCACAGTCTCATAGGATTTCAACATGACCCTAACCCCTTTTGGGAAAGGTGTCACTCAAAAAAAGCCCAAATCAATTTTGATTTCTAAGACATTTTTCTCGATTAACCCATGCACAATGGAGTTCACACATGGTTTTACAGCCTTGTAAATAACCCATTAAATAGAGTATTAGCAGGAAGAAATTAGAGACGGTGTGTGACATCCTAATTTGGAACAACTTTTAATCCATTTTAATTTATTAATCATATTATTTTGTCATCAGGATATATATTTGTCAGATCATAAGTAAGTTCCTGATGTGAAAGAATAAAGCTTGAAACTAGATTTAACTCAGTGAAAAACAAAAGTTTGTTAAAATGTATCATTTGTATTATTAGTTATGAAATGGAAAGAAAAGAAGATAATACTTACATTAGTCACTATGGGCCTGCCCTTAAATCATATCGAATGAAATCTGATATATTTCACCTTCTGAATTATTTTAAAAACTATTCAACTCTAAATAGTTTAACCAACCTAAAATAAGGTACATACTTTCATAGAAAGTTAACCATACAGACATACATTATACATAACAAAATAAAACTTTACAAAATATCAGTTACAAATAATGTTTAAAAGAGTGATGAACACATAGCTAGGGGAGAACGGCACTGTTTTGTATTATAGACTGAGATACATTCAATTAGCGACATTTACAGATGATCATATGCAATACTATACAATAAGGTCCACAAAACACTATATACATATCAATTATAAATAATATTCCTTCATTCACTGTCATTCAATGACAGGTAATAACTACACATTTTTTACTATGGCAAAAACCATACAAAATTGCAGTGTAAAGAATTCCTTCAAATGATACAGCAAATTACATGTACAAAAATACCTTTTTCCTTCACTGTGGAAACCTTCACTTGTTAATAACACTAGTATCTGATATGTACATTAAGGATTGACCTACTTGGGTCAGAATAAGATTAGTTCTTCAGATTCAGAATTTTTACTGCAAGTGATGTAATTATATATATTTTTACATTAACTGATTCTTCCCATACCAAGATGTCAGATTGGCAATCATCTCATGTTGTACATTCAACCTGTTTAAAGTCAAACAAGCTTTCTTTTGTTCTATCCATGCATTGTTTTAATTAAAAATGTGTCTGGGTGTTATGATAACAAAGAAAAAAATATTGGAAATAAGCAATGTTCAAAGGAATGTGATATTGTATTTTACTAATAGATATTTCTCCTTGATATGCTTTTTCAAAGGAAGCTTTCGTCAGATAAATATTTAACCCATTCATACATTAGAGTTCCTCCAGAAATTGGTGTCTGGATATATGATACTTCTGACAATAACAGGTTAAAAGTCTGGGCTGATAAGCAAAAGATACACACTTTGGTACCAAGTCTGATTAAAGGTTTATACCTAATGGTTTGGGTATGACATGCTCTCAGGAGGTCTTAATACATGTAGAGGGAAAGAACTTGAGGTTACTTTAATAATCAACTAGAGTTATCACAGATCACGTTTGTTAAGGTTAAAAGGCAAGAGAATCTTATACACAGTATAGGCCATAATCCAGCACCTTCTGAAACAGTGCATGGACAAACCTCTTCACGGTTATTCCACAACTCATTATCGCTCACATTTCTAAAACAATGCATGGACAAATCTATTGTTAGGGAATGTCATAATCAATCATCCTACAAACATATCTATGAACAAATACTTGGACAAATCCTTCTATAGTCATTCCATAATGCATCATTCTCATGTTTCGGAAAAAACAATTCACTGTTGTTACAACATCCCTTTCAATGCTGAGGCTATTTTCGTCCAAAACACAAGGATGAAAGATTTTTGAAAACCATCTAAACTCTGTCATGTTGGTATTCATTGGATAGCTCTCACAGAGTACTCTCAGATGAATACCCATGTGCCAAGGTTTCAGTCATTTTTCAGGTTTTTTTTGCATCATTTTGTATTGGCCAAATAAGCCATCAGCAGCATTAGGGCTATTCATTACCACAGACACATGTTTCTGAAACAATGCTTGGACAAGCTTGGACATACCTTTTCGCAGTGTATGCCACAACCCCTCATTCACCAAACATGTTTCTTAATGCTTGGACTACTATATGAAAGGTACATGCCACAATCCAATGTCTCACAGTCACAGACATTCTGCTGAAACTATGCTAACAATAGAGCCTTGACTTAGTGAAGGTTTTCCTGCTCTTGGTTTTATTCTTTTATGGTCACTGGTATTATACATAGATATAAACTGGACGGGGAGACCACAATACATCAGGTGGGAGTAAGCTACTATTTGTTCCATACTAAAATAGCTGTAGCTCTGCTTAGGTCTGGACGGTACAAGTCATGGTGGGGTATCTACTGTTGATCCCAAACAGCTGTGGGGGAACGAAGTTTCATAAGATCACACAGGTTTTGGACTGAAAATAGAAAAGAACATTTCCATGAACTATTAAGTAATGACATTATACATAAGATTTTCATTCACTTTATGAGTGGTATCTCACCGTTATACAGATAGTAGGTCACATATTGTTCTTTCACCATTTATTTTCTGTACTCCATAAGTAACTATTTTCTATTTAACATAATGGTTATTTTTAACCTTTATAGGTAAAGTGATTTCAGACAAAGCTCCTTTTAAAATTTATTGATCAGCCACCATCAGATTTCACAAACGTGGAGGAAAGATCAATAATGACAAAAGGGTGTCTCATTCATTCAAATTTTTGCTATTTTTTATTCTGCGAAAGGATGGCCTAGACAGTCATAGTTGGTCGGACTATGAATTAAGGGGTGAAAACTATAACACATGTAAATAAACTCAAAATGACCAAATATTCACAAATTATCCCATAAGTAAGCATAAAATGTTGCCTCAATGTACTAGTGAGATAATAAAATACACAACTTTACTTCTTTAAACATTAAATGATATCAATGTAAGTACCTTCTTTTTGGGTTCATCTTCCTTTTTGTCATCAGTCTGAAATAAGTATTATTCATATAATTAGTATTCAACAAAAAGGCAAGCAGGTACATGTAATCAAGAAATACATACAACATATTTAAATGGAAAACAATGACACAACCGATTTTTGAAAATCATATAAACCCTATCATGTTGGTATTCATTGGATAGCTCTTGGTGAATACTCTCAGATGAGTACCCACGTGCCAGGGTTTCAGTCATTTTTGGGGTTTTCTGCATCATGTTGTATTGGCCAAATTAGCCACTAGCAGCTTAAAGGTTAAACCTTCAGAAGATATGACATTTTTATGTTCTCCCATATTTGGATGTGTAGTTAAAGATCATACTGTTTATATAATAAGAAACTATTTTTAGCATCTGTAAATTTGCATTCACTTAGGCAGCAACTACAAGTATTATCCAAATGCGATGCTAACTTTTCAAAATCTGCTGGCCCAAACAAGACTTAGTTCACAAATTGAATTCCACGATGCTATTACACAACAAGATTTACTTTGGTTTCCTGCACAGATAACCAAGAATGCATGGCACAATGATCAAATCATATCCTGGGCTCATCTTAGAGTGGAATTTCATTTAGATATTCAGTATTTTCAGTTATTATGCAATACAATAGCTCACCTCTTCCTCTTTAGCATCTTTTCCTTTCTTCTTATCCTTCTTTTTATCCTTATCTTTGTTCTTAGAATCTTCTGAAACAATGCAATGATATGCACATAAGGATTACATTGATCGGTATGACACATCATAAAGGGTTTGTCAGGAACGAAGCCAAACATCATTCTACCAGTAAGACATATTAAACTGCTATCTGCTTAATGCATTAACCCTTTCATACCTGGAGATCTACTTGACTAGTAGCAGTTTTGGCTGATACGGGTATGAATGGGTTAAGGCATGCTGTAAATTCGACTATTTACTTTATGTTCATTACATCTTTTGTTATTTCATTTAACCTGCTTCTGATGTATTGCAGGTCATCATGGTTGAAAAGGTATGTCAAATGATGAATACAAGTTCATTCAGCGAAATAGGTGATTTTAGCATTGACATTTTATTTTAAATTTTCTTAGCATTAAAGAAGTTTTGAACTGTTTGAATACTACATCAATTAACCATAAGCATGGGCAATAATGGACAGAGAAACACCTAAGATAGTTATCATAACAATAGGAAAGAGCACAAAGAAAAGAATGTGAAAACTGGTGAAATGTACAAAGTTCAGCACACATAACAATGGGATGAGATAAAGTGAGAATCCAGATGTGTAAGTAGATACCAAAGGCAGTGAATACAAGAACACACAAAGCAGAATCTGATAGCCATGTGGTATAGAGAGATAGTGAAAATCCTGATGTGCGAGTAGATGTCAAAGGTGTGGAGGCAAGATTACACAGAATATACAGTCATTTGGAGGAAGAATGGATGATGTCCAGCAAACAGAACGTGGGACTGAGGCATCGAGTAAGAATCCAGACGAGTGCCAGGGGCTGTAGGGACAACAGCACACAGAACGTGGGACTGAGGGATAGAGTGAGAATACAGACATGTGAGTAGGTGTCAGAGGCTGTGAAGACAACAGCACACAGAAGAGAAGCTGAGAGGTGCTAAGAGGCTGACTTGTTTCACACATGTCACCTTCTTCAGTCTCTGTAGATGCTTCTTCATCCTCACTCCCAGCTTTCTTTTTACTTTTTTTCTTATCTTTATCCATCTCCTTGTCATCCTCCTCCTCCTCCTCTTCTTCTTCATCCTCCTCTTCCTCCGAATCGATTTGCTTTTTTCCAAAGAAACCGCCTTTCTTTTTCTTTTGATCTACATGTATTTTAGTAAAATTTGTACTTAGCATCACCATATCAAAATTCAACAGTGCGTTGTTGAAATATGAAGCGGAAACGAAACTAGCTGATCTTTAGGAAATCTTTCTCAGCAGATTTCTTATTCCATCTTTTTTTAGTGGGAGCATATTTCAGTGAAATCGAAGAAAAGAAGTCTGTTAAGCCTAAAATCTATTTGATAAAATTTCGTTAAAGATTTTGAACATGGTAAAATTCATATCATATGCTATGCCCATAAACTTTCTATTGATGATAAAAAATGCACATGAAAAATTTACTGTAACCTCACATTTGCCATGGTAAACCAGCATCACACCTTTTGCAGCCAAATGAAACAAGCAGACCTAGATGCTTTAGATCACCCATCTATTCATTATAATTTTTTTTCAAGAACTCCCTTGAAATACCAGAAGTGCATGCATGTTTGAACCAAAAAATGACCAACCTTCACGCAAAAGATAGAAGTAACTCCTATAAAACACCTCTTTGAAATAGGAACCATATCCTGACTAAACAAAAAGCTAGAGAGAATTTCTCTGATAAATCTTCAAAGGGTTCATTAATTACCATCTTTAAGGTCTGTCTTAGATGAATATGCCAAAAAGAGTAAATGCTTTCACACAAACAATTACATGACCGCAATCAATATCCACTATTTAATCTGTAAAAGGTTGGCCAACCAATCACGATTGTGACTACCCAATTATAAACCAATTTGATTTCAATTCAGCCAATCAAATGCCAAATTACTAACCTGTCACATAGAAGACAGCCAATAAGAAAGCTCGTTAGCTTCGTTAGCCACACCATGTTGCAACAAGTTATTTTGATGTTTGTTTTAAGTGATTTTATATGACTGCAAAATGTGAAAAGTCATGAGATCATAGATATTCTATAGTCTACCATGGTGCGCTGTGAGAGTCATCAAGGTAGACCTTGATCTATTCCTTTAACAAGAAATTTAAATTTGATTTATATACTTTAAAAGGCATTTTTGTATGCCTTTAAAAAGTGCTTTTTCAAATGGGAAGTAGATGAATTACAATCAATGTAACAATACCTTTTCCAGTTTTGGTGCTCTCCTTAGATTTCTTTACTTCATCCTTCTTGGTTTTAGCTTCCTCCTTTTTCTGTTGATCAGACTTGACCTAGATAAAAATAGTAGGTATATGTAAAGTAAGCCCACATTATATGCCATCTTCTTCTTAAATACCAATCCCCCAACCCCACAATATGATTAGTGATATCCTGCATTTATTATCATAAATATATCATTGGTTATTCATATTATCAAAGGTAAAACAAAAAGTGGCTACAGGACACTGTTTATCTTTAGAGTTCCCCTTGGTATAGTCTAGATCCTATGATACATTAGGAAACAGTCTCAGAATTAAACAGAAATTAGCGAAATATTTGAACAAAATAGTTGTTGGTTTGTTTCTGATTTCATTATCCTTCAAACAATTTTTAATAATTTGCTTTTATGGAAAAGTTACTTCCATCATAGTGAATACAGGTACAAATGGGCTATTGACTATCAAGATTCCCTCTCCTTTTTTTTTACTAGAGCTGAACAACAGTTCGGCAGTTCCCTTAATTCAGTTTAGAAATCAGATGCCTGCTTCCCCAATGATGACTTATGCTGTAGATAAAGCATTCCTGGTTTGGAATACTCTCTCTGCCTCAATAAACATTCTTTGAGTTGTGAAATTCCACTGCAATTTCATCAATCAATTATGTTCTCTAAGTTTTGATTCTAAACATCAATACTTATGGACAAGAGATATATAAGCAAACATGTTAATCGCACAACGCCATTTAGTATTAACCTTATTGTCTTCCTCCTCCTCCTCCTCTGATTCAGTTTCCTCATCTTCCTCATCATCATCATCATCTTCCTTAACATGCACTTTCTGAAAAAACAACAACATCAGACTACATAAACCTGGTGATTTGTCTACTGAAATGGCAATAACTTTAAGGATTGATTCAAACACCTGAGACACATCTATCATTCGTGAATTCGGAATAAATTATAATTCAATAATAATTGAGAATTCATCATCAACAAATGAATGAGAGCAGGAACGTACATTAATGAACATTCCTGATGAGAGGTAGACACTTTTCAAGAACGCCAACCAGTGAAAAAGCATGTAACACACAAGTATGCACAATCGCATGTTCTGTAGAAAACAACATAGGGTCATACAATAACTAAAGAATAACCTAATCATTGCTGAAGCAGATTTTCACAGTACAACTTGAGTAACATTCAAAGAGAATTAGTTCATCCATGCCAGTTCTAAAAAGTGTACAGTGGGTAAAAATGACTCGCTAAGGAGCTTGCTTGCCTAGTCCAAACTTGTGACTATTGTGTTAAAGGCACATTCACTAACTCTTTAACTGGATGTACACAAATCTGTGCCTCTAAACACATGCTGCAATGTTGCAGACTGTGAATGTTACATCACACACATCACATACATTTAATTCATTTCAAAAATAATCTTGCCACTTATAAGGTAATATTTAACACATGCTGCAATGCTGGTGTGAGTGTAAGATCACACTAGCAAATATCTATTTTTTTTTTTAACTTTCCACCTAAGGTAATGCTGTATACTGTATTAATATTGCAGCAGTTTAGTTGATGCACACTTAGCATGGTTTTGGTTGGTTATAGTTATGAATTGGTTGAGAGAAAATTGCACAAGAAGAATCAAACTCATGCCAATGTCAATATCTAATTCATTTCAAAAAGAATCTTCCCACCTAAGATAATACTGCATACCATGTTAATATTGCAGCATTTAGTTGATGCACACTTAGCGTGGTTTTGGGTGGTTATAGTTATGAATTGGTTGAGAGAAAATTGCACTAGAAGAATCAAACTCATGCCAAGTAAGTCAACATGTTTGAATTCTCCTGAAGATAATTCATGTTACAGAAAGCGCAAACCCTAACCTGATTCTATCCTAGAACCTCACTTAAAACATTGCACTTACAAAAAATTATCTATCTGAAAGCTGGAGCTATCACTAAATCACAGCCAAGCATCTTAAAAAGCGATGATAAATTTATCTTATGCATATAGACCATTTCTATCTTAAGGACAATCACACTATAAATAAAACATATGCCCCAAATAGTTTCTTAGAGTATTCCCTACTTAAACCCAAGTTCCCACCACTGCCAACCTTCATACAAGAAGTATATCGCTATTTGAACGCATCCTTACACACAGGCAATGGAGGTACTGGGAGTGGCCATTTTAGTCTATTTATAGCTTATATCACGCTGTTTGGTACCCATATGTCATTAGCAGCAAGGTAGCTTACAAGGCAGAGAATACTCTATATACTAAGAAACTATTTGGGCCTGTGTTTTATTCATGGTGAAATTGTCCCTTAAGCTAAGGCAAAATTATTTTTAGTTGTCTATACTATGAGCTATAATTATTACAATACGGCAAATTACTATTTTGATTCCTGATGCTATTTTTGTCTGTTGAATCAGCTTCTCAGTTGGATGTCATAAGTAGTGATTCTAAAGCAACTGAAGAAAATGGTCATGGCTAGAAAAAAAGACGCTTTTAGGTAATTGCAATCAAATCATTTTGAAGGAATCAAGGAAAGTTTGAAAGGAAAAATTTAAATCAAAAATGCACAAAAGCACATTTGTTGGAAAGCTGAATCATTTTGTCTTAATAGTAAATATCAAACAAACAGTTTCTAATTAATGTATCCATAGTCATTCCATGGAAAGTCAAAACCTGATCCTCATAAGCATTAAAATCAAACAAATTACGACCCATTATCAACACAAGCAATTTACGTAAGCATTAGATCAAGTCACAATTTGGCATTTAAAACTAAACTGGCCAGTTCTATACTTCTCTAATAGGAAGCAAGCATATAACAGCCAAGTAATAGGTTATAATCTGTAGATTTAGGTGTTTTTCCCTCTCGTGCCTGAAATCAACCTTAAATAGTGTTGTCTGGATTTATAATACCTTTAAAAATATAAATAGATTATAGACTTTTTGATTTTTGTAACAGCCATTACAGCAAATAAACATACTACTTTAATACTATTTGCGATAGGGGTACAGTTTGAGTTATAAATAACATTTCTCACTTCAATATGAGAAATTTATCAACCAAATATGTAGATGGTTTCATTGCCATGGAAAAGCATAAATACTTATCAATGCCTGTAGCAGCCATATACATCTAACAATTTTGTTAATAAATCAGTGACCATTGCCTTCTTTGAAAAACATCTGATGACAAATTACATACCAGAAGCCACCACAACTCTCCTTCAAGTATTTTGCAAACCTACAATTAATTCCAATGTAATCCCTTCCAATGCTGAGGCTACTTTCGTCCATAGCTCAAGGATGCAAAGATTTTTTAAAAACCATCTTAACCCTGTCAGGCTGGTATTCATTTGATAGCTCTCGCTGAGTACACTCAGGTGAGTACCAGGGTTTTAATCATTTTTTTAAAGGTTCTTTGCTTCATACCATATTGGCCAAATTAACCACCAGCAGCATAAGGATTATTTTCATAGGTATAATAGGTTCAGATAAACTTTCAGGGAGTTCTTCAGGCAAAATAGGTTGATTAGTGCTTGATGCAAATAGCATGTGAAGCTGACCACGAGGTATTCTCCAATCAAATAAATTTGTAGGAAGAATGTAGCATTTTCTGTCACTGCCATCATACGCAATCAAAGTTATGCAGTCTTCATTAGCATTATTCATTTAACATCATAAATCGCATGTAATTGTTGATATATAATCATCACTGACTGAGATTGAATATTCACATAGGGAACAGGGACCCAGGGTGCAACATAAGTTTCAAATCATTACTCGCCAAGCGGGGCAAGCTGCCCCTAAAGTTTACTTGCCGTACCGGCACTTCCACTTGCCGCGCCACTCTGCTAAACAAAGCTTAAAGGTGAGTTACATTGCGAAGGACTCTGCCCAAACCATTACTTGTTGAGCGGGGCAAGTTAAGGTCTTGTTCTGCTTGCCCAATTGCCATTTTTTTTCCAAATTCACTGGCAACTTGCAACGGGGCAAGTGGTTATGTTGCACCCTGTGACCTGCTACAATATTCACTTCAGAAGCACTTCAAAGCAAACCCAGTATTTCTCTGTTATATTATACTGAATGGTTGCGCTCTAAATCAGGCAGGTGAAGCAGGTTGCCGAGTTACCTTTTTACCAAATATGGAAAATATCTGTGTGAAAATAGAACAACAATAAAAATAGCAGTACATACAAAGATATTGCCTTAGTAAACAGACCATTGTCGATATAAACTCATACCATTCAAAGTGTGATTTTAAGATGAATATCATGTTCCATTTAAGGTAATGGTTTAACAAGTTGTGGAGAAATGACAAGTATTTCAACTTTCAATATTAAACTTTCAATAAATATGGTCATTTATAGTCTCTTTCTTCTGAATAGATATATTCATTCATTCAATCTACTATTCATGCAATGATTGTTTTCTACAAACCTTTTTTGAATCCACTTTTCCAGGTTTTTCTTCTTTTTTGTTATGAAGTGGAACAAAGTCACCTGTTTTCTTCAATGTGTGTGTCTGAAAAGGAATTTTATCTTTTAAATAATTACATCTGATGGATGATTGTTGGTTTACACAACAGTAAGACATTTAGGATTTCAAGTCTGAATTTCATGTCTCTTAATTAGTTCCATCTCATTCTCTCTCTCTCTCTCTCTCTCTCTCTCTCTCTCTCTCTCTCTCTCTCTCTCTCTCTCTCTCTCTCTCTCTCTCTCTCTCTCTCTCTCTCTCTCTCACCAGAATTAAGGTAAAGTTTCAAAGCAGTTTCGCACTGATTGCCATGATCTTCCTTCTGGTAAAAACCTTAAGTCAATATTAATTGTACATGTAATTGATCGATCTACTGCCTACCTTCTGAAGATCAACACCTCTACTGCCTACCTTATTAAAGGTCATCTTTGATGCTTGTGACGAGTCATCTTCACTCTCGCCGTCTGGCGTGACGGAGACATCAGAGTCCGTCTCAGACTCCTCCTCTTCACTCTCCTCCTCAAGGCGCTTCTTGGCAGCATCCTGTTTCGCCTCTGAAACATGCAATCAGTATTTGACAACCAACCTAAACCTAGCTCTACTGAGGCAATATTGGCCCACTTTCACCAGTAAGAGCGGTATACAGAATGGACCTAAACTTACCTCTAAATTAAGTATCAAACCTCTTCACCAGTTATATATAATATACATCTGGTGGGGAACTGAATGTACCCCACTAGGTTCTAGCTTAGATGAAGAAAAGAATGAATATGTAGTGAGAGAACAGTTACTATATGCACTATAGTGAAGGGCTAGACATGACAGGGGTTTCTGATCTGGCATCAGCCCGAGGTCACAAGGGAACAAGGACCAATCAAGGCTCTTGTTTCTTTTACATTACAGACAAACCTGTGCATCAGCACCATCTGAGCATGCCCAGAGCACAACTTTTAGGTTATTAGTTGAGGCTAGCCTGTTCAGGTTAAATGGCTGGTCTTATATCCACTTGTTTTTATTTATCTAAGGTTCTAGATATCAATAAACCTCTACATCTATTGAAAAGCAAGAAAATATCAATCGCGCCACGTGAGTTACCAAGTTTCCATGAATATTTGTAGTACGCATCAATGCAACGTCACTACCCAAACCAATTGCATAAGAAGATATCGATAATCGGCAAAGATTTCTTGCTGGTCCATCAATACGTGCAGTATTGATGACAGGCCTTACTACTAGTGCATAAAGAAGAAGGAATAAAAGATGCTCACCCTGGGCCTTGACGTGCTGTAACGTTGGTAAGCGCCTATCTAGAGGGTTGACCTGGCCATCCCCTCTGCCAGCGCTGGGGGCAGCTTGAAGACTAGAGTTAAGGGGAGGTAGAGACCGCGTACCTAAACTGCTCAGTGGTGGTAAGGTTCTATTGAGGGAAATGGTACTCTGGAACAGAACAAAAGTGCACTCATCATCTGGATGTCTCATGCAAAACAGCTAATATATTATCGTCATAAAATCATAGGCTAGCTATTGGTCTTAGCTTGGATTAAGAAAAGAATGGATATGTAACGAGAGACCAATTACTATATGCCCTATAGTTACATGCGAGCCTCATGCCAGGACTAGCAGATAAGGCAGCAGCACGAGGTCACGTGGGAACAAGGACCAATCAGGGCTCCCGCATCGATTACATTACAGAGAAACCTTATCTCCACCACCTGCTGGGGGTGCCCAGAGCACCTATTAGCGACTATTGATTGACACTGGTTGAGGCTAGCATGTTCAGGTTGACCGGCTGGTTTCCATTCAATGTGTTGGTCTTCTAAGGTCTTAGCCAGGATTTGGAAACTGGGTGTCTAAAATTGGCAATTATTAAATTTTTGGGCATCCTATCTTTCAAGGGAGACGACAATACACTCAGAATGCAACCATGAACATGTATTTACTTATAAATGCATACTATCTTTTATACAATGTTATAGGAAATATGGTTAGGTGAAAAAAAATCAATTTTAAGCTTGAAATTGACATTTTGAGAAATTCATCACAAATTTTCTTTAGTGTCCTGAGGGATGTTTTTTGAGGGTTTGGGTTCCCAAATGATGCCAAGACTCCCAGCTGGCTAAGACTACTATGCCTAGGGTAGTAAGTAATGTGGGAAAATATTCACAAACAAATGGAATGGGATGTGCATGAGATGACATTCAGCAAAATTCTGAATACAGGTATTTTCCACATATTTTTTGCTTATAAGTAGGCATTATGAAGATAATAAGTCCTGTAATGCCAAAACACTGCCCTCTCAATTTTTTTTTTTTTAATATGAGCATTTTCAAAAAATATATAAAGATGAAATGTTGATTGAAATCTAACCAACACCTTATAAAATATTTAATGAATACATGCCATGGTTATTTAGCAATTTATTTTAAAATTATCATAGATCCAGATTGCACATGGCATGGAGACCTCTAAGTTATTCCTTATGCTACTGGTTACTAATGTGGCCCATACAAAATGCTGATAAAAATGATTGCAACCCTGGCACATGGGTACTCATCTGAGAGAACTCAGCGATGGCTTTTCAGTGAATTTCAACACGAAAGGGTAAAGATGGTTTTCAAATTTTCAAAAATCACTGCATCCTTGCGCTTTAGACAAAAGTAGTCTCATCATTGGAAGGGTTTATGTTTTGGACAAAAGTAGTCTCAACATTGGAAGGGTTAATGTTTTGGACGAAAGTAGTCTCAGTATTGGAAGGATTAATCGATGCCACTCACATCTTTCGCCCCTCGCCTCCTGTCCCTGGCCGAGACACTAGCTGAGAGATCCATGTCATCCAGGCTACGTAGCCCTGTCTTCGGCACCTCCGCCTCCTCCTCCGAGTCATCATCTGAGCTCGCCACCGCTCCATTCTCCACCTTCCTGTGAGCTAGAGTAAGCATGTGGCACCCTCCACACGCAACCTAGTCACAAATCAAACAAAGAAATGAAATGATTAGGTATACAAATCCCACACACTTTGCCAAAAAGAGTTTATACCGTCATACCTTCCCCGAGTGACCATCTTTATTGAGAGACCACCTCAATTAAGAGACCACATGGTCATTTCCCCTGGTTTAACATTCTAGTTAAAATGACCCTCTATTAAGAGACCATCTGCCTTAAGAAACCACATTTTGGTCTTCCCTTGGGTGGTCTCTTAATACAGGTTAGACTGCATATAAAAACATCAGCAACAATGAACGCCTCAGCAATCTCAAACAAGATCATAAGCCCACCCAGACAGGTGGATTGTGATACCTACTTAAATGCCTTTCTAATATTTCCAGATTCCAAGATTTGAGACAGGGTAAGAGAATAAGGGGTGGTTGTTCCTGCCCAAATCCTGGATCAGCAGAAACTTCAAAATGATGCATGACAAATAAAACAAGACTCACCTCATCTACTATGAATTTAAAAAATCTTGGTACTTTTGACGGCTTGAACTGGTTGGCAAAATTTTCTTCTCCTAATCCAAGTTTTCCATGTCTTCCATCTCCAAATGTGAATAGTAATCCCTTATCTGTCAGAAACACAATAAATAAAGCAAGGTTTAAAGCATTATCCTAACCTGATTATGCCAATGTTCCTAGTAATTAAAGCCCTGAGCAGATTTTCTGGGAATATATACTTCGCATCATACAAATATATACAAGAGAATCTGCGCACAGTAAGAAAATCAGTTGGGATTGGAAACTTTTGTTACAGAAAGTCACTTTTTATTATAAATTTTATTTTGATAATTTTAGAATATTTTCCAACTTTTAATGTTTTTTTATTCCACTTCATGATTATTCTACTTATGTGTGACACTTATCACCAAGAAACTTTTCCACAATAATTACAAACATTTTGCACTGAAGTCACAGTGGCCGAATTATACTGTTCGACCTTTCTATAATAAACATCTTGCATTTCTGATGTATTAACCACTAACAAAATTAATAAAGATGTACCCTCGCTTTAAATGACCCAGTCTTTTGGACTGGCAAAGCTCCAATTATCTTGAACTGGGACGGGAGGTTGGGAGCATGGGTAATGGTGTTTGGACTGTTGTGGATAACAACTCGGATACTTCCAATTACATTTGGCAATGCTCATGATTAATAAACACAAGGGAAGTTTCTCCTTCACAAACAAAGTCAATGTGATTAAAGAGTTAAATATATTCCACCTCAAGGTTTCATCAAAGTGTTCAACTTGGACAGGTTATTTTAACTGCTTGTACAAAATTTGAGATATACAAGATATACAGGTAGATATACAGGTTTTTCAACTGTGATGTATATATTATATATACAGGGCTCGAAATTAGGGGGTGCCGAGAGTTGAGGGCTCCCTTGAATTCTCCTGCAGCTCCCTCAAATTTCTGCAGGGAGCCAAAAAATGTACTGGTTCCTATACACAACATCTGAAAGTGGCTTTCGAAGATGCAATCAGGCTCCCTGGAAAAAATCTTAATTTCGAGTCCTGATATACATATATATATATATATATATATATATATATATATATATATATATATATATATATATATATATATATATATATATATATATATATATATATATTAATATATATATATATATATATATATATATATATAAATATATATATATATATACATGTCATGATGTGTATGTGTGTGTGTTGGTATGTATGTGTTGGTATGTGGATGCGTGTGTGTATGTGGTGTGTGTTTGTGGTGTGTGTATGTGTGTTGGTGTGTATGTGTATGTGTGTGATAGGTATGTGAAATTGAAAGAAATTCACAGAAGATACTGCCCTGTAGGAATCTATTTTAGCCAAGAATTGCGTAGAGCAAGAACTGACACTTCTGCAGTTGGATAAATCAAAATGAATAATAGATAATAAATTGATATAGAGTCTCACAATTCCTGTAATTCTCTCTATTGAAGACTTACTTAGCTCTCAACATGGAAAGGTGATGGAAAGGTGATGGAAAGGTGATGATGAAACAACTGGCCTTAATCCTGCTTATATTACCAAGAGATGCTAGTCTCTATGGAAACGCATTCCCAGGCAACTGTCACCATGGCAATGTCACAGTCATGCCAACTGAGAAGCCACTTCCATTTAGCAAACTCATATAGGCTACACTTCCTTTTAACCAGGTGCTGACAGGAATATATGACATTTTCTTTGTAAATTAACAAAAAAAAGAAGAATATTCCTCACATCCGGCCACTTAAAAAGCATATCTAATTTTATACTATAAGTTGAGAGTGGAAATATAGCATACTCAATGCTTTACTTGGTCCCAATCATTATATTTAGCTAGGCATACCCAGATGTGTATCTGAAGTGTCATACAATTAAAAATTAAATTACAAATTTCAACATAAAATCTATATTTACTGCAACTGTTATTTGAAGAAAGGCATTTTTGGTGAATAAGTAAAATAAACCCAGGGTGGATATTTTCAGGATGGGAGGATTGAAATTTTTCCCAGGACATGAGCATCCATACCATGTCAACAAAGATATAGGGATACACGCTTTGCATATTATAAATAGCAAACACAGACAAATGTATTCACACTTGCCTATACAGAAATCAATACAGAACATACGTTGCCTACCCAATTGATACTAGATTGAAAATAAAAATAACTGTCTTACCTGATATAAGGGCAGTGTGGTTTTCCCCACATGCAGAGTATTTGATTTTATATTCCTTTATACTTGTAACTAAGCTTGGCTTGTTTTGTTGTAGAAGCATCGTTCCATGGCCTAGCTGGCCATTTCCACCCTCTCCAAATGTATACACTTTACCATTATCTGAAATCAAAAATATCAAACTAATGTACAATGTAGCTGGTCAGTGAGTCTATGTAAGCACTACAGAATCACATTCACAGGAATAGGGCTGTACACCGGTACCCGGTACCAGCACCATACCGAATACCGCTTCGCAAAATACCGGTGCATACCCGTTTCAGTTTTTAACGGTATGCTTATCGGTATTTTGCAAATCACAACAACCAAAGCACGCACTTAGCCTAGTTCTTGACATACAGAGATAACATATCAATCTCTGTTAAGTATGTTGATAAAAGTTGTACTTACTTGGCTGCGAAACTTGTGAAGTTGTTAACTGCACAGTTACGCTATAGCGAGTACCATATCGCTGCCATAGTGTTTATTGTGATTGTTATCCCCACCGCGTAGTGGCGCTGCATATCGCTACTACAGCGCCACTACGCAGTGGTGATAACAATCACAACAAAACTTATAGCGGCAGCGATATGGTACTCGCTATAGCGTAACTTTGCAGTTAACAACTTCACAAGTTTGACAGTCGTGTAAGTACAGTTTTTATCGATGTACAAACACTTAACAGAGATTGATATATGTTATCTATGTATGTCAAGAACTAGGCTAAGTACGTACTTATCATAGTTCAAGATACCGATAGCAGTACCGTTAAAATACTGTATCGTTTCGTTGGTACCGGTTATGGTACCGTACCGCTTCACCCTTAGCGGTATGCAGCCCTACACAGGAACATTTCACATCCAACAGTTACAAAATATCGAAGTTGACTAGAAAATAATAGTGTATTTATAGTGCGTTTTGATTAGAAATTTGAATGAACTGTGTTAACTATTTGGAAAATATATTACCTCCTTTTCTTATGTTCAATTACATATGGAAATATATCAATAAAGATGTTATATTTTGACACACATTTGAATGACATATACAATTTTATATACTGTAAAGTTTGAAATATTAACGTGGAAGTAATATAGTGACTTTAACGAGTGAGTCCGATTTGCTAATATTACGATCCATTAATATTTGTTCTATATTGTATTCAAAATGCGTATCTAGTCACAACATCACATGGTCAGTTGATGACCATGCGTACATACATAGACACACATACGTGCGTGTCGTGATATATAAATGTCTCACGGTGTCCAACCAAATTTGAATGATGTGCGTAATCACGGTGGATCTGAGTTACTTAACTACAATATACCAATCAGGACAGACCTTCAATGACACGTGAGTTCAATAAACAGCCGCATGGCAATGCTAGTTTAGCGCGTAAAATCTGCGTGGTTCAACGAAATTACGATTGCAATAGACCTATTTTGACAATCCCTCGTACGATTCATAGCCCAACCTGATTATCTTGAACCCTTAATTTCACTTGTATTGCATTAACGGTGGTTGCGTCGTAATGAAACAAGGTCTAGTCAGTATTGTCGGGCATGAGTGGTAGATTAGTACATGAATTAGAATACCACTACTCAGATTGCGCTTTTGGAGATGGTTCACATGCGAATATTATGATCCGCTATTAGGAAAAAATGAATCGATTCACTGAATATAGATTCGCTAATATTTCAAACGTTACGGTATAAGTTCAACTGTTCATGCAGATCAAAGGGAAAACCCACAAAGGTTATAATCATTGAAAACTCACCCGTGACAGCAACAGTGTGTGTTCCTCCACATGAAACCCTTACTACCTTCTCTGGAATGTCTACCTTGTTGGGTACAGAATTGTCCTCATCTTCTCCAATGCCCAGCTTTCCACCCTCAGTTTCACCAAAGGTATACAAGCTTCCACTATCTGAAAAGTACAGCATCATTCGTATGGTAATACACTTGATCCAACACATATAACAATATCTCAATTACTAAGTGATATCTAGAAAAACACTTGACTGTAAGTAGTTGCTTCTTTTGGGTGTTACAATTCCACTCAAACATAAATAATCAAAAACATCTTTATTTGTTGAGTTGTTTTTTTAAAATAATGACCTGAAAGACTTTTCTTGCCATGCCAATTTTTTATTTGCAACATTAGCAACAAATACAAAGAGTAACTGCTATTGAAATGAAAAAAAGGAATCAATTGCATATTAAGGTTCTAACTATGGCTTAGCACATTTTTGGTTTTCCTTGGCTTGTAAAACTTACCAGTTACAACAGCCGTATGATAGTAGCCACAGGCTGCAAAGGCAACTCTCTCGTCAAAATTGAGTTGTGTGGGCGTGGCACATTCTGTCATGTGCTCCCCAAGCCCTAGCTGTCCCTCACTGCCACCGCCCCAAACATACAGTTGGCCATCCTCTGTGGAGCAAATAAAGCAATGTACAACTGGGGTTTTCTCCAGGATTTTAAAAATGCCTGTCTGCCACAGCAATCACATGATTTATACCTGTCGAGATTAGGCTACTCAGCTACTGAACCCTTCTAATGCTGAGGCTACTTTTGTCCAAAGCACAAGGACGCAAAGATTTTTGAAAAACATTCAAACCCTGTCATGTTGATATTCATTAGATAGCTCTCACTGAGTTCTCTCAAATGCGTACCACATGCCAGGGTTTCAGTGTTCATTTTAAGGTTTTTTGCATCATTTTGTATTGACCAAATTAGCCAACAGCAGCATATGGGTTAATATCCTTATGTCAACATCATTTAATAGCCTATTTATGTCAAAAGGAGTAATTTACACTTCAGTCATATCTTGGTATCTTATCATATTGGTATCTAAGAAAAGATTTGGTTATTGCCCAATTGAAGTCATAACTAATTTATTTTGTTAGTACAGAATAAATCACAATAATGAAAAGAGCAGAAAATAGGCCAAGAAATAGGCCAGTTCATTCAGAATGAAATTAACATATATGTAATATACTATCATATTTGAATATTTACCCTGTTATGAAGTAACAACAGTGAAGTTTTATCAAATTCTGTTTAGTACAGAATAGATCACAATAATAAAATGGGCAGAAAACCGAAAGGCTAAGAACTAGGCTAGTTCATTCAGATTGAAATTTACATATGTAATATACTGTTATATTCAAATATTTACCTGTTAGTGCCAGTGAGTGGTCTGTGCCAGCTGAGAGTACTTTATACCTGACTTCTGGTAATTTCTCTAAGACCTGAGGAGAGTTCACATTCTGTGAATCTTCGGACGTTATACCTAATTGGCTTTCCCCATTCGCACCACATCCATACACTCTCCCCGATTCTGTAAATGTGATGAAAAATAACCAGAATGCAAAGAATAACATAATAGACCAGAATGATATGCAATACAAAGAGAAATTGACAAAGAATTTTCTTACAAAAACACCGAAACACACAAATTTGTAGTGGGGGATTATGTGTTAGTCCAAAAAGGGTTATTTATCAGGGTTGAACAAAAGAATGAATTACAAAGGCCTTTGTTTCAATGGTCCATGAAAATCTCGACTGGCCTCTAACATAATATAATTTTTGATAGTTTTGTGTCACATGTGGCTTAACCATGTGGTTCTGTGGTATTAGTATCTGATAAGCTTGTAAACCAGAAACCGCAATGTGACTACCACATACCAACCATCAGGGTCTTAGCCAGGATTTAGAAACTGGGTGCCCAAAATTGGTAATTGTAAAATTTTAGGGCGTCCAATTTTCAAGGGAAATCTTAATACACCAAGATTACAACCATAAACATGTATTTATTTATTCAAATAAGGTATAATATCAATATACAGTGCCATGGGAATTATATTGAGGTGAAAATAATTCAATTATATGCTTGAGATTGACATTTTAAGAAATTCCTCACAATAAATGTGGGTGTCCTGAAGGGTGGTTTTTGAGGGTTTAGGACTTTGGGTGTCCCTAAGATGACCAAACACAAGTGGATTCGAAACCAGCTAGTCAACCTGAACAAGCTAGCCTCAACCAGTGCCGGCTAATCGCCACTAATAGCCCCAAATTGGTGCTCTGTGCATCCCCTGCTGATAGTGGAGATAAGGTTTCTCTGTAATGTAATCAATACGAGAGCCCTGATTGGTGTTCCTACGTGACCTCGTGCTGGTGCCAAAGCTGGTACTCCTGGCATGAGTCCAGCATCTCACTATAGGGCATATAGTAATTGGTCTCTCGCTACATATCCATTCTATACTTCATCCAAGGGTGTCCAAAATGACACCCAGACGCCCTGCTGGCTAAGACTATGCCAACCATACTTCATAAAAGGGCAGATAATTGGCATCTAGTGGTAGAGGTCAAGATTAGCTCCACAAGTCTGCCCTTTATCTGTGGTTAGAATGCTTAAATGGAACACTGCCACAAATATGCTATGAAGACATGGTATGCTGATTAATGCTAAGAATCATTGAAAAGTTTGGTTTTAATAATTCATTTATGCTTTCAAGCATTAAGTAGTAATTCAAAAATTTTTTTTTTATCTTTTAATGCTTTATTTCTTACATTGAATGCATTCTAGATTAACAAGAAAATTACTGAAATACAGTAAAATCATACATAGCGGCTTAAGAGCAAAAACTAGCCTACCACTCCATTACTCAAACAACCTTCCTAACAATAATACTAAAAGAGTGGTTAAAAGAGATGCAGGCCCCTTATGCTAATAGTGCAAAAACCATGGAACCAGCCAAAGTGCTTTCTTTCCTAATCCATCTTACATAAAGGGTACCTATCTCCAGAGACAGATAATCTAGGTGATGACAGCCGCTCTTCGCATGGTAGACAGTTTTATGATCACTGCTTGTATGCAGTTATTTTAGAATGGTAAAATGCTAAAGGTCAGCACATCAGTTGAGCACTAACCTTTGTGAACCACCACTAGCCCTACAGTGGTGTTACATATCAACTTAGATGACCAAACACAAGTGGATTCAAAACCAGCTGGTCAACCTGAACATGCTAGCCTCAACCAGTGTCAACTAATAGCCGCTAATAGGCCAAAAATTGGTGCTCTGGGCACCCCCAGCTGGTGATGGAGATAAGGTTTCTCTGTAATGAAATCGATGCGAGAGCCCTGATTGGTCCTTGTTCCCACGTGACCTCGCGCTGATGGCTTGTCTGGTACTGGCATGAGTCCAGCACTTAACTATAGGGCATATAGTAATCGGTCTCTAGCTACATATCCATTCTTTTCTTCATCAAAGATATCAAGGGCAAGTTTAAGAGAGGTCCCTGAGATGTAGATTGAAATTTATTGTTGTGCATGTAAATGAGTAGTACATACCTGTACAGACTAGAGTATGGGACCTGCCACAAGCTGCTAAACGGACCTTTTCATGTTTTAAAGCTGAAAAGATATAACAAACAACTGAAACAAGTACTATGTTACTCAGGTAATTGTGATGCCATGATATTCTTCTTCCTGATACACATCCAACTTCATGCATGATACCATGACTAATCAAAATTAAATAAAATGAAATGGAAGATCATAGCTCATCTTTGAAAGAAATGTGTAGTCAGTTATGGAGTACAAATGGTATTGTTCAACCAATATGTAGGCATGAATTAAATGAAAATCAAACATATAACCTATAACTTTGTACATATTTGAGAAGTAGAGATTCAAAGGAATACATTAATCTTTTGAAATCAAAAGCATCATTCAGACAAAACAATTGAATGTTAGGTTGTATGAAATGACAAGTAACTATGTTCTTTATATGTGCACTATAAAAGGTATTTTAGATTATTTTTTTGTCAAGATTATGATGGTCATATACATATTAGGATCAAAATTAACTGTTTACCAAGGTATAAAGTAGGCTAGCAATGAAATATCTCAGGACGGTAAAAATAATTTCTGAGCACAACTGAACAATTACTTGTATTTATCAAAAGAGCAGCTAGTTCCAATGTTTCAATGTCAAGCACTTCAATTTCATAATTCTTAAAAATAATTTCATTTCAATAATCTATGAAAAAAATTCTTCACTTCAGTGTTAAGCGCTGATACTAACTTCACTTTTATAATTCCTAAAAATAATTTCATCTAATAATTTATGAGAAACTTTCTTTACTTTAGACCATTTGCATTGAGAATGAAAGAATATCTTATCTAGGTGATTAGAAATACTTACATTTAATGCAGCTTGGCTTGGTTGCTATTTTTGTATGTCCTAATCCTAACTGGCCCCAGTCGTTGGCGCCAAATGTGAAAACACGCCCACTTTCTGCCACCAAGCAGGTATGTTCATCGCCACACGCAATCTGTGTAACCTTGTCATTGCGGATCCAGAACTTGTTCGGAGAGTTGTCAGCAAATTTACTTTTGCCGAAGGTGAAAACAGCCCCAGTTTCTAAAACAATAAAGACAACTAAGTCAATTATGGGATGAATTTTGCTTTATGTCTCAGCTGCTAGTGTTTGACTGATCATCATTATTACCAAATGAAAGTTAACTGATTTGAAATAGACAATCATCTACATGTGTCTTAACCCATTCACACTTAGAGTTTCTCTAGAAAGTGTCGTCTGCTACTCTCATACTTTTGAAAATATCTTTTGGATAAAACAAAAATTCACAAAATATTTGAAGGAGTTCTTGTCTGGTTTGTGATCAACATTTCTCCTTCAAATGTGTTCAAGAAAATGTGTTGTTAGTTAGATATTTCCAAAATCGGTTAGTTAGGGATGATTACAGGAAGTGACAAATTACCATGGATGTCTCAAACTTTCAAAACACATTCACATATGAAGCATGCATAGTGTCACAAATAGGGAAATATCATTATAACAGTAATATTTCAAGAAATCGTTTACTTAATGTTGTTGTTCCTAGTCTGATGTTGAAGACCATTCTGCCTTCTTCTCTGTCTAACCACTCCTCAAATTTCCTTTCTTCCTTACTCCTGTATTTTTCTAACATGTAGTTCTTATTGCCCATCCCCTCTTGCCATTTTCGCCTATCCCTTTCAGCTACTGCTGACTTCACTTCCATTTTCCATGTTCTTTGGCCTATCCGTAAAATTGCTCAATCTGGTCCCACCTCTTTGGTCAGTGTTATTATTTTGCTCACCCATGGTAGTCCCTTTTCCTCAGCCATGTTCCACGCCTGCCTAGCCCAACTTTTTGGCTCAAGGGATGCTACCCTGCCTGCAAATACTAACTTCTTCTCTATTAGCTTGCGCAGCGGCGATTACAGTATACAATGTTGTCATCTACCTAGGACTGTCATTGACATCCATTTTTTTTCGATTCGATCATTGACATTTTATTTTTCGATTCCGATTATTTTGATTCGATTTTGAAGAACTGCTCTTATAGAATATTTTCATATGTTCCACACTATTTTTGTGGCTAGGATCCTAAGATTCTCACAATGCAGAGGCAATAAAGGTTTTCTCAATACTTTTTGATTGAATACTTTAGGTTCTCTTCAAAATTCTCATTATCGTTGGCCAAAAATGGCGTAAAAGGCTGAAAAAATGTGTTTCGATTAATTGACATAACAATTGACATAATATTTTTTTCAATTAATTGGAAAAATTATTTCGATCAATCAATACTTGTCATATCAATTACAGTCCTACATCTACCTGGCCTGCTACATACTGAGGCAGGTTTTTTATAGTAGGCGTCTGTCTGTTTGTCTCTTGTCTTGCTCGTTTGACGATAACCTCGCAAGAAATGAGCATAACTTTTTGCTTTAGGAGCACATATTGCCACCAGATCTTTTCATCTTTTATATATTGCTTAATCAAATAATAGATATGGATTGTTTCTAGGGCTGTGCCAATCAGCCATTTCTTTGCGATCCGATTAATTGCCTAATTTTTCTCGATGTCGATTTTCTTGATTCGATTCTGGTGCGCGCGGTAGTGCTTGGAAAAGTGTGGTGGGGGCCGGACCAGCACCATGTAAAATACATTGCGTGGCCCTCTCCACACTTTTCCAAGTACTACCGTGCGCGATAGTATCTATCATAGTGCAGTTTCAATGGCGGCCGGCTCAGCGCCGCAGTCTTTTTAAAGAATAGGGTAGGCTCTTTTGTATTTTGGGGGTAGGGAAAACAATGGAGGTAGGGGGGGGCGTATCGAGTTCGGCAATCGATGTCCTCTCATGTTGAACATCGATCTTACGACTTTGCCGATCCATCGATGTCGTGCCTATCGAGCCCAGCCCTAATTGTTCCCTTTAAATTGTATTTAATAATTAACGTTTTGACTGCCGAAGATCAGGCAACAAACGGTGCTCTATTGGCGGAATATGGCACTAAAATGACGTCACGGTACGAAGGAATTTCACCATGTGCAATGTCGTCATGCGAAAAGCAATCATGACGCCATCTCATTGATATGTCAACACTAGCGGCTCTCTAGCGCCATTGTTTATGCAGTGAGCGACAAAGTGAAAATGAATTAGGCCTACTTGTCTTTCCATGCATCAATTTCAATGCGGTTTGAATCGTTAGAACTGCTACAATTAATTCTATACGTTTTTTAATTCTTGTTGAAATCTGTTGCGAAATGACGATTTTGCAACAGGTTTTTTGCCATTTCTGATCAATCGCTATATTCGTACTGTGTGGTTATTGCACACATATAAAGCTCATATCAAGGGGTTTCCAATATGTACAAGTAAAGAATCACATAACGGATAATAAATTCATAACTTTTGTCAAAGTTTGTGACTGCATTTGAAGGGAAAATCAAATGTAGAAATGTCATTGAGCTGCGAGAGCATTTAAGGCTTTGCTTTCTCGTCACATAATTCTACTTTCTAGGCTAATCCGACCGGCTAATCTAACCTAGATCATCATATTAATTAGGATTTGGGTAGTAATGCCTAATGGGCAATTTGTTTGTTTGTTTGTTTGAGATCCGCAACCGCATTTTTCCTGCAGGGTCAACTCCCGAGGGAGGACCTACGGAGATCACCCCTACCACCCAGGCCACTCGTCACCCCCGGGCCTTGTCTCACTTTCTGTTCCCTCTCCCCCAGTTCTATTGTCATGCATCCTGCATCAGGTCTAGGGCTCCCGCGATACACTCGTATAGTAGCTGCACCGCGGATTTCCTATAGTCGTTAATACATTCGTATTCACCACGTACTGTATTCGTGAGAGCCCTAATCAGGTCCGTACCCTCCCATGTCCTCCTGTCCTGTACATATATCCTATCGAGTCTCTGGTCTGTCCCTTCCTTGTTTTCCTGTCCTACACATATATTCAAACCCCACAGAATAGTCGGCCCCAACTATCTACAGCAACAGTACAACTACCACCACTGAGTCGACTGACAGTTGTGACAGACACAGCAAACAAGTTACAAACTCCACTTGTTTTGCCCATGTCCCAAGGAATTTTTTGTCAACACTGCAAAACGTTGACCTAACGCCGCTTCAACAGCTCCCCTATAACTAAGTCCAGATTGCCTGCTACACAATCTACATTAATCATTATTCAAAGATAAACAAACCAGGGATTTCAGAGTCGTCCTCCGTCGCCATGTTGGTCTCCTAAACAACAATGAAGTACCCGGACGTCTCGTTCTTAACCAGCAGGTGCGCGAGAATCTAAGTACCGCATCGATTGTTCTTGTCTCGCTTACGATATGTCGATGATTCCAAATAGTTTAGTACGTCTCTTTCCTTATAGAGGGCGTGGAAATTTGAAGATATATGCTGCCACGCCCACGGAGCCATGCAGTGGGGGCGAACACAGATCAACACCACAGGCACAGGCATAGAACGTGTGGGCGGCCGGGATGGGGGCATGAGGGGAGTCAGGGGCCCGTCGGTGACCTGGGGGACAAATGCGGGTTACACGGATAAAAAAACAGCTTTCATTCAGGCACAATAAATGAAAACACGATCACGTTATTTATTGATAGACATTCCTATAGATCTACAGAGAAATTCTATTTTTTCTCTAGAATTGAGGTTTTCCAGGGCTTCATTTGTTGACCATTGTTTTTTGGACAATTAATTAGTGTCTTGTACACACTATACCTATGCAGATGTAATAATACTCTGGTGATACTATAGGGTCGTTATAAAATCTTTACTTAGTTTAACGCCTACATACTTTTCCTAGCGATTAGAGCATTTTGTGACCAGGGTGACTGCATAGACCATCTTCAAGCACGGGCTTTGATTAATGGCTGAATAGTCAAACAATCCGTCACAGAGAGGAATAAACACAGACTGATAAAATACTAGTAGTAACCCGGGCCCCGGGAAATTGACCGGCAGATGACTGGGCCTGCCTAGCCTAGCCTTTTAATTCCGTCCAACAATTAGCTGTGGCTATCCACAGGTATTTGTATCTGTACAAGTGTCTTATGGTATAATTTTACTTAAAAATTCGTCCTGTATAGTTATGATCGTTATAGTGACGTTGGCCACCCTCTTGATAAGTCTCAGACGAAGTTTCAGCGTCCTACGATCTTTACAAGCCAAGAAAACACCACATGAACACTTGTACAGATACAAATACCTGTGGGCTATCTCATAGAGTATCGCTCATCTTGTACTGCCTACATCATATTACTCCCACATAATGTTATCAGGTTATTAATTAGAAGAAAAACACATTCTAGAAAGAAATTGAAAAATAACAATAAAACCAACAACAACAAAACAACAATGTTTGCACATGTAACAATCGGTATTGGGTTCGCCGGGTTTCTAGTATACCAATAACGTTGGTGGTAAATATTCACAAGATGACTGCAAATACAAATGTTTCTAGATAAGATGTATTTTACCTTGTAACTCATACCACACAAATTGAAAGTGATACGCCGTCAGTCATATAAAAGTGCACATATGGACGGATTATGCATTATACGTTTGCAAAAACGTTGGAATGCCGTCTGCACACATTTCTTATATTATGTTTACAAAATGTACTTCTTTCGGAAGATTTTTTTAACCATGAACACTGATGATAGAATGCAACATTTCACTAGCAGGACTAGATATCCGTCCATACATTATCCATAACATTTATTGGATTTTACTGAAGAAAATTACATTCTTTGCATTACTATTAACTCACTCCCCAAAATGAACTTTCTATCTTTTGCATCTATTGAATAATTTGAATTTGCCATCAATTCAAAGTATGCACAAAGGTTATATTTCAAATCTATGCGACTTAATTTGTTCAGTATCAATGGACAAGCCACGCGAATAGGCCTGACCCGGTTAAGAGGGTCCAGCAGCTTATAGCTGAAAGTGATACAAGCAGCCGGCTAGCTCACACTAGACAACATACAGATAGGGGGCTACCAAGTTACAAAAGTCCAGATAATTCCAGTTAGGATTTTAGAAAATTAACAAAACTTGCTAAGTATATTGCTTAGATTATGCTGATACTATATATGAACATTTTGTAGTCTGAGTATTACATGTTTTAAGTAATACTACCTCAAACACCAACATGTAGGACCTAGCTTAACTTAGCCACATAGGATATACAGAAAACTAACTGATGAATATTGTGAAATGCTCCCCCTAATACTAAATGTTCATTTGGTTGCTTTTAAAAAGAATATGCCTGTATATGTATGGTGGGCTTCTCAACTGCTATCTAGACAGCATTATGTAGGGACTTGTATCAAACCTTATTTCCCCATAGTCGGCACTGTTCAAGGTAATCCCTTGAGGGTAATGTCTAGCTTGATTTCCCACTTACAATGCTTTATAACTGTTTTATTGTATGATGACAGATTTATAATCAAGTAATACAGTATGTGTGTGGTAAGAGGGGTCATTGTCATGTCCACACAGGTCAAAAAATGGATGTTACTTTTTCTTCTCGTTCAGTTCAAGAGCTACAAAACTTCTTAAAATTTAGAGGGGTTTTAATAACTTGGCAGAGAAAACGTGATTTGGTGCGCTTATATCAGGCTGCTCATGACATTAGTATTGAAATAGATGGCTTTCTGGAGGATAGAGAAGAGGTTATTGGAGAGAAACTTCAAAATTCATATCTTTAAAATAATGTAAGATAAAAAAAATCATGCAACACTGAATAGTTCTTACAGTCATACATATCTTTTTACATTGATCTTTTTAAAAATTCAACAGCCCATGTGGTCTCTACCATAATCTTGGATATTGGAGAACCATGGAAATATTCATTTTCATTGTTTTGTATCACTTAAAGTAATTTTTGAGGTAGAGAAGCCTTAATGTTTAGAGATGAGTATACTCTTCTAGCACTCTCCATGGTGAGTGGTAGTGGTCACTGCTACTGGGACCCAGAACCTGAATATGTACCCTCCTTTCTTGGCGGACAGAATGTCCGCTGGTCTGCATGTATCACCAAGCACCATTTAGGACACTGCACGTGCCTTAACGGGATCACTCCTATTCCCTACAAACCACATGCAAAATATCGCAACATCTAACGCAACGTCGAACTACGTTCAAATGAATTACGGGATCCTATGTACAACCAATGCGGCCTCCACCATCGATATGATATCAACCCTCGCTTCTCTTCTCGTGTTGCTAGTGTTATATACCTGTTTGGCATATCTCTCGTTCTATTTTTGTAAATATCTTTCCAAGGAGTGGATAATTCTTTAGATTCTGTAATATTGTTCCACATGGATCAATTGTCGTTGTACCACCTCATATGATAAATGGTTAAATTTTCTTTTCGATCGTGATAGTTATGCGTAAGTACCGTGCGTTGATCACTATGGCAAGCAGCCACGGCACTCTAGTCGATGAACGTGTGGGCGGATGGGGGCATAAGGGGAGTCAGGGGCCCGGGGGTGACAAGGGGGACAAATGCAGTTTACAGGGATCCAAACATACAAAACAAAAAATAAACAGCTTTCATTCAGGCACAACAAATGAAAGCGCGATCAGGTTATTTATTGATCATAGAAAAGACATAACCAATGTGCTGCTAACATGGTGTGGATGGCAACTGGTCCTGTTAACACTTTCTCGTCGCATAAAGGCTATAGGCTATGTCATGTAACCGGAACTTTTTGAGGATAAAGTCAAATCCTGCCACGTTAGTGATGAAAACGTACTTAACACTTCTGATCACTATCCAATTGAAGGCACATATCGTTTTCCTTGGAGAAGCTTCCATGCCAAGTGAAATCGATTGGTGGTAAAACTTAGATGGGACAAAATGACCTATGATGGGATAATATGAGAATATCAGATACCTCTTAGTCAAGCGTTGGAAAATATGTCATTAGCAGCTACCTTACTGCTAACTGAGAGTAGTAGACAGGGAGTGGGCACTTTGCATGCATCATCAAATTTCGCTGCCTCCCACTATGAGTCATAGATAACCTGTGTACCCTGCCTGCTAACCCCATCTCCTTGGCAACCTATCTGACCTAGGTAGGATAACATTCTGTGTACCCAGCCAGCCAGTCAGTCAGTCAGCCAGCCTCTTTCTGAAAAAAATCACGTGACCAATACTTCCCCAGGCTACACCGCGTAACCCGAGGCGCACATACCCTAGGTACTAGCATGCTGTGCCTACGGGGTTGCGGATCAAGGGGATGTATTTCTCTGCTGCTAATGACATATGCGCGCCAACAGCCAGATAAGCTATTAATAGACTAAAATGGCAGCTCCCAGTGCCTCCCTTTCTTGTATGTTAGGATGTGTTTGAGCAACAATATACTTCTTGTGTGAAGGTTGGCAGTGGTTGGAACTTGGGTTAAGTAGAGAATACCCTAAGAAACTAGTTGGGCCCATGTTTTATTCATGGTGGAATTGTCCTACACGAGACGCCCCTTTTAAAGAAATTACCTATATTTAGAAGAAATGACTCAATGTTGACAAGTCTTATAAAGGTCTCAATGTTTGTTGTAGTTTTGACCACCTTTCGTGTGTTCAGCGAATCAAGGTAAGACATGTACATTTCACCCTTCACTCACTCTACAAGAAAGGTAACTTTCCCCATTGTTTCATCCAATGTATACAATTGAGCCAAAATAATCATGATATCTAAATCTTACTAAATTTGTATTTTCCAAATCTAAAATATGTGTTGATTGGGTGAAGTTACTAGTTCAATCTGTCTAAAGCCCATCTCATATTTAGTACAACTTGATGAACTATGTATATTTATTCTTACTACTTGTATTTTATATATCATTCACCTCAAAATATACTACAAAAGGGACTTACATGTTTTGACATCTTGATTAAGGTGTCAATATTTGTTTAAATTCTGACATGTTCACTTGCATGTCAAGTTCTGAAACACATAAGATTTACATTTACAAGATCAGAGCGTGCGTGGAACATACTAAAAAGTTTTAAAAACAAGAAGAAAATATATCATTTTTCTCTTTTTGATTCACAACAAAAATGCCAGAGCCAATGATTTATTCAAAATGTAAATGATTACTTATATATAGCCTTTGTAATGTAAGAGCATAAAACCCCATGAACAACCAGGAAAGATCTTATCGGTCGAGTTATTAACACCACTTTATAATAGTTTAACTCGGATCATCGGATTAATTTGTTACAAGCCCTGCGGGTAGGGCGCTGGCGGTAAGACTTACAATGAGAGGATATGCTTACCTTAAATGGAAGTATGAAGTATGGATTTGTCACCGATTTCTTCATTGCTGTGATGACACTAAACATCGATGCAAAACCAATTATCTCCTATCATCGGTTGGTTTGGGTCAACCCATCGATTATGAAACCATACCGATTCCAATCCCTAGATGTTACTTTGTTTTGCTATGTACATGTCAACTTCTTCACCCACAGTGGTCAGAAAAGGCTCGCCCATTGGGGAACTATCTTCGTAAAAAACATATTTTGGTAGTTTCAAATGTAAATGTAAATTGAAAAAAATAACGAGTTGATAGTTATATGATATTTAAACTTTGCAGTGCACGTGATTAGTCAATTAATATTGCTTGTTTCATATCTCTGGTAAAAACGTTATGCAAATGCTATAGCAGGTTCTGATAATGCGTTTTAATATAAAGTAATAGCTCAAATAGGAAGGAAACAATCATCATTGTATCTTCGTCACCATATAAACGCAAATACTATTATACAATCCACTAAGGATTTTATAAAATTGCCGATTAAAGAAAGGGCTAGCTTATATCTAATCTTCATCATATTAAGTCAATATCTGTGAAAGAAAATTATGAAATATATACGCGACCACTGTAAACCACATGTACTCACACAAATTAGATATACAGTAATTGCCAGTAATTACTGGTAATCTCTTATCTTTGCAACCAAATCTCCATTTTAAAAGAATGGTATTCTTTTGCTACCAAATTACCATTCTTCAATTCTTATTCAAAGAATGATTATCTGAAAGTAATGCAAGAGCCCTTTCTCGCTACGAGCAATTCACGCAGTTGGACACGGGGCGAGTTCACTAATTGATATGGTTTCTGTTCGGCAATTCAAGACAAAACATGTCATTTGAGATACTGTATAATTTCAGCACAAATACCCTCCAGCAGGTATGTAAAGCGAAATTCTTAGCACTAGTATACAGCAAGCATTACAAGCGCTGTAGGCCGAATGTATGATATTCGGCCCCCCGCTCTATCTCCCTGGTACCCTCTCTGATATGTGGAAGTTTCTCTAATTCATTGAGTAAAAGACACTTAATTTCTGATCCCCTTCACCATCATCAGATGCTATGTGATCTTTCTCCTTACGAAAGAGGGTGGAAATTCGGATTTAACTCTTTCCCGACTGCGGCAAGATTGCGGTAGGTTATATAGCAATATTTTGATGATATTGCAATATTTTGAGAACAATTAATTCGAATATAGATTATTGCTCGTGTTGTGTCAGATAATTTCCCTCAAAAATAGTTTTAGAATATCAGTATGTGATGATGAGTTGAGTATGATCCTGCCAGACAATATGTGCACTCTGCCAATAATTGTTGGCTGGCCATATATATATATATATATATATATATATATATATATATATATATATATATATATATATATATATATATATATATATATATATATATATATATATATATGGATGCCAATATTTGTTCGTAATGTTTTCCCTCGTTTACTTGTGGGATTGCCACATGCCAGTATATACATACATGCAGTAAATGTGAATATAGATCTCGCCATCAGCACTGCAGCAGATAATATCAACCTTCAGGAAACTTCCACAGCAGAAGCCAAGCGATGAGATGGGGTCCTTAACCCTACCAATGCTGAGGTTACTTTCATCTAAAGCACGATACAAACATTTTTTAAAACCATCTAAACCCCGTCATTTTGGTATTCACTGGAAAGCTCTCGCTAAGTACTCTCAGATAAGTACCCATGTACCAGGGTTTCAATCATTTTGTAGGTATTTTGAATCATTTTGCCAAATGAGCTACCAGTAGCATAAGGGTCGAAATGCCGTCCAACAACACCTTCATACCTATATATTGTCATCCACCATCATTTGTCGATTTTCTAGTAAAATAAAATCTGGACTAACCATAAATAAACAAACACATGTATATCTATCTATCTATCCATCCATCCATATATATATATATATATATATATATATATATATATATATATATATATATATATATATATATATATATATATATATATATATATATATATATATATATATATATATATATATCCACTAAACATTGTATAAGCTTTCATCGTCAGACCTCCTTTGAAAATCTAAAATAATAAAAGGGGGTCATCCCGTCCATAAAGGTGACGCCAAAGTGGTACTAAGTTTGCAAATATCAACAGTTTCTACAATTGGTCAATTAACAAAGTACCCCACCACCAGACAGTAGGACGATATGCTATGAGTTCTTTACAATATGTACTACATTATTTTTCAATGACAATTATCAAAACTCATTATATGTATTAAGACATTTTGACTGTTTGAAGTGTTCAACTTGGACAACTCGGATGGTTCACATTGTTCCTATATCTGGCCTTGGAGACATGGTCTGAGGTATTTTTTGTCTATATGGAGTGTTCATCTGGGATTACTCAGATGGTTCCCCACATGTCCTCTTCCCAACGTCCCCCTCTCTCTCTCTCTCTCTCTCTCTCTCTCTCTCTCTCTCTCTCTCTCTCTCTCTATATATATATATATATATATATGTATATATATATATATATATATATATATATATATATATATATATATATATATATATATATATATATATATATAGAGAGAGAGAGAGAGAGAGAGAGAGAGAGAGAGAGAGAGAGAGAGAGAGAGAGAGAGATCAATACTTATTTAAAAGTTCAACTTACTTTATTTGTCTTTACGTAACCTACTACATGTAGTATCATTCTAGAACATCTTTTCTACATTGCATGAAAAGTTCTTTTACGCCATTTTGTATCCAGTTGACCTTTCTAGTGCAACTCCATTGCATTCCCCTTTATGTTACATATTGTATCTTATATAACGTAAATAATATTTCTTTTGCAAATATTTACTCCCCCAGAATGTTTCGTCCCTATGGAAAATAAGCTAGGGCAACTTTGAAAGACAACTGCTTCTTGTGTTCCAGGCCAATACCTAGAACAATGGAGGTATTAACGGGGTTTGCGGTGTGCTGCACACAAACAATTGGGGTTTATGGACAAAAGGGGCTGTGCCTTCGCAACATGAAATATGATCAATGCTAGTGTGGGATACAATTCTATAGAAACGTATCACCGTGTTCAGCGTTTAGAAAAAGGGTAGACAAAGCACGCCTTATGTGCCTGCTCTTTCGAAGGTTCTTATCTGCGTCACGAATTCATCCCACCTTCTAGTTCAACAAGTACGTTATACCTTATGCATTGACCAATTGTGCATAGATTATCAGTGTAAGAACAGCCGGTATAGAATCAAAATGCATTTGGGCATCACACTTTTGATGATGTACATTTTAGCGCCAAAAAAATATTTTTTATATTTCTAGCGCCAGAATATTTTCTACATCTTTAGAATTAGGTGTCTGCTTCGATTTCCTGGGTCAATGGAGGATTACCGTATTTTCACACACACACACACACACACACACACACACACACACACATATATACACATAAATATATATATATATATATATATATATATATATATATATATATATATATATATATATATATATATATATACATATATTTACTTATGTATATATATATACGTGTATACCTATGTATATATATATATATATATATATATATATATATATATATATATATATATATATATATATATATATATTTATATATATATATATATATATATATATATATATATATATATATATATATATATATATATATATATATATATATATATATATAATTATATACAAACATAAACACATACTTACCAACATAATTGTGTGAATGTATGTACGTATGTGTGTGGGGGGGAGGGGGGTCGGCATTATCGTAGTCCATATTTTGTCTATATTGGCGCGCTGTATAGTATATAGACTGGGTGTCTGGGGTCCTCACTGGAAGCTGTAGGGACTGAGATGCACATATGCATTTCAAATTCAAAAAGCATAGTTATACGGGATGGGCACCTTTGTTCTTCGTGTCTTTCCCATAAGTCGGTACTGATTCGCTATTCTGTATCGCTATTCTGTTATATTGGTGCGCTATATAGGCTGGGCTTCTAGGAGCCTCACTCGAAGCTGTAGGCACTGAGATGACGGGAAATGAATTGATAGGAAATGGTGTCATTTCGGTGCATTTGTACGGCAGGTTCACTTCCCTACACGTACTACAGCACTCCTTGACCCTGGGGGGAGTCACGAGGCTCCTATTAGCCTATCAGACCCCAGGGGGCACCGTCGCGTGGGACGGGGATTTTCCACCCGCCAAAAACGTGATTCTGCAACCACATGGCATTCTAGTCTCTGCAGCACAGGGTGGAACATCTCTGTCAGACGGCACGCAAATTTTTTGAATTTTCAACAAGTGGACCACTTTTTCTCCACTTCGTGGCACTATTCAGCTATCACCACAGACACAGTGATGTATCAGCGCTCATACTCATGCCGTGCGTGTGGTGGGAATCACCCCCCTCCTACTGGCAGAAGGTGCCCAAATATCGAGGGAAATGACACCCAGATGGCTACAGACAATGGTAATGAGTCGCCCCAGTTTTCTGAAGAGGAGTCGGAGAACTCACAGGAGGGGTCCGAGGCTGAATTGGTAGACAACGAGGCTGCTGGGCATGAATATGTGGTGTCTGATCAAACTGATGATGTCAACCCCAGCGATGTGGCTGCCCAGAGACATAGTGAACTTTTGCAGGCAGTAAAAGGTATGGCTGATAATATGATGCACATGCAGGAACTGTTTGCACATGCCAATTTTGCTCGTCAGGCCACACCACAGCCACCCCCAATCCCACGGGGGCCTATTGCACCAGTGTCTGAGGCAGATATCAATCAGGAGGGAGCAGGGGTCCCCCTGCCTACACAGCCAGCTGCTGGGCCTGCCTCCCTGCGCCAGGATGAGGAGCTGATGGCCAGAGTAACTCGAAGGCTTGTCGAATTGGGAGCCCAGGCAGCCATTCCTCCTCCTACTGAAGCTACAAGTGCATCCACTGACAGGAAACCTGGTAAGAAAAGTGGGCAGGCTAGAACTGTGGAAGACACAGTACTCAGGGATATTGACTGGCCCCATTTGAATGTATATAGGGGGCCCGAACGCCGTCCTGTCAGATTTAATGATTTAAACATGCAAGAATTTACCCATGGTTTCATGGTCATGGTGCAGAATTGCAAAAATAACTTTAATCAGGATGTCATGTTTGACATACTGCGTGACATGATGGAAGATGCTCTAAATTACCCTTGGGAAAATGTGAGAAATTTCTACAGGATTTTGGCCTCATATGTAGAAATGGACAGACTTGAATGGAGCGACCATGGCAGGATCCAGGCCCTGAGACGACAATACGCCCAGTCTACCACTGTGTTGAGCGCTGGGGGGGCATCCAAGTCCGATAAGCCTAAGTTTACTGCCAGGTCAGTGGCCACTAATGCACGCACGTGCCATGCCTACCAGCGTGCTGAATGCCAGGAACGGGGGGATCATAGCGGCTATCTCCATGCCTGCGCATATTGTGTTCGCCAGACAGGCCAAGCTTATCCACACGCCGAGAAAGACTGCCGCCGTAAAATCAATGATGGGTCAAAAAACGAGAGAGGGGGGCCTCCGGCCCCCCAGTAGTGAAGTATGTTCCTCGCAGCGCTCCTGCCCCTCTTAGTGCCATCAGTGATACCCCCGGTTTGTTGCAGGACACTATGAGCGGAGCCCAACATACATTGTCAACTAATACCTGGGCCTCTGGTGTGCAGCGGCGCACTGTGGGCGGGTCCACTACAGCGGCTGACGGCTTCGGTACCTCAGACTTGGTTCCGCAACGACTCGGGCCAGTGGGCACTGGCCCAGGGCACACAGGAGACTTTTTGGTGGACGGTGCAGACGTTGGGCCGGTGAAGATGGACATCAATGGTTGTGAGAGACGTTCTGCCGGGTGCGATCCAACGGCGCCCCCTTTCTATCCGGCAGTCCCCCTGGATCAAGATGTCATGGTCGCGCCTTCTACAGCTGCCGGGGAGTGGGTAAGTGCCTCTAATCCTCCCTATCTTGCTTCAGAGAACGGCTCTTCCACGTCTGGTGTTCCTAGTATACAGGTTTTTTCCCCCCATAGCAGGCCAGGGGGGTGTGGCATAGCCTTAGACGGTAACGTTGCCATCTCGGGGGGTGTGGGGGATCTCATCTCTAGTACACCCAACTTCGATACGCAGAGTGATATTCCAGCTAGTGGTGTTGCTCATGTGGCACAGACAGGAGGTATCTTATCAGAGGGAGACCATTGTCGCCCTGCCCAGCGTACTGACTGTCCCAATGAATATCTACTAGGCATCTATAACAGAGTGCTAATGGGGGATTCCTATAATGCTGACAGTGCTAGGATTCCCGTTCCCTCGGGCTTGCGACTTGACCAGTGGGCTAAGTATCTTGAAGATGATCAAGACAGGGGCCTTTGGGCGTTTCTGGCCTATGGTTGGCCCATCGGTTACTATCCCGGGGGGGACCTGTTCCCAATTTCTCACAACCACCCCTCTGGTGTGGCTTTCCCTGCTGATGTTAACTACTACCTGGATAAGGAGCTCTCACACCTAGCTATGCTCGGGCCGTTTCGCCAGCCTCCCTTCCCCCAGTACCACACCAGCCCTATAATGAGTCGGCCCAAGAAGGATAGTAGTCACCGGCGCATAATAGTTGACCTGTCATGGCCCCCGGGCGGCTCTGTCAATGATGGGATTCCCAAAGATACCTACCTGGGGGATCCTGTGGTTTTTCGCCTCCCCACCGTAGACTCCATGGCCGATCGCCTTAGAAGGTTGGGTAGGGGGGCCTACATGTATAAGTCCGATCTGGCTAGGGGGTACCGCCAACTCAGGGTGGACCCCAGGGACTGGCCCATGCTGGGTATCATACATGACGGTTTGTACTATTTTGATATTTGCCCCCCCTTTGGCATGCGTAGCAGCGCCATGTTCATGCAGCGCACCACCTCTGCCGTGACTAGATTTCAGGCAAGGAAGGGGTGGGAAATTGATGCCTACATCGATGATTTCGGTGGAGCAGAGCTGGAGTTCAGTGATGCGGGGGCGGGTCTCACCTCCCTTCAGGATACTTTTCGGGATCTTGGTTTAGAGGAGGCTGGGGATAAGATTGTGCCCCCCACTCAAGTCATGGTGTGGTTGGGAATTGAATTCAATTCCAATGAGATGACAATGTCTATACCCCCCCAGAAGATGGCAGAGGTCAGAGGGATGATGGCCGACTGGCAGGAGCGCTCCCATGCCAATAAGAGGCAAGTCCAGAGTTTGCTGGGGATAGTTAATTTTGTGGCAAGTGTGTCTCCCCCGGCAAGGGTTTTTTCTAATGGCATGTTACACTTTCTGCGCGCAATGCCCGACACTGGGTTGGTCGAGCTCTCCAGGGAGTTTAGGGAAGACCTACAATTTTTTATCAACATCTGGCCAGGGTTCAATGGGGTCTCCATCATAGATAAACAGCCGCTGCAGCCCCACGAGTATGTGGAGCTGGATGCTTGTCTGAAGGGCTGTGGCGCCATCTGTGGGACTCAGGTGTATATGACTGAGTTCCCCCCCGCCATATTAGCCATGGGACTGCACATTGCTTGCCTCGAGATCCTAAACATCGTGGTGGCAGTGCGGGTCTGGGGGGCCGATTGGAGGGGCCGAATAATACAGGTTTATTGTGACAATAGCGCCTCCTGCACCGCTATCCAGACGGGAAGAGCCAGGGACCCCTTCATGGCCGCTTGTGTCAGGAGGATATTTGAGGCAGCGACATCGGGAGATTTTGAGGTACTGGTGTCCCACAGGCCTGGAGTCGAGCTGGAGAGTGCAGATGCTCTCTCCAGGGCTTGCTTAAATGACAATTTTAAACGCAAAGCCGACTTACTTATAGCTAGTAACAGTTATTCCATTGTCTCTGTCAGTCAAAATGCATTCAATGTCCTGTAAATTTATCTGTTTTTTGCAGAGATAATCACGGATCTCCACAATCTGCAGTCACAGGCTCAGGGCACCTATCACAGCGTTTACAGGCCAGGTACTTTGCGTAATCATGCCACTGCCGCACGACTGTTTTTGGCCTTCACTTTTCATTTCGCACTGCATGATTTTCCAGCATCCCCTTCCAATCTAATTCTTTTTGCACAGTTTTTGGCTCGCCAGTTTAGATCACCTGCTTCTGTGATTAATACCGTGTATGCGCTCAAGACTGTTCACTCGAGGTTGGGTTTTTCTACTGCGGCGTTTTCACATTTCCAGGTGCGGTCCTTCCTCAAGGCCCTTCAGTCCTCCTACCGACACTTCCCCGTTAAAAAGCTCCCTCTCTCCCTTCCCCTCCTCCACCGCATTGTCTCTGTTTCGTCTTTACCCCCTTCCTTAGCCCCCCTTTTCCTCGCTCTCCTAACTCTCCTCTTCCACACCCTCCTCCGCCTCTCCTCCGTCCTTCCTGCGTCCCAGAACCTTTTTGACCCTACTCGCCACCTCACGCTGGGTGACCTTTTCCCTTACAGGGGGGGGTTTGCTGTCCTCGTCAAATGGACTAAGTCCCGGCAGTTGGCCCATCAGGCTTATGTTGTCCCTTTGGGGAGAGTCGTAGGCTCTTCCCTGTGCCCGGTGTTAGCTTTAAGGAAGCTGGTGGACTCATACGCCTCTTCTCAACCCCACCAACCCCTTTTCTCCCTCCCTGGCTCCCCCTTCTCCCCTCTTTCTGCACCCGTTGCCCGTTCCTGGCTTCGTCAGGCTTTGGCCGCGGCGGACCTGGACCCTACCCTGTATTCCTTTCACTCCTTGCGTAGGGGGGGAGCAGCGGCCGCCCATGCAGCGGGCCACCCCCTGCAGGATGTGCAGTGTCAGGGGGGATGGGCTAGCTCTGCCGTACTTAGCTACCTCCCTGGTCTTCGCGTCCGGCGGAGTGTTGCCGCATCTCTTGCCTCTTTTCACCCCTCTAACCCTTAACTACCCCTTGCCCTTATCTAAATTTGCCCTATTTCTAAACGACAAACTTGGGGACGGGCCGCACATATTTCAGTAATACAGGAGTATAAAACTAAGTCAACAAAATTTTAACACTTTTTCTTGTAACTACCACAGTACACAGCAAAGTGTAACTCTGCAGACAATCTTGGTTAATCCTGCAGTATAATTTTATTGTATTACTTAACACTAATCGCTCTTTATTGGTGACATTGTCACAAGTGCTGCTCGTAAAGCCATTGCACAGCACACTCTTAAAGGTTTAACAGGTTAACACTACTTAAGGTAGTTCCTGATAGTTAAGATTGCTACTATGTATCAATTCGTTATTTGTTAACATTACATCCATAGGGGGTCGCAGGTTAACACTACTTAAGGTAGTTCCTGATATTAAGGTGGCTACTATGGATAAATTTGTTACTTGTCAACTTCACACCCATAAAGGGTCGCAGGTTAACACTACTTAAGGTAGTTCCTGATATTAAGGTTGCTACTATTCATCAACTCGTTACTTGTAAAATTCACGCCCATAAGGGGTCGCAGGTTAACACTACTTAAGGTAGTTCCTGATAATTAAGGTTGCTACTTTGTATCAATTCATTACTTGCCAACCTCACACCCTTAGAGGGTTGCAAGTAACATTACTTAAGTAAGTGGCTTGATGTTAAAGCTGCTACTATGTATCTTTGTTGTTACGGATCGGGCATGTTCCGTTGCCCCATATTTCCTCTGTAACTTTTGTGCAGGCAGGTGGCGCCCTCTCTAGTTAGCTTGACACCACATTTTGGTTCACCGGCTGGCGGGGAGAGGGCGCCACTTTCCTGACTGATTTCATTAGGTAAGACTTGTTAATAAAAATCTTGTTTGTTGTACCGAATACACCGAGTTAGTTGTTCCTGTCCGGGAAAATGGATAGGAAATGGTGTCATTTCGGTGCATTTGTACGGCAGGTTCACTTCCCTACACGTACTACAGCACTCCTTGACCCTGGGGGGAGTCACGAGGCTCCTATTAGCCTATCAGACCCCAGGGGGCACCGTCGCGTGGGACGGGGATTTTCCACCCGCCAAAAACGTGATTCTGCAACCACATGGCATTCTAGTCTCTGCAGCACAGGGTGGAACATCTCTGTCAGACGGCACGCAAATTTTTTGCCCACCCACCACTCCCTCTTTATTTCATTTCCCCACGTACCTCCAAGGGAGGTCTCATTTCTAAACGACAAACTTGGGGACGGGCCGCACATATTTCAGTAATACAGGAGTATAAAACTAAGTCAACAAAATTTTAACACTTTTTCTTGTAACTACCACAGTACACAGCAAAGTGTAACTCTGCAGACAATCTTGGTTAATCCTGCAGTATAATTTTATTGTATTACTTAACACTAATCGCTCTTTATTGGTGACATTGTCACAAGTGCTGCTCGTAAAGCCATTGCACAGCACACTCTTAAAGGTTTAACAGGTTAACACTACTTAAGGTAGTTCCTGATAGTTAAGATTGCTACTATGTATCAATTCGTTATTTGTTAACATTACATCCATAGGGGGTCGCAGGTTAACACTACTTAAGGTAGTTCCTGATATTAAGGTGGCTACTATGGATAAATTTGTTACTTGTCAACTTCACACCCATAAAGGGTCGCAGGTTAACACTACTTAAGGTAGTTCCTGATATTAAGGTTGCTACTATTCATCAACTCGTTACTTGTAAAATTCACGCCCATAAGGGGTCGCAGGTTAACACTACTTAAGGTAGTTCCTGATAATTAAGGTTGCTACTTTGTATCAATTCATTACTTGCCAACCTCACACCCTTAGAGGGTTGCAAGTAACATTACTTAAGTAAGTGGCTTGATGTTAAAGCTGCTACTATGTATCTTTGTTGTTACGGATCGGGCATGTTCCGTTGCCCCATATTTCCTCTGTAACTTTTGTGCAGGCAGGTGGCGCCCTCTCTAGTTAGCTTGACACCACATTTTGGTTCACCGGCTGGCGGGGAGAGGGCGCCACTTTCCTGACTGATTTCATTAGGTAAGACTTGTTAATAAAAATCTTGTTTGTTGTACCGAATACACCGAGTTAGTTGTTCCTGTCCGGGAAAATGTGCGTATAGTCTGCGTTAAAATCCTTTTCTTCCGTACTTTAAGAGAGAGTTCCAAAGAAAGTAGTCCCAATTCCTCTAAAGCTTTATTAAACTTAAGAGGTAGTTTCTAAATACTTGCAGAAATCCTTCCAGAGATATGATCACAGATTGGTGGGTTATTACCTAAAATAAATCTTTAAACCATTGGAAGCGTTGATGACATTACGTTGCCGCAAGTCACTGCACAGATTAGAAGCAATCTCTCTCTCTCTCTCTCTCTCTCTCTCTCTCTCTCTCTCTCTCTCTCTCTCTCTCTCTCTCTCACACACACACACACACACACACACACACACACACACACACATATATATATATATATATATATATATATATATATATATATATATATATATATATATATATATATATATATATATATATATATATGTCGTGGTAGAAACTGCGATTCAGTAAAAGCTGTGATAGTATTGACATGTTTAGCAATTTATGGTAACCCATAGTTGCAGTAGTAGGATAAAAAAGTTTTTTGTGAGTATTTCAAAGCACAAAGCACCTTTATCTCTTCATCAAGGCACTTACAATAGATAACTAATTCGTTCACCTTTGATTTGAATAGCACCATTTAAATTTAATGAACATGCAACGTATTCTGTCACAATATTACTTCTTGAAGTCTCCAAATCTCTTTTATGCAATCTATCATGCAATCTTTCAATATAATCACCTATCATTCAACAGTTATATCTTGCTATTTATACATAGTTAACTCCCAACAGATACTGGTACACTGTGACATCATGAAAGGGCTTCAAATATCTTTAACACAGTCACACAATAGTATAACCGGTTATACAGTATTATGAAGATACTATATCTATTTATTTCAATATGCAAAGTATTGAATAAAATAAAATATTCATTTCTTCATTCAGTTGTTCTTTTACCCATTGATTCTCCGAGTTCCTCTAGAAAGTTTAGTCTACTACTCTCATATTTTTGAAAATAACTTAGCAATAAAGCGAAAGTTCACAAAATATTTGAAGGAGAGTTGGTGTATGGCATCTGATCAACATTTCTTGTTCAAATATGTTTTTCAGAAAAATGTTTGTAGTAAAATATCTCCAACATTGTCAGGCCTGTTATGGACGTTCTGAGTGTAAACGGGATATATAAATATATATATATATATATATATATATATATATATATATATATATATATATATATATATATATATATATATATATACATACATATATATATATATATATATATATATATATATATATATATATATATATATATATATATATATATTTATATATATAGGAAAATTACAGATTTTCAAAAACTAATTATGGTCCGATGTGCTCGTAAACTAACACCTTATAGGAAAGTTTGCACTAAATCGAATCTCTACAATCAATAAAAAATAGCCCACTTGCTCCTGTCCCGCCCTTCAACAAAAGATTTCCTCTTCAAAAAATCAAAACTCATTTTCAGAAGTTTCACCTGGAACAATACGCCTCCAAAGTTCAGAAAAGAAATAGTGGAAGCTAAAATAAGTGATTGAGGTATACGACTTAACACCATAGATAATTTTTATATAGCTCTTAAAATTAGTTTGGCCAAAAGATTGAACAGAAGCAATTCAAAATGGACTATTCTTACAAACTCTTTGGAACTAGGTGATACTTTTATTTACGATTTAGACCAGCTTGATAAAAAACATACATTGCAATGATAGAAATTCGTAGAGCTGCACTGACCACTCACGAACTCGAGTGGCTCGAGCCCTAAGGCAAACTCGCCGAGCTCGAGCTGAAATGTTCAAATCGTGAGCTCGTCTATGTTGGGAACACAAACGTAACACAGAGCACCTAACTAACATTACTAACATTCATAACTGCTTATCGCTGTCATGCCCTATTTACAATCTCCAGTGTATACATTCAAGTGGTGTTGAGTGTTATACTGACCTTTGTACCTCGTCATCACGTTTTAAAATTAAATAAATATGGCAATGTTAATAAATCTCCGCCAATAAATATTCATTTCTTTATAGCTGGGCTAGAAAATAGGTATTTTGTTGGAAAATCTGAACGTCCGTGAGCTCATGAGCTCATGAGCCAAACGGGTGGTGAGCTCATGAGTTCATCTCCCTCCGTGAGTGCAGCTCTAGAAAATCCATTTTGGATTTCTAAAATTAATAGTCTCAACAAGCTTTGGCAGTCAGGCTTAGTCCTCGTTAGTGATGTCATTATGGAAACACCCTTTTGGTTTAATCCTATGCTCAGAATTGTCTTTAAATGCAAATGGTTCTCTGAAGGAATAATAGTTGTTGGTGAAGTTTAATTCCATTTTCAGTATTAAGAGAAACATTTCAGAATATGGCAGCTTTTGTTCAATAATTCGAAACTTCTTAAAATATGAATAAAAGTAATGTCTTTCTCAATATATTGTTAAGTAAGGAACCAAAAGTAGTTTCAAACGTATATACAGGCATTCATGAAATTAAAAGTCTATAATTGCTGACCTATGAGGTAATTGGAATCAACATCAAGATTTTTCAATTGATAGCATTAGCGTCTCTCGATCCTTTAATAAAACATCTCAAAATTATTGATGGCGTTAACCCTTAGTATGTACAGTTTAGAATTCCTCATAAACACTTGTTTAACAATGACAAATTATACTAGATGGGAATTAAAACAGCCCAAAGTGTACAGTATGTGACAAAGATGTCGACAGTAATGTTCATATACTCTTAGATTGTAGGGAACCTCAAAACGTGGCTAGATGTGCAATCATGGATTCAACAACTGTGATATGAAGACTTTACATTGACTAACAAGAAATTATTATGGGAGACCTCAGAAGTCATCACAAAGTCATTAAATCATAATCTTATCTGGCAGGGTTTGTATGCATTTAGCAAAAATTAAAGAAATATCTCGAAACTTCTTTTTCCTTAAAAATTACATAATGAGAGCATATAGTATGGAGACATATAAAGCCACCTCCACAAGTCTAATCATCTAATTATAAAGTTAGTGTCTCACTTGTCGTAATAGAAGGCTGCCACCTACTTGCCTGTTTTTATAGATTATTTCTTTTTAGTATTTATAGTAATGTGCATATATTAGAAGGGCTCCGAATATTTTGTCTACATATAAAAGTGTGAAGTGTTTTTCGTTTGATCTTCTTATCCAACAATCAATGCACTCAAGAAAAGCGAAGAAAAACATCGCAAGCACTTGATTTAGCAAATGAAATCAGCGCATCATCAAATCTAGTTAATCGTTGGTGGGGGCGCAGAAAAAGAAAATTTATTTCCTTGCTGCTTTCCAGTGCTTCGGAGGGCACTGTAAGCCTTCGGTCCAGTCGGCCAAGAGCCTTAGTAGCTCGTGTTTCTTGTAGTTGATATACCGACTTAAAATAAAGATTACATTCACATTTACATTTACACATCGTCACATCGACTAACAACCTTTTGCAACATTATTAGACTTTGATTATCTTGAACTTTTACAACTGTTTTAATCAATGTCAGAAAAATGTTGATGTTTTTCAATTTTTCAAATATTAAAGACTAGAGGCCTTTTCGAGGATTTTCACAGCCGGAATTTTCTCTTTGAAAATATGATATAGGATATTAAATGACTGATGTATTAAATGTGGCATTCAAAAATCATAGTTATAATGGTTAGGCATCTTTGCCCTTGGTGTCTTTTCCACAAGTCCGTATACCAGAAGTGTGTTGCTACTGATTTACTATACGGTATTATAGGTTCTAATTTGTTGTGTGTGACATACTGCGACATATTGGATTGTTTGGCACGTCAAGGGTTTGCGGATTTATTTGTCAATTGGGATATAAACATTGCAACCTCTACTATGTTAAGTACATGTGTTAAGAGACTAATTTAAGATATACAATTAGTTTCTAAAACGTTATCATACTACGTGTTACTAGTACTTTATCCACTCAACCAACCTTTCTTAAACTCACCTAATATATGACCTCATGCTTACAATGAATAATTGAAATTCCCGTAAGTGTTTAAAGCACAGATGTGTCTTTTTTATTTTTAAGTGAACAGTTTTCCTGTATATCATATCATCATTTCTTGCCATGACAATACATTAACAGAAATAATATCTTTATTGATCATATTGCTAAAAACTAGTTACATAAACCTGAGAGTATCAGTAGGGCTTTTATAACTCGTCATCTACAACGCGTGAAATGACGGTATTGCTATCATAGTTAGCATCTTCGACCCTCTTGACATCTATATGCCCTTCATGCATTAACATAAAGTTTGTTATGGTGATGGGTACCATTGCAAGCCAGTTTAAAGCCCTGTCCCAAAACACACCTCAAAGCAGCATAATCCTATAACTAGGTGTATCTCCAGGTTCCTGAGTGTTATCAGGTAGAGAATATCATCACCACCTGTCATTATTTAATCCATATTCTGTTTTATTTCAAAATTTAAAACTTTTTTTTCAAATGACATATTCTCATTAATTACGAAGGTGATGGTTACTGCAGGTTCCGAGTTACTTTAGGGATATCATTGACTATGCCCAATAAAAAGTATTTTTTTGATTTTTTACCCCTGAAGATTTTTACAGGCCATAACATTGAAAATTCTAGTGAGAAATCTCGTGTGTGGAGGCATGGGAACCCCTTTGATAGTAATGGACATACCTCGCTGATCACTCCTGAGCACTCGAAACAAAAGAGAGTTGCACAAAGATACACATCGACGACCTCAAGACAATGGGTTGTGGTCAGGATGCTATAAATAGGTGCTAGCTATGAGCAGGTGAGGTTACCAAGTGAAGTTGGTGTGGAGATTTCTAACAAAAATTTTCAACGTTATGGTCTGTAAAAATATTCAGCAGTAAAAAATCTAAAAAATACTTTTTATTGGGCATAGTCAATGATAGCCCTAAAGTAACTCTGAACCTGCAGTAATCATCACCTGCGTAATTAATGAGAATATGTCATTTGAAGAAAAAGTTGTAAATTTTGAAATAAAACAGAATATGGATTGAATAATGGCAGGTGGCGATGATATCCTCTACCTGATAACATTCAGGAACCTGGAGATACACCTAGTCATAGGATTATGCTGCTTTGAGGTGTGTTTTGGGACAGGGCTTTTAACTGGCTTGCAATGGTACCCATCACCTTAAACTTATCAACTTACAACAGCGACGGGGAAGGGGGTTATTCTTTGATGTCTAGGACTTTCGTGCCAACATTAATGTACCTTTGAAAGCAAGACATGGTTGTTTGTATTTATACAGAGTTGTTCATTGATCTGGCATTCATCCAGTAACCTTGCTCCTGAAGAATAAGGCTTTTGTGTGATCACAATTTTGAGGAAAGTGCTACATGCAGTATCGATAAGAATCATATCCCTTTCAAAACAAAAGATACATTCACTGCACATTTAGTCATTTTCATTCGCAAGGTTTCGTACATCTCCCTCTAGCTGTAATCGTTGCATCACTCTTAAACCCAAATTAACTGCTTTGTGATAAGATTAAAGACGAGGTCACTTTCCGTTTGAGCGTCTCTGGCTGTGTTCAGTATGTAGCATTGCATTGTGTATTGTAAAGAATATAATCGATCACTGAATAAGATGTAACAATATGACAATCATCTTTATTGTACTTTGTCATGCTTGTCACCCCACTCTACTTTGTCACGTTACTTATAAAAGGCATTGTGACGATAGAAGTTTCCAGACTTGAGCCTGCAATTTAAAGTGCTAAGAGCATTTGAAACTAAGTCTAAAATAATCTCACTTTGATATATGCATTGCACAAAATCTTATCAGATCCGGAAATAGAGAAATAGGAAGTCAAAGGCCATCAGCCTTCTATAGTCAGGCAGCAACCTCCACAGTGGGACGTCAATTAAGATATCATCTATATCTCCAGAACCAACAGCCTAAAAATGTTTGCGAGCAACAGCAGTGACATGTATCCAGAGAATAGTATGTTGTCCACGTCTTTGACATCCACAGCCTTGTATGGCAACATCAGCAGCAGCTTCAATAGCACATGGGAATACCAGGAAAGCACCACGACAGCACCAAAGAAAGCAAGTTTTGTAGAACTGGTTTACGCAGAAACAACCTTTCAAGTGGCAAAAGTAATTGCCAACAACAAGTTCCATGTTCTCATAATCATATCACTGATAGGCAATGGACTGTCCTTGTTTGCAGTACGCCGAAGAATGAGAACAAGTACCTCTTGCTTCTACATTGCTAATTTGGCCATTTGTGACACCCTGGTCATTTTCACAAAATGGATAACTATAATAACTGGCTTGTACCACCTTAACCAAACGAGTTGGGAATGCAAGATAGTTAGCTACCTAATGAATGTGGCAATGTTCAGCTCTGTATGGCTCGTCGTACTAATGACAGTAGAACGTTGTATGGCAGTCATATGGCCATTAAAAATTTCAGGATGGGTAAACATGAAACGTGCTCGAATTGTTGTATCGATGCTATACGTCATACTCGCTGCATTTAATTCGTTTTATCTGGTTTCCATCGTGTCAAAACTCGATTCTAGAAATAGAATGTTGTGTACTTTTCACGAAAGTCATATGCCGTTTTATTTATCTATTTGGAGTGTGATTGATGTGGTGTTTTATGCCTATGTTCCCCAGATTCTTATATTTATCTTAAATATTGTGATTATCATTAAGTTGGCGGAGGCCAGGAAAGAACAAGCTGAAATGAGAAATGCAGCCAAATCAGAGCAAAGTCAAGGGCAAGTAACAGCAATGTTACTGATGGTGTCAATCACGTTTTTTGTGCTAACAAGTCCATACACCATATTTTTACTTTGTATTCAAAATGATGTTTGGAATTACATGGCATCCGCAAGGTCCTACGCTCAATATCTCTTAGTGAACACACTACTGCGCCTTCTGGCTGACTTAAATCACTGCATAAACTTCCTGCTGTATGTGACAACAGGTAAGAGGTTTCGAGAAGATATTATGAAATTATTCGGATGTGGAAAGGCAAACAGGTCAAACACTTCAAGCAGCAGTGTAGGCACTTCTCTCTCGTCTGTTGCAATAACAGTATCTGCAGAAAATCGTAAAGGAAAATCCAATATGTAAAGTAAATATACATATATATATATATATATATATATATATATATATATATTTATATATATATATATATATATATATATATATATATATATATATATATATATATATATATATATATATATATATATATATATATATATGTATATATATATATATATATATATATATATATATATATATATATATATATATATATATATATATATATATATATATATATATATGTATATACATACATATATATATATCTATATCTATCTATCTATCTATCTATCTATCTATAGATAGATAGATAGATAGATATAGATAGATAGATAGATAGATAGATAGATAGATAGATAGATAGATAGATAGATTGATAGATAGATAGATATGTACCAACCTAAGTCTCTCCTCTTTGAAAAGTCTCAAGGTTATTCTGACTCGTGATAAGGATTTGATGTTGCATTAGCCTCACATAAATATATGTATATATATATATATATATATATATATATATATATATATATATATATATATATATATATATATATATATATATATATATATATATATATATATATATATATATATATATATATATATATATATAAAAATAAACATTTTAAATGGGAGAGACTTAGGTTGACATTTGGCTACTTTCGAAAGCATATGTAGCCAGCTCTTGACTTTTGATTGATGTCCCATCAGAGAGAATACTGCACTCAATGAATGTTCGATTAATTCAAGAACATATGTCGAAGATTCATAACTATGAAAGGGACACCACTTGTTTAAATCATTCCTTCATGATATGATCTATGACTTTAATGGTGTGCTATTAAGAGTTCCCAAAATACAGAGCAAACCAGAACTGACAAGTCTTTTTTGGACTCATTTTAATGAATGATTGCGGAGAGACCTTTTTTCATTCAACGTGTGTCACAATTTATAATTGTTGATAGTTTAAGAGTAACGTGTGGATATACAGTGGAACCTGTCAAATTGAATACCTGTGTACAATGAACACCTGCGTACATTGAACAATTTTTCATGTCCCGGCACACTCCCATTGAAAATCAATGGGAGGCTAACTGGATACATTGAACACCTGTCTAACTTGAACATTGAACACCAAATTTGTTCCCGCAGGCCTCATTTAACCTGTCTACTTTGAACATTCTGCACTGATTTGAAACTTTTCATTGAAATTGAGGACAAATGAGGTACATAATATTAACTGTTTTGTTAAGTGATATTACTCAAATGCTGAACATGTGAAGTTTTTAACTATATGAAGAGAGTGAGATAAAGACATAGTAGAATTTGCTATGAAATGATCATGTTTCTCTAATTACCCTTGATTTTGTTTCTATTTCACCCAACCTCCAATTACTCAGAACCTGGATACATTGAACACCTGCGTACATTGAACACTTTTTCATTTCCCGTGAGTGTTCAATGTAGACAGGTTCCACTGTACATGCATTCGCGAAAATGATATAGGACAGAAGAAAGTCAGTTACGAAATTATGTATTTTCAAGAAGTTGATTATTTTAACAGGTGTCTTCGCATTATAAAAGAAAGCATTTTCACAAAGATTTGTAGTGCCCAAAAGCCATAAAAACAAGCGTAATTCACATGATGATATGGCCTTCGTGATATCTGCACTGACATTGATGTTAAGTACAATGTACATAATCTACCTGATATTATGCCTGTCACACTTACACCGACAACCAAGATGTCACTGAATGGGACAAATATCTGTGGGAGGACATTTCTGCGTGCTTTCGAATGAATCCATTTGCCTTCGCTAAGGGATACATACATGAGATTATAGTTGAATATATGGACTCATCATGAACTCTGACTTTTGCATTCGTAAAACCACATCAAATAATGGATCCGATGCTGTAGGAAGGATTTACTTGTACATTACTCTCATGTTGTCCGACAACCTACTTGGGAGATAGGATGTATCAGCACGAACTTTGTTTTTTAGATAATATTGGTGGTATTGTTCGGTATAATAAAAACAAATATGACATTTGTGTATTGATGTATTAATGTATTGCGCGTCATACATTTCAGGCAATAAATACTTTTTACAGCCTGATTTTAGTATCATATACACGAAGTTTGATACTGGTTTTACGTTAAGGTGTGCTTTCGATATATGTGCTTGTATTTCATAGTGTTTGAAGATAGTGGTGGGGTACTGTTATACACATATTACCGTGTATACTCACTTTTTATTAGATGAAGCCATGATATCTGCCTTTCTCTCTACACAGCAGAGGAATGACAGACGTTTAAGAACACTCTCTACATGGAATTCCTGGCAATTCATTGTCTACTTAGTACGTCCTATTTATTGAAATTGAATAGGAGAGTCATCCTACCTTTTAATCTAATAGGGCCTGTCCTGAAGGCTGAGTGGTATAAAGATTTGATGCCGACTTTTTGCCGTCTCTCACCACTTCCCGAACTCAAATCCCATACGGGCCGTGTGAGAAAGTTGCCAATGACTTGGGATTACTCCGGTATTGTTCAGATTTAATAAATCTATAAAATAATCATGGCTATATACATTCTATTTTTATCTGATTCATCTCCTTGTAGAATTATGTAGCATAGGCTGAAATATATGTTGGATTTACTTGTGAGGAATAAGTTGTAAATGGGATGTATGAGCTGTGCATATCTCTGCGCTTTATATAAATCTTCATTGCTAATAATATACGTTTAGAAACCTATAACTGTGAGCCTAGTGTCTTTCTATGTAAGATGTTATGAGTGTTGTAATAAAGATATAAAAAATCAAAAAGCTTTTTTATTTTTACAAATATAGAACAATCCACAATCCAAATACAAATACAAATATAGAATAATCAACGTGAGACAAATAAGCTGGGTGTAGTCATTATCGTGTTTCAATCAAAGGAGTTAAGGAAGAATAATCAACGTGAAACAAATAAACTGGGTGTAGTCATTATCGTGTTTCAGTCGAAGGAGTTAAGGAAGAATAATCAACGTGAAACAAATAAACTGGGTGTAGTCATTATCGTGTTTCAGTCCAAGGAGTTAAGAAAGGTTTTCTTTCTACATCATAAACAAATCTGTAGTCCTTTAGACACATGTTACGCGTTATAATTTTCTTTTATCATTTTCATAATACAATTTGAAAAACTTTTTTTTTTTACCTAGGGGGCGCCACATAACCAACATTTCATGCCGAACACTTCAATATATAGCAGGAAGTTGGTGAAGCTATAGAAAAAAATTCACGATCAGAAATTTCCCAAATATCCTGAAATCGTTCTTAGGACCGGATATTGTAATAAAACGATTTAAAAACTGGGGGTCAACCGTCTTGTTTTCATGATAGGGGGCGCCACAATTCCAACATTACATGCAGAACATAACAATATTGCAGGACGTTTGTGTGATGTTACTGAAAGATTCTGTGTGATCGGAAATTTTCCAAATTTGCTGATATTGTTCTTATTATCATAGATTTCTAAAAAAGGATTTAAAAAATGTGGTTTTACCAGCTTGTTATTAATTGTTATCCAGGGAATTGAAAATGATTTACGCATGCCTTAAGTTGCTACATTCTCCATTAATAATGATAATAATAATAATAATGATAATAACAATATAATAATAATAATAATGATAATAACAATATAATAATAATAATAATAATAATAATAATAATAATAATGATAATAAAATATAATAATAATAACAATGATAAAAAGATAGTAATAATAATAATAATAATAATAATAATGATGATAATAATAATAATAATAAAAATATTATACTACTACTACAGAAATGCATGTGGAAGTAACTTCTATTCACCCCATTTCTTCTGCAATTTTGATATTTCAGTAAATATTTGTGCATAACCATTCCTTTATTTGCCCCCACTATTCAGCTGTAAAGGTACTATCCATCAGGGTCCAAAGTGTTTTTGCAATACAGGCATTTCTCTGTCTCAACAATCTTCCTTTTAAAAAGGATTCATTACTTTTCTCATCATACATTTTGAAATCGTAAAACACTTATCCAATTATCTAATCCTAAATGCCGTTGTTTGCACGGCACGCATATCTCTGTCTAGGCTGCTACTAAGCAGAATGACAGACCAAATATCTTATAAACTCATAGAGGCTTGCACACGAAAAAGAAAATGTTTTAGATCTTTTCTCTTTATTGAATTACATCAAAACAAGCTCAATTTCGGCACACATTTCTCAATTTTGATGGTCCCTTCTCACTAAATGTCAAAAGGAGCTTCCTTTGGAATCACTAAGCCTTTTTTCCGGGATTTTACCTTTCATATTTTACCGAATACTAGGAGGGTACTTTTGTGATGCTTGAAGTATTCCTTATCAGAATACATAAAGAAATGCAGGTTTCAGATAAATAATCTGAAAAAAATGCTATAAAATTAGAGAAGACATAAGAAAAATGAGATACCTTTCTCGTCCTCTGTGTAGAAACTAAAGGTCTTATAATATTAAACACCGAGAGTCTACCGGACCCCTTTTAAAATCTATAGAAAAATATTAATTATTTCTTTCTGAAAGAACCCTTATTCATTTTTGAATGTTGATTGTTTCAAATAAAATACTCTTGATTTGTGATATAGAGACAGAGCCCACACAGGGCAACTCTGATTGAAAACACAAGAGACGAGGAGTCCAAAAGTGGAAGCTGCAGGCTGAGACCTTATAAAAGGGGTCCCCCACACAGCACCAAAGCTCTTGGGTTTTTCGCTCAGTGTTGCCTGGTACTTCCTCGGTGGCCATTAGAGCATAAACCTCTTGCAAAATATCCAACTTCGAAAACAGGTGATGCCCTTGGTAAGCCCAAGTGATCATCTCCCATTTAAGGTGGCTCACTGGGCTAAACTGTCAAATGAAAGCAGGGTAGAGGGAAAACTGAGTCAACGAAATTAACACCTACAAGTGCCCGTCAACGAGTTGATGTCAATTGTCTTCAGCCTTAACAAATCTACAATCGACGGAGTCTGCACCTAGTTGAACCATCAGGCAATTGTGTTAGTAATGAATTTGCTGAGAGAAAGATTCGTTAAACATTGCCAGGTATAGGTAGGTGTGTCGATGTTCTTTTCATATGTATAGTCAATAGCTTAAAATTTAAATACCAGGGTATGGGCATCGCTGTCGGCTAGAAAAATAATGAGCAGTCAATACCTCCTTTAAGGACCAGTATATATATATATATATATATATATATATATATATATATATATATATATATATATATATATATACATATATATATATATATATATATATATATATATATATATATATATATATATATATATATATATATATATATATATATATATATATATATATATATATATATATATACATATATATATATATATATATATATATATATATATATATATATATTAATATATATATATATATATATATATATATATATATATATATATATATATATATATATATACATATATATATATGTATATATATATATATATATATATATATATATATATATATATATATATATATATATATATATATATATATATTTATATACATATATATATATATATATATATATATATATATATATATATATATATATATATATATATATATATATATATATATATATATATATATATATACTATCATATATATATATATATATATATATATATATATATATATATATATATATATATATATATATATATATATATATATATATATATATATATATATATATATATATATATATGCATTTGTGTGTGTGATTATACAGTACATGGATACAAAGCTCAGCTCTATTTGCTACGGCATACATACTCGCGGGGACATATTCTCACACTCTATTCAGTCAAACCTGCTAAGGACCACCGCTGGAACAGCTAGAAAGCCATCTTTTGTGACAGTGGTTTTAATACCAACAGCTGAACAACATGATGTATTGCAGCTTTCAATTGGTTCGATTATCGTAGCTGAATTAACCCTTCCCATGCTGAGGCTTCTTTCTTCCATGGCACAAGAACCATTTAAACCCTGTCATGTTGGTATTCATTGGATAGCGCTCACGTAGTTCTCTCAAATGAGTACCCATGTGCCAGGTTTTCAGTCATTTTTCAGTTTCTTTTCGATCATTTTGTATTGGATACATTAGCCACCAGCAGCATATGAGTAAAGGTAGCTAAAGATGTTCCTCTACTCTTCCTTTGTTTGAGAGTTTAGCTTATACAACGTATTCATTACATGGAAGGGCGTCTGATGAGAAATACATTAAGTATCACAATAGTACCCTCACAAAAGGGTCTATGGGGTTAAAATTGAAAAACATGTAAAGTGTTTTCAAATAGAGTTCCTACCCACAGTTAGAGACAGAGGACCTTCAAATTTCACAAATGTGGAGGAAAGACTAATACCATAAGAAGGGTACCACACTTCATATCTATTTTACTTCGTTCAAAGTTTCTAACAGTTTCTCCCTGAAGTAAAGTTCATTTCACCATAGATTTCTCCAAAAATATAACTACGATCATAGCAACATATACTATAGCCAATCATATACATGTAACCGTCTTTATCATCGCATTCAGTTGCAATCTCTAGATACATTTCACACTTGAAAGATAGGAAAGATCAATAGATTACTATGTTGATGAAACAATACTTAGGCCCTTTTGTTGAAGCTGTCGTTATGTACTGGTAAACAAAGCTATCAAATATACACTTTCTTACTGTAACCGTATCTCATACAACATGGAATACCATGTTGCTGTTGGTACAAACAAACATCTACAGTAAGATACCTGTAATCCCTGTAGCTACAATATTGAACATTTATATGTACTTATACTCATTCAATTCTCCTATTTCAATATGAGAGTTCATCTTGTTACACCTTTGCCAAGTACCAATGACTAAGCCTTTGTCTGTGGATTATAATCCTAAACCTTCATCGGGCTTTTCCAAATAGCCCTAAGAGGGTATATGGCAATGAGAAAGAAGATAACACATTAGTAAGCAATGGATTCCAAATTGTGTTCACATAATACATATGGTTGGGTATGAATGGAGACAGAAGTTCATCGCAAAATAGAGAACATAGCTGCATGTATTTGTCCAATACGTTGTGAAAGGTCAAAATGCTTCCTGCTTCCCAGCTAGTGGGATATGCATTATTGTGCTATGGCTCTGCTCACATGGGAGATGATTCACCTGCATTTGCAAATACATAAACTGATATAATAATACTGTAACTGCATGAGCAGCCAAAATCAATTGCCTCATGGAGACTCTCTCTCTCTCTCTCTCTCTCTCTCTCTCTCTCTCTCTCTCTCTCTCTCTCTCTCTCTCCCCACAGTGGAACCTAGGGTAGTTCACATATCTTTAAGGTGGACATCCTCATTATATTGGACACTTTCGGTACCAAACCTATTTACTCTCATGTGTTCATCTCATTGAATAAAAGAGAAAATAAAACAAATTATCTCAAATGCCAGGTCCTATGTTCGTACGTTATAAACTGATGAGGTTGGCAGCACCAGTGAGGTGATAAAGATGTTAGTGGTAACATAATCCTCAACCAGGTGTTACTATAATCACAATTAGGATCACAATTAGGGATCAGAGGGGCTTAATTACAATAGAGCAGGATGGAATTCAATTGGAAATCGATCAGTTCTCAAGCCTTTGTATGATCAGTCTGTTTTAGAATGATCATAAGTACAAATAGGAATCTCGCAGATCAGGTATCTGCCATTACACTGCCTTGGCTCTAGACGCTGGATGTACATCGTATGCAGCATCACATGGGTCAATTAACCTTTGCATGGCGATGATGAATGTTTACCCCATTGCCGAACCAAGATATAGATTAGTCCTGCACTGCCTAGGGGAACGTTTAACACGAAGCATCTCAATGCTGTTTATGTTGTAAGAACACACATTTTGTAACTGCTGATTAACTTTGATAGTCAATGGTTTCTATTCATTCTCTTACTAAGATCACCGTTTCACATCACTGGATATTTCACACATGTATCCTTATTCATGTCTTATTGTTAGGTTAACTATTGTTTTGGAGTAGAAACAGGGGGCTGCCTTGATGGCGTGTGGTCCATAGTGCTACCACTGACTGCTAGCCGTCTCGCACCACTGCACAGGTTCAAACCCCACTCGGGAATTTGCTAAAGTTGCCAGCGACTTGGGTTTTGTTTGCCAAGTACTCCAGTTTGCTCCACCCCTTACTACTAGCAATGTACCAGAACAAAGTGTTTCAAAGTCTGCTCTTCAGGCCGTTTGGGGTTGAGACTGGGCTCATCCTCTAGTCCTCCTGGAATGTCTTTACTAGCTAGTACATTACCACAAAAAAAAAAGAATATCATTTTACTGGATCCCGATCGTGTTGGCATAAGGGGTAATGAGAAGGCAGATGCTGCTGCCAAAGCAGGCCTATTGAGAAGAGTCACAAATGTTCGAATTCCTTTTGACGTTTTTGAGAAATACATTAATGTCCTTTTGAAGTGCAAATGCCAGTCGGAATGGGAGGACATCAACAATAAATTACATGAAATTCATCCTCGGCTGGGTCTGTGGCCCAGTTTCTTTTAGAATCATTAGGCATGAGGAGAGTGTTTTAGCAAAGATACAAATTGGTCAAACTCGCTCCTTCCTTTTGAATAAGGAAGACCCTTCCTAATTTAAAGCATGTGATTGTCGTTTGCCTGTCAAGCATACTTCATATTATTGTGTCGATTCTATCGAATCCTGAAATAGATGAGAAATGTTTGAAAAGGTTCCTCCAGACAGTGTGTTCTCTTAATTACATGAGATATGAGATTGGTCTACTTTATTGATTGTAAATCATTTTAAGAATTAGGTTTCTTTTGAAACAACCATGCATATATATTACTTTATTGTTATTTTAGACAATAACAAAGGAACACTATCTACACATATATTTATGGCACTGAATGGCCTTTGTATGCTTATGTGCCTGTTAGTGCTCATCCATTCATTCCCAGTAGCACAACCAGTGAATAGCCATAATAAATGCGAACCAAATAATACGTGCTTACACAATATCAACCATTATAATGCTGTCCATCTAATTTCCTTTTAGATTATCCTTCCTTCCATTTCTATGGTGTAGTAGATTTAAAGACTTGGGAACAATAATATATACTTCAAGTGTTTCTGCCATAGTTGGAAAGTGATTGGAGAAAGTAGTCTAATATTTAGCCAACATATAGGTGTAAAAAGCTTAAAACATTAAAAACTTTAATTTTATCGAAATATGAATTAGAGTGCATTACTTAAATCTGACCCATGCCACTACAATACTGTCAGTCAATCAGAGTACTTCCTCGAACTGCCATGGCTCTTCTTTGAATCGACATTTGTCTCTAAATTTCTCATTTCAATAATTTATGGAGCTGAGCCACCTTCATCTTCATGACATGTTGTCAACGTACCTCTTCACATCAAAGGGCAACAAAGATATACTATACATTAAGGCATTGTGCCATAAGCTCTATCTGCGAATAGTCATGAATACCCAATCTTCGTCGCCTAGGTAATTAATCAGGTACCAGATTATTCACCGTGGGTGTGTATCATTACAATCATGTGGGATGGTACATTCGCTGCTGCATACATTGTGTGAGAAGATCAATCATCTATGCTGAAGAAAGTTTATAAAATACAGACAGACAAGCACGCGGCCCAGTAATCGGAGGGGATCAGAGAACCAACAACACTAAACATAGTTTGAAACATTTCTGAAGTGAAACAGAGGACCAATTATTAAGTATCTAAAACTTTCATCATCGCGCAGCAGAACAAACACCTTCAGCATTGAATGATCTCTGAGAAAAATAATTCAAGAAGAATTTTGCTTAAAATGTTTTTCAGCAACAGCAGCGAGATGAACTTGGATAATATCACGCATTCTGCCTCTATGACACTCGTACCTTTATATGACAACATCAGCAGCAGCTTAAATAGCACATGGGAATACCTGGTGAGCACCACGATGGCTCCAAAGAAAGCGAGTTTTGCAGATCTTGTTAGAGCAGAAACTACCTACCAAGTGGCAAAAGTTATTAACAACAACAAGTTCCATGTTCTCATGGCCATGTCACTGATAGGCAATGGACTGTCCTTGTTTGCAGTACGCCGGAGAATGACAACAAGTACCTCTTGTTTCTACATTGCTAACTTGGCAATTTGTGACGCCCTAATCATTTTCACAAAATGGTTATATATAATACTTGGCGCGTACAATCCTAACCAAACAAGTTGGGAATGTAAGGTAATGAATTACCTATGCAATGTAGCTCTGTCCAGCTCTGTATGGCTCGTCGTATTAATGACAGTAGAGCGTTGCGTTGCAGTCATATGGCCATTAAAGATTTCAGGATGGGTATCTATGAAACGCGCTCGAATTGTTGTGTCAATACTATATGCCATAATGGCTGCATTTAATTCCGTTTATCTAATTGTATTCACATCCAAACGCACTCGTATCAGAAACGGAAATACATGCAGTATACACGAAAGTCATATGCCATTTTTTAAGTCTATTTGGAGTGTGATTGATATGGTGTTTTATGCTTATATTCCCCAAATTCTTATATTCATCTTAAATATTGTAATTATCATGAAATTGGCACGTGCCACAAAAGAACAAGCTGAGATGAGAAATGCATCTAAATCAGAGCAAAGTCAAGGGCAAGTAACAGCAATGCTACTGACGGTGTCTATCACGTTTTTTGTTCTTACAAATCCATACACCATATTCTACCTTTGTATGCAAAATGACGTCTGGAATTACATGGCATCCGCGAGGTCCTATGCTCAATATGCTTTGGTTAGTACATTACTGCGCCTTCTGGCCGACTTAAACCACTGCATAAACTTCCTGCTGTATGTGGCAACAGGTAAGAGGTTTAGAGAAGATATTGTGCAATTATTCAGATGTGCAAAGGCAAACAGGCCAAGCACTTCAAGCAGAGGTCGAGGCACTTCTATCTCGTCTGTTGCAATTACAGTATCAGAAGAAAATCGTCGAGGAAAAGCCAATATGTAAATTATATAAATATACATATATATATATATATATATATATATATATATATATATATATATATATATATATATATATATATATATATATATATATATATATATATATATAAGATAGAGCAAATCTAGTTACGAAATTGCGCGTTTTCAAGACATTAATCATATTGACAGATTTCTTCACTTTCTAAGAGAAAGAACTTTCAAAAAGATGTGTATTGCACAAAAGCGATAAAACCAGATGTAATTCCCGTGATGATATGCCTTTCATGATACTGCATTGACATTGATTTTAAGTACTACATGTATGTACATAATCGACCTGACATTATATCTGGCACACATACACCGACATCCAAGATGTCACTAAACGGGACAAATATCTATGGAGTACATTTCTGCATGCTTTCGAGTGACTTCATTTGCCTTCACTAAAGGATACATAGATGAGATTATTGTTGAATATATGGACTCATCATACGTTGAACATTCGTAAAACAGCCTCACATAGTGGATACAATGCTGGAGGAAGGATTTATTTGTACATTACTCTCATGTTGTCCGACAACCCACTTTGGATTTACAATGGACCAGCACGAACTTTGCTTTAAGATAATGCTCACTCTTTGACAGAGTAGATAAGCTTTTATGTTATCACCCTGGCTGTTTGTAACTATCTGTTAACTTCGCAATATGTACATGTACCGATTCATCTCCTTATAGATTATGTTGCATAGGCTGAAATATGTGTCGCATTTCATTGTTAGGAATAAGTTGTAAATGGGATGTTATGTGACGTATAGGCTATTTAATGTATTCACATATCGCCTAATCAACAACATGACAGTGAGCCAAGTATTTTCTATGTAAGATGTTATTGGTGTTGTAATAAAGATATGTAAAATCAAAAGTGTTTTTTTATTTCTATAAAACTAGAACAATCCACACCAAAACAAAAAACTTTAAGTTCAAATACGAACATAAAATATTCAACATAAAACACATGGTCTGCGTGTAATTATTATCTTGTCTCAGTCAATGGAGTTAAGAAGGGAGTTTTTCTTTCTACATCACGAACAAATCTGCAGTCCTTAAGGCACATTTTATGCGTTGTAATTCCTCACATCTATCCAATCATTTATCAAAATTTTCTATCTTTTCTATTCCCTTCACAATCAAATTTGTCGGCTTTAATTTCTTTATACACCAATCTGAGAGTGTCCTATAAGTCTCATGGTACTAGCATGATGTCTATGTTTGTAAATAAGAAATTTTGTATTGAATATCGCCATATTGCCTTGAATGAGGAGCCATCTGACAGGTTTATGATAAAATGATATAGGGAAATCTATAAATCTCAACTATAAAGCATAAAAGGCTTCCGTCTGACAAGAGCATTGCAAGGTGTCACATCATCTGAAATTAACTTATAACTTTATATTCATTACATGTTCCTTAGGACAAAACTGATAGATCTCTGTCCATTGGAAAATAATGATTTGTTTTCAATAGCCATATTTTGTAATGGAATATGATGATTTGGAAACGGTAGTATATACTAGTATTCCAAGTTCTTTCCGGTATAGCTGAGAAGTCATCGGTGAAAGCATTCATTACTTATGTCAACATCAGTGTTAAAATTGAAAAGCTGTGACCATCGACATTTCTTCGCACCCGCATGACACCAATTATACTTTATAAAGAGGTAAGGCCATTATACAGATTGAAAATATGTTGTGTACTTTACTTTCTCGAACTACTAAGGCTTGTACACTTCAAAGCGCTCATTTCGATCAATATTTAGAGCTCCAGAACTATTCACATTTCTATGCTTATTGTCGCCTTACCTTACCACATGAAATGGAGAACAGACATATGATACGGCAAAAACATTAAGTGCTGAATAGCCATAATGGAGGCACCCCCAATGATACGCAATATCAACATTCGTAGCCCAGGTAAGTATGTTCTTGATTATCAATTCATCACCATTTAATAGCAGATGTTAAGATCTGGAAACAATCGTAGATATTTCTGGCCGACCCTCATATGATATTAGCCATTTAAGTCGGTCCGTGTACTACTTTACACGTATTCAAAGTGAAGTGTAGATTCTCAAAGTGCCATGGATCTTTGTTGAATCTACATGTGTTCTTTAAAGGTCTCATTTCAATTATCTTCAGAGCTGCAACACGTTGAATGACCTTTCATGCACGTCACCACCTTACCTTCAACATAAAATGGGTAACAAACATAAATGGCAAAACACATATCGTGGACTAGTGCCAAGTTCTCTTATTGAATAGCCATGAATAATACCAACACAATCTTTGTCATCCACGTAATTAGGTATTCGATTACATATCCAAAGTAAGTGTGAATGATGGTAATTATATTTGGAATTGTACACCTGGATTACGCAGCTGTACTCGTTGTATGGGATGAATGAATATCCATTCACAAAACTAGACTGATATAACTACCATCAGATTCACCAATTGGAGGCCATTGCAAATTTTCAAGATGGCGAAGTATGAAACATAGGATAAGGGATAGGTGCTCCTGTTTGTATAGTTTAGCCCCGGCTGTTTTAACACAATCTGGTAATATAACTCTACTGCACGGACTTCGGTTGATATAATATATATAAAGGTTTAGTGCAAGGTTTTACCTTTCGATAATGAACATGCATGGCAGAGGTGTGTGAAATACGTGATGGCGTGAACAGAAAGTTAGAGAAAACACTCGGAACTGTTGATTGTCAAAGTTAATCAACTCGACCCTTCGGGGCTCCTTGGTAAACTTTTGATAATCGAAAGTTACGAGTTGTTTCTTTCTATCGCTTTAAACCCAACGTTGTCATATGTAAAATGTTATTGGTTTTACAATAAACATATGTGAAGTCATAAGGCTTTAGTTTATTTTGAAAATCTCTAAGATAAATCAAGTACATCAATCAATCTAAAGATAAAGTATAATTGCAATAGTAGTTATATAAGGGAATATAAGCTGAAACATCAGATTCCACAGCACAGTTATGAACATCAAGTTCTATAGTGATATCACCAATACTCGTCGTTGTCCTCATCACGTCATCACCACCATTATCCATCTGACAGGTGCATACTAATATATATATATATATATATATATATATATATATATATATATATATATATATATATATATATATATATATATATATATATATATATATATATATATTTATATATTATATATATATATATATATATATATATATATATATATATATATATATATATATATATATATATATATATATATATATATATATATATATATATACACTGACACTAACGAACGACTTCACTGGATGTATATCTTATCCAATACCTTGTCACTGTTGTGATAAGGAATCTTGAAATTGCGCAGATGATTGAATATGCATAACACACCTGAACTATCTTATTGCATACTGGGCAGAATTATAGGACCCATGCTACTGTAATACTTTCTGTAAAAAAACACTGAGTACTACATTACAACTAATATCCAAAATGCATTAGATATTATAAAGCGGAATCACATTTCACCTTCAAGGCACGTTGTTAAAGTATCGTTTCACATAAAAGGGAAACAACATGTAATATAACCTTTGTGACTACAATACTTTCAGTACTATATTACATAATGGATCCAAAATACAATAGATATTATAATTAAAAGCTGAATCGCTTTTCACATTCAATGCACATTTTGCTTTCGACGTACATGTATCATTTCAAATGAAATGATAACAAACATATAATATGGCAAAACACATTAAGGCCTCGTGTCAGGAGTTCTATTAGCTAATGCTCATAATTACCCATGCATCGTTGCCTAGGTAATTAACCATACACTAGATTATCCACCGTAAGTGGGTATTATAAAAGGATGTGGGAAGCTACATTCACTGCTGCATTCATTGTGTGAGAAGATCAATTATGTATGCTGAACAAAATGATCAAGCAAATATAAAACAGACCGACAAGCACTAGACCTTGCAATCGGGGGCAATCAGAGGAGCAACATCACCAAACCTAGTTTGAACCTTTTCTCAAGTGAAACAGAGGAACAAGAAATAGGTATCTAAAAACTCTTCATCATTGCACATCTGAACAAGCACCTTTCAGAAGGATTCAAAAACAGTATCACTGAAGATGTTTGTCAGCAACAGCAGCGAGATGTACCTGGATAATATAACGCATTCCGCATCTATGACACTCGTACCCTTTTATGACAACCTCAGTAGTAGCTTAAATAGCACATGGGAATACCCGGAAAGCACCACGATGTCTCCAAAGAAAGAGACTTTTGCTGATCTTGTTAGAGCAGAAACTACCTATCAAGTGGCAAAAATTATCAATAACAACAAGTTCCATGTTCTCATGGCCATGTCACTGATAGGCAATGGACTGTCCTTGTTTGCAGTACGCCGAAGAATGACAACAAGTACCTCTTGTTTCTACATTGCTAACTTGGCGATTTGTGACACCCTAGTCATTTTCACAAAATGGTTATACATGATGCTTGGCGCGTACAATCCTTACCAAACAAGTTGGGAATGCAAGGTAATTAGTTACCTATCGAATGTGGCGGTAATCAGCTCTGTATGGCTCGTCGTATTAATGACAGTAGAGCGTTGCATTGCAGTCATATGGCCACTAAAGATTTCGGGATGGGTAACTATGAAACGTGCTCGAATTGTTGTGTCAATGCTATATGTCACAATGGCTGCATTTAATTCAGTGTATCTAATTATATACACATCCAAACCCACCCCTCGAATGAAAAATGAATGCAGTATACACGAAAGGCATATGCCATTTTTTAAATCTATTTGGATTGTGATTGATATGGTGTTTTATGCTTATATTCCCCAAATTTTCATATTCATCTTAAATATTGTGATTATCATAAAGTTGGCGCAGGCCAGGAAAGAACAAGCTGAAATGAGAAATGCATCTAAATCAGAGCAAAGTCAAGGGCAAGTAACAGCAATGTTACTTTTGGTGTCAATCACGTTTTTTGTGCTTACAAATCCATACACCATATTCTACCTTTGTATTCGCAACGATGTCTGGAATTACAGGGTATCTGCAAGGTCTTTTGCTCAATATGCTTTGGTCAATACGTTATTGCGCCTTCTGGCCGACTTAAATCACTGCATAAACTTCCTGCTGTATGTGGCAACAGGTAAGAAGTTTCGAGAAGATATCATGCAATCGTTCAGATGTGCAAAGGCAAATGGGTCAAACATCATCACATAGGCAGTCAAGGCACTTCTCTCTCATCTGTTGCAATAACAGTATCTGCCTAAAATCGTCGAGGAAAATCCAAAACCCGTATAAACTTATGCATATATATATATATATATATATATATATATATATATATATATATATATATATATATATATATATATATATATATATATATATATATATATATATATATGTATATATATATATATATATATATATATATATATATATATATATATATATATATATATATATATATATATATATATATATATATATGTATATATATATATATATATATATATATATATATATATATATATATATATATATATATATATATATATATATATATATATAAATAGATAAATAGATATATAGATATATAGATATATATAGATATATATATATATATATGTCGTGGTAGAAATGGCGATCCTACCAGGAGACTGCGATCGCAGTCTCTACCAGGGTACTGCTGGGAGAAACTTGATTTCTGCCGGTAGGAACTGCGATCCACTTTAGCACTATTGAAGGATTTGAATTATATGCGAACAGACGCTCCTAATGTCTTGGCAGGTGCTCGATTAGTCAGGCCTAAGCATACATCGGAATTTTAAAATGGCGGAAATTGCCGCTTCAGAACTTCTTTCTAAGATTATAAAACATTCCAACCATTGTCACCTGCCGACTTAGGGCAAATACTCTAGTCAAAGATGTACTTAATTCATTGGTATAAGTCTGGCCGTGACACTCGCCTTATCACGCGAGAAATCCACTATGGTGAATTCACCGTAGTGGGTGCCAGGTTTTTACAATGCAGTGGTACCGTGTCTCTGAAGGCCAAATAGACGTCAGTATCAAGAACAGCTGGCCTGGATAGAGACACAAACCGGGTCTAGATTTGAAAGGGCAGCTCCATGGCAGATGATTTGCAAAACACTATAGGTATTCATTTAAATCATTCATATCTGGAGCGTTTGCATGGTCTTTCAACAAAACTCTTTTACCTTGACATAATTTGAAAAATAGTTGAAGAGGGATTGTAAAGCCCAACATGATCAACAACTTTCAGTGAAATATTTCTCAGAATTTAGTTTTTAAGCATGTGTTTTGTTTATTGTCATAAAGGTATTGGCTGGTAACGAGTATTTAATTGAGATGATTGATTGATTGCTCTGTAATAAGACAGCTTCAGGTAAATTAGCAGACTAACAATCTCATTCAACCTTTTTAGTCCTGGTTTACTGCAACCTTTTTGAAATTGGCTTTGTCAATTGTAATTGGGTTGTTTATTTGATTTGGAAACGTTTAAAAATCCTAGGAATCTTCTACCCTGCATCAGTCCGATATGACCAGTATGATGGAACAAAAAGGCGAGTTTCAGCAACCTCTTAACACCTACATTAATCAACCCCATGATAATAAGAAACCTAACACTTCAGTTAATCAAAAAAGTACAACAAAATACTTACTAAATATTTTCAAATTATGCTTACAGTGTAGGTGTCCAAGTATCAATTGTTGGGTATAGACAATTGAGTGATCATATGTTAATGTGATGCTGATATATATCAAATGCTTTCAATTTTTTTTCTAGGATTGAAGATGAATATTAAATTCAGTACCTCAAAGAACAATTGAATGGAGAAATATGTATTTGAAGACGAAGTTTTATTCCATATTTTGTACATCAAAGTAAATAGATATAGCCTTTTCATAATGCTGTATAAAATGCTGTATAAACACTATGGAGTGACTGTGTTAGAGGGATTTGTAGCCTTTTCATGATGTCACATTCTACCAGGATCTGTTGGGAGTTTACTATATATATAAATGGTTAAATCTAGCTGTTAAATGATAGGTTATTATGCTGAAAGATTTCATAAGAGATTTGGAGACTTCATAAAGTAAATATTGTGCCAGAATATGTTGCATGTTCATTATGTTTAAATGGTGCGATATAAAGGTGAATAATCATTAGTTATTTATTTCAAGTGTGCTTGATGTGGTGTTTTATGCTTATATGTTCCCCAAATTCTTATATTTATCTTAAATATTGTGATTATCATTAAGTTGGCGGAGGCCCGCAAAGAACAAGCTGAGATGAGAAATGCAGTCACATTAGAGCAAAGTTAAGGGCAAGTAACAGCAATGTTACTAATGGTGTCAATCACCCTTTTAGGGCTTACATGTCCATACACCATATTTCACCTTTGTATTCAAAATGATGTCTGGAATTACAGGGTATCCGCAAGGTCTTATGCCCGATATCTCTTAGTCAACACATTACTTCGCTTTCTGGCTGACTTAAATCACTGTATAAACTTCCTGCTGTATGTGGCAACAGGTAAGAGGTTTCGAGGAGATATCATGCAATTGTACAGATGTGCCGAGGCAAACAGTCCAAGCACTACAAGCAGAGGTCGAGGCACTTCTTTCTCGTCTGTTGCAATAACATTATCTACTGAAAATCCTTAAGGAAAAGCCAATATGTGAACACACACACACACACACATGTATACATAGATATATATATATATATATATATATATATATATATATATATATATATATATATATATATATATATATATATATATATATATATATATATATGTATATATATATATATATATATATATATATATATATATATATATATATATATATATATATATATATATATATATATATATACACTGTAAAGTTCGAAATATTGGCGTGCTTAAATTTAGCGAATTGATCCAATTTTCCATATTAGCGAATCGTAATATTAGCGTGTGAACCATCTCAAAAAGTGCCATTTGCCGACAGATGCACGGAAGCTTCACATTTGGTACACTTTTTTAAATTGTACAATGAAACAGAACGGAACTTAAAAAAACATGCAGCCTGATTATGTGATTACCGTAATTTTGCGTGTATAATACGCACTTTTCTACACCTTTATTTCCCATTATACGGGGGTGCGTCTTATACACAGAGCTAGAAATCCAGGGTGTTTTACATCGAGCCCCCAGGCCACATGGAGATCAAATATCGATGACCCGCCATTACCGCACCCCGTATCAGAATACAGCCTTTGGTATGTTTTCATTTCAATTGCGTTTCTAACATGTTTAGCATGTCTCAACTTCAGTGGTATTTATAAACATTAAAAGTCCTATCCAGAAGGACTCAATTCTAGAAGGGAAAGTGTGCATTGAGCATGTAATATTTTGATCGAAAACGCGAAGTTGTGCGGAGAAAGGCGCCCGCGACCGCATGTCAATGGCTGTTATAGTTCTATCTCACTATACTCTATTGATAACTTGAACAATTGAGCTTTTGTTGTAGTTAGATATGATCCCATGATATGGTGTGTGCTTCATGCACGAATCCACCCAGCTGAACGGCACCAGACCACCCTGCCCCCCTCCTCCCCCTGATTGTTGGCGCGCAAAAGCTCAAAGAGACTGGCACTAGTCTATCCAATGCAAAATTCACGCGCACATATCTCAAGGGACTGGCATGCTAGTCTATCCACTGCGAGGGTCGCCGAACAACACCGCAACAAGTAATCTCCATTTTCTTATGAGTAAGACACTAGCGACGCCAAATATACAACATTTTATTGGCAGACAATCATAATAGGATGATTTTAAACTTGGTAAAACGCATTATATATTTAAATAGGAAAAAAGTACCAGACAATGACGTCACTTTGTATTCTTACCCAGTAAATCGGTCACATAGGAACGCAGATGTATCCTTCCATTTATGAAGAGAATGTTCTCTACTAAAACGGCTATATCACAACATTGAGGGCGCCTAACTAGTAACGAAGCAAGGATACAACATTTCACTGATAGACAATCATGATTGAATGAGTATAAGTGTTTAAAAAACGCATTGTACGGATATTTCTGTGGTCACGTGATCAATATCTGTCCGCAGCCTACTCTAAGTATAGGAAAAACAATGATTAAGCGCGATACCGATGTTGAAGTAGTGTCCAAGGCCACAACCAATCAGAGAATTGGGCGCACGAACGTCTAGCCGTGATTTGTTTGTGTTACCAGGCCCGTCCAGCCGGTTCTATTTTGGGCACACTAATTACAATACACCGTGACGGCATGAATGTCCGAGCCCCTATTGTCTTTAGAGCAGCATTATACGTGACTTCAAATTACGATCAACTTAATGTTTGCCCGAATCCATTGCTAGTTTGTTCGTGTTTACAAAATAGCTAGAGACAAGGACCAAAAAGGGGGTGCGCACTATACACAGGGCTAACGTCTATACACCGTTTTAAAGGGTAGAAGCAGAGATACTAATCGTGTAGCAATCCAACGCAAGACGATATCGCCGCCATGGCAGATTGCTGGTGCACATGGCCTTCAAACAGAGAAACGCGCTTGGAGGCCTGTGCAAAATGAAAAATTGTTGAAAAATGGTACAAATATAAACGGATCGTAATATTAGCGAATCTAACCCACTCGCTAATGTCGCCAATAATAGTTCGACGCCAATATTTCGAACTTTACAGTATATATATATATATATATATATATATATATATATATATATATATATATATATATATATATATCCGATTGATTCAAGAACATATGTTGGAGATTCATAATGCTACTTAATAGCAAAACCTTGTTAAGGACACCACTTTGTTCAGATCCTTCAATTCCTTACTCCAAAGGCGTGATATTATGAGTTCCCAAATAATACACAAGAACTAAGGAGTCTTTCTGAACATATTTTAGAATGTAATTACGAAGAGACCTTTTTATATTCAACAAGTGACACCATTTATAATTGTTGATGGTTTAAAAGAAAAGTATGGATGTAAATGCATGATTAAAAATGATATAAGACAGAACAAATCTAGTTACGAAATTGTGCGTCTTCAAGACATTGATTATGCTGACAGTTTCCTTCATTTCATAAAAGAAAGCACTTTCAAAAAGATGTGTATTGCACAAAAGCCATAAAAACAGATGTAATTCACGTATTGATATGCCTTTCATGATACTGCATTGACATTGATTTTAAGTACAATGTACATAATCTACCTGACATTCTATCTGGCACACATACACCGACAACCAAGATGTCGCTTAACGGGACAAATATCTTCGGAAGGACATTTCTGCATGCTTTCGAATGACTTTATTTGCCTTCGATAAGGGATACATAGATGATAATATAGTTGAATATATGGACTCATCATACTCTGAATATTGATTTTTGCAATCATAAAACTGCATCTAAAAATGGATACAATGCTGGAGCAAGAATATTATATGTACATTATTCTCTTGTGGTCCGACACACTACTTGGAATATCGAATGGACCAGCACGAACTTTGCTTTAAGATAATATTGCCACCGTGAAAAAATGCTCGCTTCTAGACAGAGTACATTAGATAGTTAATCAAGCTTTTATGTTATCACCCTGGCTATTTGTAACTATCTGTTAACTTTGCAATATTTACATGTACTGATTTATACCCTTATAGAATTATGTTGCATACATTTGTAGGCTGACATATGTGGTGGATTCAATTGTTAGGAATAATTTCTGAATTAGATGTTATGTGACGTATGGGCTGTTTAATGTATTCACATATCACCAAATCAACAACGTCTAGATGTACATATCTCTGCACTTTATATAAATCGTCATTGCTGACTAAATACCTTTAAAAACCTTTGAATATGAGCCAAGTGTTTTTTATGCAAGATGTTATTGGTGTTGTAATAAAGATATGTAAAATCAAAAGGCTTTTTTTATTTTTACAAAACTATAACAATCCACACCAAAACAAATAACTTAAAGTACAAATACTAATATAGAATAATCAAAATAATACACATCACCTGGGTGTAGTTATTATCTTGTTTCAGTCAAAGGAGCTAAGGAAGGAGGTTTTCTTTCTACATAACACTCATATTTGCAGTCCTTAAAGCACATTTTAAGCGTTATAATTCCGCACATCTATCCTATATTTTATCAAAATGATTTTCTATTTGTTATTCCCTTCACAATCATTATTGTCGGCTTTCATTTCTTTATACATTAATCTGAGATTTTCCTATAAGCCTTATGGTACTACCGTGAGGTCTATGTTTGTAAATAACACGTTATGTATTGAATATAGCCATATTGCTTTGAATGTGGAGCCATCTTCAGGGTTTAGTATAACAATGATATAGGGAAATATGTAAAATCTCAATTATAAAGCATAAAAAGCATGCGTCTGACAGGTCCATTTCAAGGTGTCCCATCATCTGAAATTGATCTATAACTTTATATTCAATAGCTGTTGCTTTTTAGGACAAAACTACTGATAAATCTGGGTCTAAAACAGGGTGCTATTGGACAATAATGATTTGTTTTCATTAGCCACAATTTGTAATGCAATCTGATGATTTGGAAACGGTTGTTTATGTTCCAAGTGTTCCTGATAAATCTGGATGGAGATTGGTCAAAGCCTTCACTACATGAACTTATGTCAACATAAGTGTTAAAATTGAATAACTGTGACAATCGTCATTTCTTCGGCACCGCATGACACCGATTATACTTAACGGAGTAGCGAAGGTTAGGCCACTGTACAAATTCAAAATGTGTTGTGTGCTGTAGTTTCTCGTACTACTAAGGTTTGTGCCCTTCGAAGCGTTCATATCGATTGATATCTAGAGGTCCAGAACTATTCACATTGCTATGCTTATTGTCGCCTTACCTTACTACTTGAAATGGAGAATGGACATATAATACGGCAAAAACATTAAGTGCCGAATAGCCATAATGGAGGCACCCCCAATGATACGCGAAATCAACATTTGTCGCCCGGGTAAAAAGGTTCTCGATTATCAATTCATCACCACTAAGAAGTAGATCACAATAGCCTAGGGTATATCTTTGACTAACCGGCTGTCTAGGCCCCACATTCTTCTAGAGCAACATCATTTCACACTATATATTTTTGCACTGCATAGTCCCATACGAATATCCAGTGGCGGAGTGGACTAAGATATTGCCAATGATTATTCGGTAAATGAGAAACGCGCCAGTGACTTGGGGTTAAGCGGCGATTTTCTCGCCGGGTACTCTGGTTTCCTTCATCACTTAGAACTGGCTAGCGATGAATTAACCTAAATATGGCAAAGAAGTGATGATGATCGAAATTAAAATTTAAATCCATGGATATCCAGTGGCAGAGTGGACTAAGATATTGCCACTGATTACTCGGTAAATGAGAAACGCGCCAGTGACTTGGGGTTAAGCTAAATATGGCAAATACGTGATGATGATCGAAATCAAAATTTAAATCCATGGCGATTGCGATGTAAAGCTATGAATATTATTATCCATATAAAACACCACTGCACCGCTTATATACTATGTCAAAAAGGCATTCAAGATCACATGTCTTGCCTTCTCGAATGGCAGTGGCTTGTCAAATAATTTTTGGAATCTATCATGATTTTTTCATATAAAAGTACTACATTCGTAAAGGAATATTCGGCCAGTGATGTGAGTTTATAATGAACATGTATGACAAAGGGTATGTGAAATACCCGATGACGTGAACAGGAAGTTTAAGAAAACACTCGGAACTGTTGATTGTCAAAGTTAATCAACTCGATCCTTCGGGGCTCCTTGTTAAACTTTTAATAATCGAAAGTTACAAGTTGTTTCTCTCTTTCGCTTTGAACCCAACGTTGTCATATGTAACATGTTATTGGTGTTACAATAAAGATATGTGAAGTCATAAGTCTTTAGTTCTTTTTGAAAAGTACACCAATCAATCTAAAGATAAAGTATAATTGCAATAGTAGTTATAAAAGGGAATATAAGCTGAAACATCAGATTCCACAGCACAGTTATGAACATCAAGTTCTATAGTGATATCACCAATACTCGTCATTGTCCTCATCACGTCATCACCACCATTATCCATCTGACAGGTGCATACTAATATATATATATATATATATATATATATATATATATATACTGTAGAACACATATATGACGCGTGTCCCAAATATAGCGAATTGGGGAATTTTCGCATCATAGCGAATCTTTATGTTAGCGACGGTAGCTGCCGCTGACAGCGCCAGTACAGTAAGAAAAAAGTACAGCGTTTTTATATATAGCGAAGCGGAACCACACGCTATATACGCTATATATAAACAGACGCTAACATTGTGTGTTCTACAGTATATATATATATATATATATATATATATATATATATATATATATATATATATATATATATATATATATATATATATATATATATATATATACACTGACACTAACCAACGACTTCACTGGATGTATATCTTATCAATACCTTGTCACTGTTGTGATAAGGAATCTGGAAATTGCGCAGATCATTGTCAAAAAGGACACCAAGCCATACACGTGCAGTATAACAGGTTTATTATCACTTAACTACATAGCCAGGCGAGGACCACCTCGGAAAACACAGCGATATAATCGTAATGCTAGATCGCTAAAGCTGCGAATCCGAGGCAGCCGACGCTCAATATAAAAACACATAAATATACAATATTTACAAGTATATGCGCCTCTGAGGCGTGTCTTCGAGCGAGTATACGCATTGTAGTACATACAACATTCAATTGTCATACCATTACACAAACCAGTCAGAAGTTTGCGGTTAAGAATTAATTTAATATGCCCACACATAAAGCAACTGATGCTTTAAAGAAAAAGGGTGGGTGGGTGGGAAAATTTTCGCCCAGCAGTGTGGGAAACTTGAACGGCTTGTCCGGCGACGACGAGTTTGTTTCTATGAACGCGTCGTCAGGGTAAACAATCCCTGACTGGACAATCGCGAAGGCGCGTCATATGTGTGACGTCACAATGTCAACTCAAGCACGAGAAAGCAAGAAAGCCGTAATACGATCACCATGTCCGCAACAATGACATGCAATCGCATTATATACGGCGATTACACACCCATTGTCAAAAAGGACACCAAGCCATACACGTGCAGTATAACAGGTTTATTATCACTTAACTACATAGCCAGACGAGGACCACCTCGGAAAACACAGCGATATAATCGTAATGCTAGATCGCTAAAGCTGCGAATCCGAGGCTGCCGACACTCAATATAAAAACACATATATATACAATATTTACAAGTATATGCGCCTCTGAGGCGTGTCTTCGAGCGAGTATACGCATTGTAGTACATACAACATTCAATTGTCATACCATTACACAAACCAGTCAGAAGTTTGCGGTTAAGAATTAATTTACTATGCCAAATAAATAGTTAAGGAAGTAGGCAAAGAAATAATTAAGAAAGTTTAGAGCGCGAAAGATTCCTGGCGACTCTCTTACGGGTGGACAGTTCGCTTAAATAAATGAGTACTGCATCACTGCGCCAGCCGCCGAAAGCTTTCAAATCTTGAATAGGAGAACCGGCCTCAAAGGCCACCGTACAAGAACCACGTCTAAAAGAGTGTAACGTGATACCTGAAGTAGCCAAGTTTGAGCGCTCAAGTATGTATTTTAAAAACCGATTCGCAGTTTGAATTGCAAAAGGACGAAGACAACCTAAACTAACGCGGAAAAAGAAAACTGCAGAATCAGCAATCATCGCGCCCAGTCCTCCCAAGTAATTATCTAAAGCTCTCACGGGACAGATACCAGGATCGGCGTTTAATAATAAAGGTAAAACGAAGTAATCGGTTGCATTCTGAAGATTCTTTGCCCACTTGACTCGCAAAGTGTAACCAGCCTGAAATCTCTTAAGATCACTCAAAGTCAAGTGTCTGCTGGAATCAAAAGACGTCGCATTTCCCGGCAACAAATTCGACACTCGTAACATCGAAAAATAAAGAAGAGTAACCAATTTCACCTTTACCTAAATTCTGCAAAATCCCGGAAAACACCAAGCCTGCTGGAGGCTAGAGACATGCGTGGGAGCATGTAAAGGTGTGATTTAAACACCATGCCTACTGGAGGCCAGAATCATGCGTGGGAGCATGTAAAGGTGTGGTTTAAACACCATGCCTGCTGGAGGCTAGAGACATGCGTGGGAACATGTAAAGGTGTGATTTAAACACCATGCCTACTGGAGGTCAAAGACATGCTTGGGAGCATGTAAAGGTGTGGTTTAAACACCATGCCTGCTGGAGGCTAGAGACATGCGTGGGAGCATGTAAAGGTGTGGTTTAAACACCATGCCTGCTGGAGGCTTAGAGTCATGGAAAAAACTACATGAAATTGATATCATAACAATAACATTGGTATAACAATGCCGAGAAAATCAATAGCATACAACTCCACTTTGGCACCATCAGAATAAAATATATTAAACTAATTTAGATAATACATCAATAATATATTAGCCATAATTTTCATGTGATGTCAAAACAACAACTAACAGGCTAGAACAACAGTACTAATAGCCAAATATTATATCAAAATGTGTTAATACTATTTCCGTAAAATTGTTAATTTTGAAGTAATAAAAGAGAGCCAACAGGTACATCCCAAGATGCACGTAAGTATTGGAGCAATAACATTTCTGATGTATAAACCATTGTAGATAATATAGTAATACTATGTTACTATTATTTTCAATATGATATCAAGCTAATAATCAGCAGGCTACCACAGTATAACTAAGCATACAATTACAATGAGGGCTCTTGTATTGTTTACATTACAGAGAAAGCTGCGCACCAACATGAGCAGAACGAAACATTTGGGCTATTCACCGCAGCCCGGTTGTTTAGGTTGACCGACTATTTTCGCCCAGCAGTGTGGGAAACTTGAACGGCTTGTCCAGCGACGACGAGTTCGTTTCTATGAACGCGTCGTCAGGGTAAACAATCCCTGATTGGACAATCGCGAAGGCGCGTCATATGTGTGACGTCACAATGTCAACACAAGCACGAGAAAGCAAGAAAGCCGTAATACGATCACCATGTCCGCAACAATGACATGCAATCGCATTATATACGGCGATTACACACCGATTAAATATGCATAACACACCTGAACTATCTTAATGCATACTGGGCAGAATTATAGGACCCATGCTACTGTAATACTTTCTGTAAAAAACACAGAGTACTACATTACAACATATATCCATATATCACTGGATGTATATCTTATCAATACCTTGTCACTGTTGTGATAAGGAATCTGGAAATTGCGCGGATGATTAAATATGCATAACACACCTGAACTATCTTATTGCATACTGGGCAGAATTATAGGACCCATGCTACTGTAATACTTTCTGTAAAAAAACACAGAGTACTACATTACAACATATATCCAAAATGCAATAGATATTATAAAGCGGAATCACTTTTCACCTTCAAGGCACGTTGTTAAAGTATCTTTTCACATAAAAGGGAAACAAAATGTAATATAACCTTTGTCACTACAATACTTTCAGTCAGTCAGAGTACTATATTACAGAATGGATCAAAACTACATTAGACATTATAATTAAAAGCTGAACCGCTTTTCACATTAAAGGCACATTTTGCTTTCGACGTACATGTATCATTTCAAATGAAATGATAACAAACATATAATATGGCAAAACACATTAAGGCCTCGAGTCAGGAGTTCCATTAGCTAATGCTCATAATTACCCATGCATTGTTGCCTAGGTAATTAACCATGGACTAGATTATCCACCGTAAGTGTGTATTTTAAAAGGATGTGGGAAGCTACATTCACTGCTGCATTCATTGTGTGAGAAGATCAATTATGTATGCTGAACGAAATGATGAAGCAAATATAAAACAGACCGACAAGCACTAGACCTTGCAATCGGGGGCAACGTCACCAAACCCAGTTTGAACCTTTTCTCAAGTGAAACAGAGGAACAAGAAATAGGTATCTAAAAACTCTTCATCATCGGGCATCAGAACAAGCACCTTCAGCATTGGATAAAAAGGAAAAATATTCAAAATCAGTATCACTGAAGATGTTTGTCAGCAACAGCAGCGAGATGTTCCTGGATAATATCACGCATTCGGAATCTATGACACTCGTACCCGTATATGACAACCTCAGCAGAAGCATAAATAGCACATGGGAATACCTGATGAGCACCACGATGGCTCCAAAGAAAGCGGGTTTTGCAGAACTTGTTAGAGCAGAAACTATCTACCAAGTGGCAAAAGTAATTGCCAACAACAAGTTCCATGTTCTCATGGCCATATCACTGATAGGCAATGGACTGTCCTTGTTTGCAGTACGCCGAAGAATGACAACAAGTACCTCTTGTTTCTACATTGCTAACTTGGCAATTTGTGACACCCTAGTCATTTTTTTTAAATGGTTATATTAAATACTTAGCTTGTACCATCATAACCAAACAAGTTGGGAATGTAAGGTAATGAATTACCTATCCCATGTGGCCCTGTTAAGCTCCGTATGGCTCGTCGTTTTAATGACAGTAGAGCGTTGCATTGCTGTCATATGGCCATTAAAGATTTCGGGTTGGGTAACTATGAAACGCGCCCGAATTGTTGTGTCAATACTATACGTCATAATGGCTGCATTTAATTCGGTTTATCTCATTATAATGACATCCATACCCACACTTCGCAACAGAAATAAATGCATTATAGAGGAGAGTCATGTGCCATTTTTCAGGTCTATTTGGGTTGTTATTGAGATGGTGGTTTATGCTTATGTTCCCCAGATTCTTATATTTATATTAAATATTGTGATTATCATTAAGTTGGCGGAGGCCAGGAAAGAACAAGCTGAGATGAGAAATGCAGCCAAATCAGAGCAAAGTCAAGGACAAGTAACAGCAATGTTACTGATGGTGTCAATCACGTTTTTTGTGCTTACAAATCCATACACGATATTCTACCTTTGTATTCGCAACGATGTCTGGAATTACAGGGTATCTGCAACGTCTTATGCTCAATATGCTTTGGTCATTACGTTATTGCGCCTTCTGGCCGACTTAAACCACTGCATAAACTTCCTGCTGTATGTGGCTGCAGGTAAGAGGTTTCGAGAAGATATTATGAAATTGTTCAGATGTGCAAAGGCAAACAGGCCAAGCACTTCAAGCAGAGGTCGAGGCACTACTATCTCGTCTGTTGCAATTACAGTATCTGAAGAAAATCGTCGAGGAAAAGCCAATACTAGTATGTGAATTATATATCTATATTTTATATATATATATATATATATATATATATATATATATATATATATATATATATATATATATATATATATATATAATTATATATATATATATATATATATATATATATATATATATATAAATATATATATATATATATATATATATATATATATATATATATATATATATATATATATATATATATATATATATATATATGTATATATATATATATATATATATATATATATATATATATATATATATATATATATATATATATATATATATATATATATATATATATATAATATATATATGTATATATATATATATATATATATATATATATATATATATATATATATATATATATATATATATATATATATATATATATATATATATATGTATATATATATATATATATATATATATATGTATATATATATATATATATATATATATATATATATATATATATATATATACATATATATATATATACTAGTATATATAAATATATACATATTCTCACACACACACACTTCACATATTCAATACTGGGTTTCGTAAACTTGAGGCTATTTTAACGTCATATTCGTATTACGGCTCAGAATAACGCTAAGGCTTACGAAAAGAAGAGATTTAGGCTGACATGTGGCTGCTTTGAAAATCATTTGCAGTCACCTCTTAACATTTGATTGATGTTACTTCTGCGATCAGCAAGAATAAGAGACTAAATGAGTGTTCAATAGATCCAGGAACATATGTTGAAGGTTCACAAATATGCTACATAGTAGCAAAACCTTGATAGGGACACCTCTTTGTTCAGATCATTCAATTCCTTAATGATGTGATCTACAATGCATAACTTCAAAGGCGTAATATTATGAGTTGCCAAATAATACACCAGAACTAAGGAGTCTTTCTGAACATTACAGTGTGACCTCTTTTATATTCAACAAGTGACATCATTTATAATTGTTGATTGTTTAAAAGCAAAATATGGATATAAATACATGATTGATATAAGACATTTTCAAGACATTAATTATATTGACAGATTTGTATTGCACAAAAGCCATAAAAACAGATGCAATTGCCGTGATGATATGCCTTTCATGATATCTGCATTGACATTGATTATAAGTACAATGTACATAATCTACCTGACATTCTATCTGGTACACATACAACGACAAACAAGATGTCAACAAACGGGACGAAAATCGATGGAAGGACATTTCTGCATGCTTTCGAATGACTCCAATTGCCTTTGCTAAGGGATACATAGATGAGATTATAGTTGAGTATATGGACTCATCATACCTTGAACTGACTTTTGCATTCGTAAAACCGCATCAAATAATGGATACAATGCTGGAGGAAGGATTTATTTGTACATTACTCCCATGTCGTCCAACAACCCACTTGGGGGAGAGAATGGACCAGCACAAACTTTGTTGTATATACCCGGGGGGGCACTTGGGTATTTAGGGGGGTGCATACGTTCGTTATCAAAATTAAAAAATACCCCTAAAGCACTGATTTCTGGCCAAAAAAGCACCCTTATTTTAATAAAACGCTGATTTTTTCCACTAAATAAACACCCCTTCTTTTATCAAAACACTGACATTGGATGAACGGGAACACGTATTTTAACTTAAGATTTTATAATCTTCTGCCTGTTTAGCGGCAGCAAGTGGCGGCAGCAAACTCGGAAGCCTGCAGTCACTTCGGGAGTCACTCAGCGTCAGAGCCGCGTATATTTTGTGGATTGTAAGGGGATTTTGACCCCCATACTTCGTACCTGGGTACAAAAAAGTACCCTTCTTTTACAAAATCGCGGACATGCGGAGGTCTTAAAAAAAGACCCCTTCTTCCGCGAAATACGTAACGAAGGTGCGGCCCCCCTAAGTACCTGAGTGCCCCCCCCCCCCCCCCCCCCCCCCCGGGTGTATATACTATTGCCACCGTGAGAAATGTTCCCTTTCAGACAGAGTAGACAGTTTATCAAGCTTTTATGTTATCACACTGGCTGTTTGTAACTATCTGGTGTTACTTTGCGACATGTACTTATGACATAACTATCGGTTAAAATGTCGATGTAACACCCACACACACATATGGTTACGTGTGTGTGTTATTTGAAGGTCCCTGGTTCATGATTTTGGGTGGGAGCTCCGTTTGAAAAGTCTATGCATGTTTTCTCAGGTTTCCACCCCGAAAAGCTTACACCATGCTCGGAAGGTACTTTTGTGATGCTTAATGTATTCCTAGTTAGACCTTTCAGGCAATATATACTTTGTATAGCCTGAATTAGATATCATATACACGGAGTCTTTTACTGGTTCTACTCCAATGTGTTTGTTCTCTGTATATGTGGCTACATGTACTTGTATTTTATGTGTTTGAAGATATATACCCGTTTTACACATATCTCATTTTATTAGATGAAGCCAAGACTTCGGCTTTTCTTTCCACACAAGGGTGTGTCGACTTTTAAGAACATCTCTACATTGAATTCCTGGCAATTGATCGGCCACATACGTCCTTTTTATTAAAAGTGAATAGAAGAGTCATCGTACTTCTTAATCAAACAAGGCGTGTCCTGATGGCTGAGTGGTCTAAAGATTTGATGCCGACTGCTTGTCATCTCTCACCTCTTCCCGGACTCAAATTCGATCTGGGGAGTGTGATAAAGTTGCCAATGACCCCTGTAGTGTTCAGGTTTGATAAATCAATAAAATAATCATGGTTATATACATTTTCTTCACCTGATTCATCTCCTAGTAGATAAATATGTGTTGCATTTCATTGTTAGGAAAAAGTTGTAAATGTGATGTTATGTGATGCATGGGCTGTTTAATGTATGTACACATATCGCCTAATCAACAACATCTAGATGTACATATCTCTACACTTGATATAGATGGTCACTGCTGAAGATATACTTTGAAAAACCTATGACAGTGGGCAAAGTGTTTTCGATGTAAGATGTTACATATTTGTGTTGTAATAAAGATATGTAAAATCCAAATACTCTTTTTTATTCTTTACAAAAATAGAACAATCCCCACCAAAACAAATAACTTAAAGTACAAATACTTATATAGAATAATCAACATAAGAGAAAGGAGTTATTCTTTCTACATCACAAACAAATCTACAGTCCTTATGGCACATTTTATGCGTTATAATTCCTCACACCTACCCAATCTCTTATCAAAATTGTATATTTTTGATTCCCTTCACAATCATATCTGTCGGCTTTCATTTCTTCGTGCATTAATCTGAGATTTTCCTATAAGCCTCATGGTACTTAAGTGATGTCTATGTTTGTGAATAACAAATTTTGTATAGAATAAAGTCGTATTGCTTTGAATGTGGAGCCATCTGCTGGGTTTCTAATAACAAAAATGATAAAGTGAAATATGCAAATCTCAATTATAAAGCATAAAAGGCGTGCATCTGACAAGTGCATTTCAAGGTGTCACATGATCTGAAATTGACCTATAAGTTTATAGTCACTAGTAGTCTAGCGGCCAAATCCTCAAAAGACTCTATAATGATAGTTTAATTACCCCCCACCGAGTAGCTCTTTTTTCTTAGTCGCAAATGGAAGGGGAGTATCTGAGATTCATAAAAGTACCGTGCCACCATTTGGGGACACGGTCAGATATTTTCTAGAACCGGTTAAGCAGACCACCCCAGGATTAACCTGAAAAAAAGATTGGTTTGGGGTAGAAGATTTGGCCATAAAAATCCGAACAATCCACTTCATGACACTGACATCTTAGAGAGCATACCATACTTTACCTAGTGACACATGTGGCATGACTGACTGTGACCTTGACCTTGAGTTCTAGGTCGAAAGAGGCTATTGGGAAGCCTAAATGCAAATCAGTAGGTTTGGCATCAATATTAAATTTTACCACTTTCAAAGAAAGTTTTTTTTCAATGATATATGTATGGAGTAATACAGTAGCTTTCACTTGTAAGCATGGTCACAGAGGCCCAGAAGTCTATTCTATCACAAACTTGTTTGAAGTTTAACGAAAGTTCCACTTTTGGATTATGAACCCAAAACCCCTTTTAGTAAAATATCGATAATTTTCAGACATGTTATAGTTGCAACTGTCAAGTTAGTGGAACACTTGAGGGAATAGATATGTTTATACTGAACTGGGCCCATGTTACTTTGCATTGACACAGATGATCACGGACTTAGTAACCTGAACACATTTTTGAAATGGTTGCCATGGCAACTGGCGGCCATATTGGAATTCAAAATGGCCGCTACCAAAAGCTACTAGTATATTTCTTCATATTTAAGCATCTAGATTAGCTAGATATTGATGTTTATAAGCAGGTTTTTACTGGGGTGTAGAACCTAATTCTGAAAAGGCTGATATCATTAGTTGTCGTTTAATTGGATTTCAAGATGGCGATCATGCTGCTGTACTTAGAAATAAGATTATTTTACAAAATTTGACCTCCAAAGCCATCGTTAATGAAATATATGTATGCAGAACACTCAATGATAAAGATGTTTTATTGAACTAGGCCCATGTTATTTTGCATTGACACAGTTAACCACCAAATTAGTAGCCTGAATACATTTTCACACTAGTTGCCATGGCAACTGGCGGCCATATTGGAATTCAAAATGGCCACTATTGAAAGCTATAGTTCTGCATATCTAAGCATCCGGATCAGCTACAAACATGATCTTGGTGTCTACAAGTAGGTTTTCGTGGGTAAGGAATCTTATCCTGAAACAGTAGTTATCATCGGGGGTCATCTAAACCTGATTTTGACATGATCACCAAGTTGCAGTATTCTAAATTAACCTAACTACACAAATTTCGACATCTAAAGCTATTGTTAATGAAACAAACGCATAACTATGATATATCATTCTACATTATTAACAATTAAGATATCTGGTAGTGGAACAGTTAAGGGATGAAAAATGTGCAATATAACAATATAATCTGGTTTCCATATTAACTGGCTGCCATAATGGAAATCCATTGGCCAGTAGGTGGATCAAGAAAAGGGCCTACTTCAAAGAGTTAGTTTAACCTTAACATATTTAACCTTGAAGGGTTAGTGTTTGGTATAATCGTTTGATCTGTACTACAGGTATCGTTTGAAATGCTCACCACAACCATAATCTGGTGGAAGCTATATTTTATTTCAACATCACCATTAAGCTGCAATATGTACGAGTAATCTATAAAACTCAATTGTCATTATCCAATTTGTTGACATTTTTGGGGAAAAGTGAGTTATAACCACCAGTTGTCCACATGTCAGTAAAAACATTCATAAATCACCTCAAGCCAATGGTGAGGGTATGTGGTTGGTATCAAAATGCTTGTCTGGAAAAATGATATATGCAACACATGGATGCCTCTATATTGATGTGTAGCAGAAGTCTAAATGGCCTTTAAATATATGAGAAAGGATTTTCATTATTTTAACAGGTTTTCGGATAGAGTACATTCAAAATGATTAAGTAATGTACATCCCTCTCTTGTGTATGCAATATAGAGCGATTAGTATCACTGTATGATGCAAACAGACACATCAGAAGATAAGGTCAACCCAGGTGCAATCAATGTTTTGTAAACAAAGTCGGCAAATCAGGAGATGACACATACACATACATACCTGAAGTATAGTGAAAGGGCGTTTTCGTTATTCTGATCCATGAAAAAGCTTCGTACAAACTGTTATGCATAACAGTCACAGAGTTGATGGCAACATTGCATTGATCACAGGTGTTCTTTTGATCAATATCAATATTTGAATAAGTACATGCATGTGTCGGCTAAGGGATATTCATTGATGAAAAGTGCCATTTTGGAAGATTATAGTTCAGAACCAAAGGTTTACAAACACAAGAGACAAAATGAAAATAGAAACCTTTATCTAGATATGAACTTTTAAACTCGTATCACTCTTTATAACAAATCTTTGTAGCATCGAATATTGCCTGTGAGAAAATGCTTCAATTCCTGTTTGAAAGTATGGTCAGATTTCCCGACATTGCTTCTTATCATGTCTATAGACTCACTTACATTTTAATCAGAGGTAGGGAACTTCGCAATAAGACACAGTTTGCGTGATTTGTATTGACTTGTAAGCATATGCATATGCTTATTCTGATAGCTAAAATACTCCCATAACAATAGCATGTAACAACACACAGAAACAAGGAGTTAGCCGCCGCTATTTTTGCCACAGTATCTGAATTACTGATCTGTGTGATTAATCTAATGATGTATTCTAAGACATGTCTCCATGGGCATGTGGCTGGAACTCCAGTCTTGGAACTTTCTTTTGCATGTGTCTGAGAAACGAATTTGTAAATTGTAAAGAGAAGTACGTTAATTTCTTTTTAATGAAAAGGGATTTTTTTCTGTAAAGAATAATCCAATTTTAGAAGGGAAATTTATGTTTAAGAAAATATAGCTTTTTCAGCAGGAATGGCATACCACATTTCTGGTGGCCATACAGTGGTATTGATACAACGCAGTTTTGCATGAAATCAAACAGAAGATTGATATGCTTCCGTTGCATCAGTATTACCAAAATGTCAGCTTATGAGTTCTGCTTGTGTAAATGAAGGTGATCAATTGATCAACACAGTAAGCGTAGCCACAGCAAAGTGGTGTAGCATTCCTATTTTAGTTATGGAGGTAGCATCAGATTAAACTGCTAAAACATGCTGGGCAGTTTCATCTTTGCTCTCTATATTTCTGCAATCAATGCATCTCTCAAGAGGCAGCCTTACACACACACACACACACACACACACACACACACACACACACACATATATATATATATATATGTATATATATATATATATATATATATATATATATATATATATATATATATATATATATATATATATATATATTCACCCATATTATTGCCCATGTGAGAACAGCAACAGCAAAGTGAAGCATAACACCACAAGATATACGAGAAATTATTGGAGCTTTGCTCTCATATTTGAGAATCCCACTGGAAGCAAGCAATTTTGGCTGGAATTATCATGATACAATCTCAGCCATACAACAAGATGGAAAGATAGACCACCGGTCTAGGAAGAATCTTCTAATATTCCCTGGATTGGAAATAAGCATTTAACTTTTAGTCATCTTATTTTCCATCTTGATAGCACGTTTGAATGTGTTTTACAATTTAGAGTAAACGAAATGAACGCCATGAATAATGTTTGGCTCATGTTGATGATAGTTAACTGGGTATAAAACTGATATGGGTAACAAACATATCTCTGCTATAAGCACAATAACACGTCTATAAAGAACAAAACCTGTTACTATGATCACCTGCTAGCAAAAACTATATATTGTCAAGATAACTTTTAACTTCGAGTGGGTTTTAGTGTATCTATATACTCTTAGACAAATTATAGTAGTTTGAAGGTCCAACAATATGGCAAAAGATCAAAGGGAGGAGCACCCACATTTACAGGTGTTTCTACAAAGTATTTTTTTGTAGATGCTCATACAGTCATAGTAATTGATCATATGTATTGAGTTGCAGCAACCGATTAATTATCAAGCTGTATCTGCATTAGTTCTTCCTCTATTGTCAAAATGCCAGTTAAACCCTTTGTTTTAAATGAGAGTAATCAATTCATCATCTGTGTGAGTGGAGCCCCATCAATATGGCACCTAACTCCTTTGATTGGGGAGAGAGTTATCCAGTTTGGACTCTCCCAACATACTGGACAGATACAGATAGAGCTATGTTCACTACCTTTCCAACAGTCTTTCATTTTCCTTAAATAGAATTTAGAGTGTATGCACTTCACATCAGATGTAATATGAGCACCCTTTGATACAAGTGAATGGAGTATCAAACTGCAGCAGCAGCACAAACTTTAACATGTACAGAGAGAGAGAGAGAGAGAGAGAGAGAGAGAGAGAGAGAGAGAGAGAGAGAGAGAGAGAGGACCCCATTAAGTATTTGATTTTGGACGCTCAAATAGTAGTATCACAATATGACCTTTGGTCTGAGTTTAAGCAAACACTTGTTTTGCAGTCACCATTGTATATAGTCAAACAGAAGCTTGTAAAAACATACTAGAGAGATATATAGACAGAGCTATGTTCTCTATCTTAACAACACACTGAACAAATTAATGCAGCCACGTTATCTTGTTTTTCAATCATTCTTTCAAAACAGTATCTTTGCAATTTAGAGTTGAAACATTGCAAAAGTAATGTTGGGATCCCTTTCATACAAGTCACCTGGGTATCGAACTGACATGGGTAACATAGAACTGGTATAAGCAACCAATATATTGAATGAGAGAAGAGAGTCTTCATGGAGTAATTGGCTGCAAATGCTGATAAAGTAGTAACAAAGTATCACCTTTTGTCTGAAAAAAAGAAAACATTTATATTGCTGCTACCATTCTATTGAATTAACTAGATCCAGATCTGTATCACTTGCTTCACTGTTAGTAATATGTCTATCAAATCTTTTATGTCTTAAAAATTGGGTATATTCGTTATACTTTACTGCAAATATCAATTGAGTCTGGCTGCATATAGAGTAGTATATCACCTTTGTGTCTTAGTTTAAGCAAGCACTTTCCTTACTGTAACCATTGTATCACACCAAACAGAGGTTCGATCTGCATCAGTTGCTCCCCCATTGCCAAAATGTCAGTTGAACAGTTTATGTCTCCAAACAAAGTAATAAGTTCATCATCTTTGTAAGCAGAGCCCCAGTGAAATGATGCATAACTCCTCAAATTAAGGAGATAGCAACATAGTCCGAACTCTCACTATTTACTGGACTTACCGTTCTCTATTTTTGTAATCAATCTTTCAAATCGTTATTGCTTCAATTTTGAATATAAGCATTTCACACCAGGAGTAATGATGGGCTTTAAGTACAATGTAAATTATCTAACTAACAGTATATCTGGCACATATATACTGGCAACCAAGATATCACTGCACGTAACAATTTTCTTTAGAAGGAGGATACTGATGCACGATTTCGTTTCATATGCCTTCGCTACGGGATACATAGACTTTATTACAGATAAACATATGGTGCCATTATACATTGGAATCCAACTTGTGCAAATGTTAAACCACTATAAATGCTACGTTGCGTATAATGGATACAATGCTGGAGGAAGAATATTATTAGTACATTACTCTCATGTGATCAGACATACCACTTGGGAGATAGAAAATGGACCAACACAAGTTTTCTTTTTTAAAGAATCCTACCACCGTGAGAAACGGATTTTCAATATTTTCAATTGTTCACCCTGCCTATTCGTTACCATCTGATAACGAAATGTACAAATGGACATACCTATTGGTTAAAATGTCACTTTATATAAATCTTCATTGCTGACTATGTATGTTCTAAAATCGAACACAAAGCAAAGCATTCTTGTATGTATGATGGTATTGATGTTGTAATAAAAATCTGAAAGATCAAAAGGCTTAGTTGTCATTAAAAATCTTTAAGGCATAATAATAATAATAATAATAATAATAATAATAACAATAATAATAATAATAATAATAATAATGATAATAGTAATAATAATAATAATAACTGATGCTATCTTTTTTATTATTATTTTCATTATTTTTATTATTATTATTATTATTTTTATTATTATTATTATTATCCTTATCATTATCCTTATCATAATCACTCAACATGAAGATGAGATTATGAAACTGTTCAGATATGCTAAGTCAAGTTTGAGTGCTTCTTTCAAATATCCTGCCTTTTTTAGTTTGTATCTACCTAATTTGCATATCAAAACGTCCGCCAAAATCTGTAGAAACAACCATTAAGAAAAGTAATTTGGCCAAAGGGCTGTTGTTAAAGGAAGGGCAAAATCACGGAAATTGTACGGAGGATATGTTTCGCAGTTTTGACAACAATAAGAGTACCATAATGCCCCAAAATCTGGTTACCTTTACAACAGGGCAATTTGGCGGGAAGCAGTTTCAAATAGGAGAATTGCTGTATCATTGGCATCAGAATGTGTTCCATTTTCGTATAAGTGACATATTGGTGTATTTTCATGAAGGTGGGTAGACAACAGTAGAAAGGTACTATTTGTGGCAGATTTTTAACATTGTGTCTATTAGACTCAATTGCCAGTTTTAACCCCTTATTTTGAAATCAAAATGGCTGTAAAAACCTGCAGAAACAAACTCGAAAATGGAGGTATTTAGTCATAGAACAAAACATCAACTGTTAAGGGCTGTTGTCATGGGATAGTAAAACGCTCCAAAATTATCAAATCGATATACTTTGCAGTTATGATTAAATCTAAAAACGGTAACATAACTGCAATAAATTGTTCAATACTATGTAAGGGTTCAAATTGGGTTGCTATCTAATTAGAAGAGTTCTGCTCCCGCAAAGACATAAACTATTAATGTGACATCCTGGCAATAGTAAAACAACTGATGCAGGCCAGGTCTCTCTTTGGCTTAGTAGAGCGGTAGCAACAAGACAAGTGATTGTTTACACTCACTGTACTAGCATCCAAATGGGATCAATTTCTACATGGTCTAACTGGCATTGTGGCATTAGTGAGACACCTGGAGCAGATCAGGCCTCTGTTTGATATGATACAATGGTAGCATCAAGACAAGTGTTTGCACAGAGAAAATCCAATAAATACTACTATAAGAGCATCCATAATCCATAATCATGGATACCCCCCCCCCCTCTCTCTCCTTTCAGTTTGATACCCAGTTAATTATCTCTCGCCACATATTGGGTTCAAATCCAAGCAAGGGCATGTGAGAATGTTGCCAGTG
>OZ012684.1:45772819-45777819 GCA_963942565.1 Maea johnstoni | reverse complement strand
ACAATCAAACACATAAACTATGTTAACGTGTGATACAAGTTCCAGACATGCATTACACTTGGACCCTAGACTGGCTGAAGGAATTTGCGTTTTTCCTATCTTGATCAACCAATCAAAGCACTCCATTTGCCAATGTCTCACACGAAGCACCTCTCTGCTACAGGAAGAACAACTCACCGCTTACTCCTGCGCCAACAACTATCACATCATAGCTTTTGGCAGCACCGTCAGCAGAGGAGGAGGACGACATTTTGTCTGGCCTGAGAAACTTAGAAATCTCTACTGCACTTTGCACCACTGATGTAGTCACGTGACTAGCAGACCAAAGCTCAGCAGTTAGGATAGATAACATTCCAGATGCTAGATCTATAGTAGTTTGTCAAAACCGGAGACAAGAAGAACGAATTGCTTAAGGAGGCTCGGGACCTTCGTTCTTTAAGTGAGACTTCCATGTTAAGATTGACCAATACTTTGGTCTAGGTTTAAAAAAAAAACTAAATATTTTCTGAAAGCTGAAACTCTAGCGAGGTCAAATATTTTGAACATGTTTTGTGACAACTTCACAATTTCTCCGGGGGTGGGACCGAAAGAAAGAGATGCGGATTTATAATACATATGACATGTTATTGCAAACAACCTTCTGTCTTCAATCAAGGTTTGACACAATTGATGTTTTCATAATTGTATAGACAACATCCTTGGTCACGTAGTAAATCTTTATTCCTGAAAAGTTTTGTTCTAAGAGGAATTTAAAGCAAACTAAAGGCATGATCAATATTATTTTGTAGAATTTTACTGTTCTTATTTTTTTTTACATCCGATTAAAAAATAATTAGACCAGATATGAAAAATAAAAAGTACTAAGTGCCCAAGGGTGTTTCCAATCATTTGGTAAAATTCAAGCTTTGTAGGATCACTATTGAATGACGGAGAGTGTTTCAAAAATGAAAAGTAAGGTAAATTTTAAATAAGAATATAATTTGCCTGTATTGTAAGAATAGCTGAAGGAATTTGTTTTTTTTCCTATCTTGATCAACCAATCAGAGCTCTTTATTGCCAATGTCTTACGTTGGGTACCTCTCTGGTATGTAGGCACAACAACTCACTTTGTAGAATGTTAATGTCCCTTATTTTTTTACATCCGATTAAGAAATAATTAGAGCAGATATAAAAAGTATCAAGTATAAGTATAAAGTACCCAAGGGTGTTTCTAATCGTGGTAAAATTCAAGCTTTGTAGGATCACTACTGAACGAAGGAGGTTGTTTAAAAAATGAAAAATAAGGCTTATTTCAAATAAGAATATGATTTTCCTGTATTGTAAGAATGGTTTGAATATACAATGATTTACTTGGTACTTGAATTACTGGAATAAAAAGGGATTTTAAAGCAGATTTTTGAGGTTTATGGTGGAAGAGGCAACTCCAATTGAAGATCTACCAAATGGGCTGATCGAAATTGAAATTGCCTTTCATTGCCTTGACATAGTTATAATTTTCCATCTAGGCAGTATGCACACACTTATGTCTTTAAGTTCTTGTAAATGCAGCATATTTCGTCCTGTTATGAGTTCTTCACAAGAATCGTTCTCATCTCCTGAGTCGCGATCACTGATCAGTGTATCTTTCCTCACGGTCTGCATATTTAATGCTATGCCACTGTCATATCAACTAATAATCAGCAGCCTAAGCTTTCTACAACTGTAACTAAGAATAGTTAGTGAATCGTCCTTTATATGTATCTATCTGTTACAGAAGATAGTTCATATCATTGAAACTTTCTCTTCCTCCTCCTTCTGGAGCTACTTCACACTGTAAGGACACATTGAGACTCTGCACTGTCCAGGGGTCAGTATCTAAATGCGCTCTCCTTAATCCAAATCTCAACTATAGGGAACCCTGTCCTCCTGGGTAAGATAAATTCCTAAACATCCTGCCTATCATACAAACCAAAATATTTTTGGAGCTTTATACTCGTATTTGTTTTTGGAGCTTTATATTTGTTTTATATCAACTGTGCAACCTACACATGTAGGACAACACAGCTGCTGCAGAAGAATCACACCTTTTACTCAATACTCTAATTGCAATGCAATCACTCATAACAAAGGCTTATGTCTCATAAGCCTTTGCTCATAACTTGGATGAAGAAAAGAATGGATATGTAGCGAGAGACCAATTACTATATGCCCTATAGTTAAGAGTACCAGATAAGGCACTAGCGCGAGGTCACGTGAGAACAATGACCAATCAGGGCTCTCGCATCGATTACATTACAGAGAAACCTTATCTCCACCACCAGCTGAGGGTGCCCAGAGCACCGATTATGGCCTATTAGCGGCTATTAGTTGACACTGGTTGAGGCTAGCATGCTCAGGTTGACCGGCTGGTTTCGAATCCACTTGTGTTTGGTCATCTAAGCTCATAACTTCTCAGTGCAGGCTTCTTTGGAAACAGGAAGCTTCCATTTGATAAAATACACATAGAAGATCAGATAAGGATGGGCTATTGTGTACTTAATTAGCTATCACAGCTAGGTGCCTCAAACGTCCTCTCTTAAAATAAAATAAAATAATTGGAATTTATTTAGCGCCTTTTCCATTCATAAAATGTTCAAAAGCGCTGCACATTGTCATAGTTTGAGTTATAGTCCACAACGCCTCAATGGGCGAGCCTGAAGAGGTGTGTTTTGAGACACTTCTTGAAGGCCTGACACGATGTAGAATCCTTCAGGTGTTGTGGAAGCGCATTCCATCTTGGTGCACTAATGGAGCAAGCGCGATCTCCAAATTTGAGTCTAGTCCGAGGCTCATCCAGAAGGCCCTTTGCTTCTGATCGTAGATGGCGTCTGGGTTTATAAGGCACGAGCAGCTCCTTGATGTACTTAGGTGCAAGTCCATTTAGCGCCTTGTATACCAGCAGTAGGACCTTAAATTGGATGCGGGATTTGATTGGTAGCCAGTGAAGCTTGATGAGAACAGGTGTGATATGTTCATACTTCCTGGTTCTCGATACTATCCTTGCTGCACTGTTTTGCAGTCGCTGCAGCTTTGCAATCAAATCCTGTTGTATTACAATTAGGAGAGCATTGCAGTAATCCAAGCGAGACATCACCAGTGACTGCATCACTGTTTTTGTGGCATCTTCTGTTAACACACGTCTCGCTTTTCCAATATTTCTCAGGTGAAAGCTAGATCTTTTGACAACACTTTTGACATGGGGTGCCATGATCAGTTGAGAGTCAAACATAGCTCCCAGATTCCGCACAGGCTCAGATGCAACAGACACATCAGTCCCCGCTACAGAGAGTGACTTAATGTTCAGTTCAGCTAGGTGTTTCTTAGAGCTCTTCTAGTAGGCAGTTTAAACAAAATGTCATGTATAGTTCAAGTTGAGTTCTAATTCGAAGGAATAAGTACCAAATATTTCCAGTTTTTAAATATCAAAAATCAAAAACACCCTATTTAAAGGTTTCTCCAGATCCTTTATTTTACATAACAATAGTATTGATAATACTTTGAATTACATACAGTTTCGCACACTGCCTAAAATGTTCTTTATGCGCATTTTTCTGCCATGTTGCAACTAAGTCGTGACTAGCCAGTTGTAACTGGTGGCCATGGAGGAAACCGCAGTAGCTGACGAAAAACACCGCCTAACCTCAAGTCACTGGTAAAGCTAGGGTCTCACATGGGATTCGACAGTATTCGACCGTTTTCGACATATAGGCGGAAAAGTCGGATTCGACCGAATTCGACCCGCAATTCGACTAAATTCGACCTGTAAAAAAGTCACTGGGTTAGGCAAAAAAGGTGTTAATTGGTTTGTGTCGAATGCGATGTGAGATCGCTTTAAGTCGCATTCGACAGCCAAAATGTCGAAAGGTCGAACTATGTCGAAAACACTTTGCGCATACGACTTTATGGAAATGAGCAGTTTGATTGACAGGTTATGTCGAATGCGACTGTTAGAATGTCGCATTCGACTTGAAAAAAATTATAAAGTCGCATTCGACAAATGTTAAATCGAATGCGAATATTTAAAAAAATAAAAGTCTGCATAAACTTGTTGTCGCATTCGACTTATTAAACTACTAATGCGACAAAAAACATGTAGCTTTCAGTATTAGTTGGTCTAATCGGACATTTTAAAGACATTAAATTGTCGAATACGACACAGTTTGCAAAATTAAATTGTCGCATTCGCAAAATGTTAACTTATAAAAGGGGGTGCACACCTGACTGGAACCACATAGCTGGAACCACTCCCCGGTATATGTGGTGATCCAAGAGGTGGTCCAAGTGGTCTTCGATGTCTCCGCTATGCCCGTGCTGCCACCATATGCTGCTGAAAGGAATGTGTTGCTGTATGGCGTTGTAATCCACCACCTGAATATCCAAGCTGTTATTGCAGATGCCATCAACAACCACCAGCAGCGCATCCCAAACTTAGATGTCCAACGACAACCCATACGTCGCAGACGACGGAGATGGTGGACACGTCTATGGATTCTTCGCAGACCTCTACTTGGGCAGTACGAACGACTTGTACAGGAGCTGAGGGATGAAGACCTGGATGGCTTCCGAAACTTCATGAGGATGGATCCAGATATGTATGCAGAAATTGCAGAGAGGGTTTCACCACGTCTCTACAAACCCAATTCAAGGTACAGACCATCTTTAGAACCTGGATTGAAGTTAACCCTTGCTCTGCGATATTTTGCTGCTGGCAACGACTACAAAAGTCTGATGTATGCCTTTCGAGTTGGGAAAACCACCATCGTCAACCTCATTCCTGAAGTTGCAGATGCCATCATTGCTGAGTACGGAGAGGAGGTTATCCCGATGCCCACCACCCCAGATGAATGGAAAGCTGTTGCAGACCTGTTCCAGTCAAGATGGAATCTCCCCCATTGCGTTGGTGCACTAGATGGGAAACACGTCCGTATCCAATGTCCTCCTAAGAGCGGTTCCCTGTACTACAACTACAAGAAGTTCTTCTC
>OZ012684.1:45745319-45770319 GCA_963942565.1 Maea johnstoni | reverse complement strand
TTGCTGTAGGTACTGGTAAGGCGGCTGTTCCTGGGGTCGTCCAAGGATCTCGTCTGTTCGCCTGATGTACTGAAACACAGTGTGAAGGACATGCTGTTGCATAGCCATCTGAAGACTGGGATGAACTTCCGTCATAAGAGATGCCGCGAAGGATGCGCCCGCTGCTGCTCTAACACCGCTGCCAGACTGCGACTGCGTGTGTTGGTCTAGAAGGTTGCTTATCTGGGATGACAGCTGACGATTTTGATGAATCATCTGCGACAAGGCTGTGTTGGAGGACGTCGGCATTGTCGTTGATGCAGCAGGTACTGTGCTTTCCATCCGAAGGGATTCAATGATGTCATCACCCAGTGGCAGGTCGTCAAGGGCCGTCTCTCCTGTGGCTGCAGTGTCGTCCAAATCGCCGTCTGTTGTCTGTTGTTGGGATGTGGAAGGTGTCGCAAGCTTTTTCTTGTAGCTGAGCTGTTGCCGTTCTTGGCGTTCCTGATGTCCCCCAACTGCAGCGGCGTCAGCGGCGAGGATGAACCCAAACTTGCTTTGAAGGAAACGTTCCCTCAACCGGGACCTTCCTGATGAGCCAGATGGTTTGGTACGTTTCAGTCTGGTCCTTACATTCAGGAACCACTTGTAGAGGGGGTTGATCTTCGAAGAGATGAAGGGCGCATCTTCGTCTAGGATACCAAGCTCCACAGCCTTCTTGAACCAGAGACGATCTCGGAGTGCTGTACTCTTGTAATACTCCACCATGCTTCTGTCGTAGAGGAGTGGGTGTTGGGAGATCCATTCAGACATTTCCAGTTCTTGATCATTGGTGAGAGTTGCAGATTTGGACACCTTGGACTTCTTTTTGGCCATTGGTCCCTTGCCCTTGTGTTTCCGCTTCTTCCCTCTCTCTTCCTCTTCAGGCTCATCTTCTCCCTCTTCTTCTGCCTCTTCTTCTTCCTCCTCTTCATCATCGTCATCTTCCTCCTCTTCTTCCTCTCTCATGACTAGGTTGAGTAGATCTTCATCATCATCATCACTGGCATTCTCTGTTGGCTGTGTAGGGGGGTCTACAGGAGGTGGTGGTGGCGCCGACTTCTTCTTGGCGGTCGTCTTGGTGATGGCCATCCTCTGCTGTGTGGTCTGGGGAGCTGATGTTGACGGTACGAAGCTCTGCTGCCAAGTGAACTGGCACCCAACCTGCCCCAACCTTTATAGGCTGCGTGAAGTCGCATTCGACATTTAAGAAGTCGAATGCGACATCTTATTATCGCATTCGACCTTTCATTAAGTCGCATTCGACAAAGTAGTTGTCGAATGCGCATAATATAAGTCGAATGCGACTTATATAAAGTCGCATTCGACTTACATTATGCGCATTCCAATTTTACGACCGTGGGAAAGTTGTCGAATGCGCAGAACTTGTTTGGGCATGCCACCTATTAAAAGTTGCATTCGACATATTAAAAGTCGCATTCGACTTTTAATATGTCGAATGCTGAATGTAATGTCGCATTCGACATTTAATAAGTCGAATACGACAATCTCAATGTGCAGGGATACTTTGCTAGCCTGCAAATAGCGAGAAAACTATTTTAGTCGAATGCGCACATGTAATATACGCATTCGACTTCGTTAAAATCGCATTCGACGTACTTATGTCGAATGCGACGTTATGCAAATGAGGCTACTCATTATGTTAATGAGTAACTGCAAACCCGCTCGCATTCGACGACATAGCGATGTGGGGACCCCGTGAAGGGAAGTGACTTTTTTTCCGACGCATTCGACACGTTCACTAATTGCTTTTCGACTTTAGATTTCGCGCCAAAAAAACCCTCGTTTTCGAATTGCCGAACTATGTACAAACGTCGAATGCGATATTTTCCCATAACTCGCATTCGACTCAAAATTTGGGGGTTTTCCTTATTACCATATCATTTACATAAAGTCGAATTCGTGCGAATTCATGTGAGACCCTAGCTTAAGCCTCTCACATGCCCCGGGTGGTACTCAAACCCAGACAGTGGTAAAAGACGGCTATGGACCGTTTTGAACACATGCTCATTGAATGTAACTGCGTCTCACATGCACGGGAAAAGTAATTTCCTAGATAATTGATCTCGGTTTTAGGGTTACAATCTATCAACGAGATAATCTAAGGTGAAATTGCAAACAATGTCATTTTGAACTTCATTTTTAAAAAACAAAAAAGGTTATGTACAGCGCAAAAAAGAAAGAGGAAAGACCTCATATCATAAAATGGGGAAATATGAAATACGCTCAGTGTACACTATTGAGAGGTACGAGGCCAGCATAAAGGGAAGAAGAGAGAGAGAGAGCTTTGCTATAAAATGGAGCAAACGGGCAGCTTACTTTAAATACAGATGCAAATAACAGACAATAAATCCTACCTAAGTTAAACGTTTATGCTGTGCTATCATTTGATAACCCAAGTGTGTTACCACAGTGTAAATGAACTTAGAAGGTGGCTGAAGCCGGGTAAATACTGTTGCATGTTGAATATGCTGTATGTTATTGGTTATATACTATTCAAAGAAATGTCTTGCCAATCTGTATTGTGTGTAGGTCGACTTGTCTTGTTTATGGCTAAGAAGGCTAGCTATTACTCAGTTCACTTGTTTTATTCATATTCTAAAAATGCATCATGTTTGAACATTATATTTTGTTTATCATGGGACTTTTTCTTAAATTGAACTACAGAGTGAGGAAAATAACAATAATTATAAGTTTTTAGTCTTGTATCCACCGAAATGTTTGGAAACAAGATATAACCAGAGATTTGTATTGTATAAAATTCCCTGATATAACTAAGAAGTGACGGCCCACGCTGAACCGTGGCCAGCCGTAAGGTTAGTAATAAATATGTCCAATAGATGGCAGCTCAGGTGGATCATGAACTATCGCAGAGGTATCATTGGCGGGGCCATCGGGCCCGCCTTATCTGGGAAGGTGTTTTGAGATGTACATGGGCAGACGTCACGTGATCTAAATCATGAGGCCGGACTGAATATAATTCTCTATTCTGATTGGTTATAATATAAATGTTGCCTTTGCCGCGGAAAATCGTGCCTTCCTTATTTTAATTTAGCATGAAGTTTTCAAATATATAAAACATTTTAAGCGGACATAAAGTATATTTTTCAGTATAGGAAGGAAAATTACTAAGAAAAAAGTACTCTGTGTATAGACTAGCGCCAGTCTCAAAATCACGTTACGGATTAGGGACTGGTATCGCCCACCATCTATTGTTGGCGTGAAGCGGCTTATAGGACTGCCACTCGTCTACTATGTGTATAGAATGAAATCAGGAGACTTCGTAACCAAACATGTTCGTAACCAAACTGATGCGTACCCTAGTAGCTTCGCACCCACGAGATTTCGAAGTCTCCAGCTTGCGTCTAGAATTCCGATATTTGTTTTATTTCTACAAAAATGATACAAATCTAGTCATTATAAATTATTTTCCTCTATAATGTCTTAGAAGACCAACACATGGAATGGAAACCAGCCGGTCAACCTGAACATGCTAGCCTCAACCAGTGTCAATTAATAGTCGCTAATAGGTGCTCTGGGCACCCCCAGCAGGTGGTGGAGATAAGGTTTCTCTGTAATGTAATCGATGCGGGAGCCCTGATTGGTCCTTGTTCCCACGCGACCTCGTGCTGCTGCCTTATCTGCTAGTCCTGGCATGAGGCTACCATGTAACTATAGGGCATATAGTAATTGGTCTCTCGTTACATATCCATTCTTTTCTTAATCCAAGATAATGTTAATGTTCTTTATACATCCGGTTCCCTCACAAGTTCATAAATAACTTGGCCCCGCCTTTTGACTATTGATGCTTTGCATCTACAACCGTACTTGTCTCTGCATAGGGGAGTGGGTTTACTATTCGTCCGGCCCGTCGCATTATAACTGCAGCAAATGGCTTTTAACACAAATTTATATGGAAGTCATGTCTTTCACAGTTCACAAGTTGATGTCTTATCATTAAATAGTATCAAGTGAAACCCGTTTTTATAGCACAAATCAAACATTCTCAGTGTGCTATAAACTTCATTTTATATTGGCTAGACCTACCAAACCCACAGTATTCTGAAACTTTGGGTCGTAATTTCAGCATGTTCGAATATTTTGATTGGGTGGGATTCTTGGTACTATTATATCATTCATCATATAGTCTCATCTCAAATAAAAGAGGTTTCGTTTCTTTTGCAATTAGTGGTTGGTTTAGCCAAACAATAGGCTAGATTGCCTGGACTATATGTGTGATTGGCCACATCCCCATGGAGTTCTTTAGAAATGGATTGATTTGGAAACAAGATATAAACTACGTTGTATTTAACAACAAATAAAAATGTATAATAAAATGATAAGGCATAAAGGAGGACTGGTGAAATATGTAGTAAAATGAAAGGGTAGTTTAAGGTACTGTTGTTTCTATAACCTAGTGTTGACAATTGTTGATTATTCCCCATGTTATACACTATTTTCATTGCCAGCAGTGCATGCATCACAAGCCTAGATATGCCTGTTTGGCATATTGAATCAAACGAAATAAAAACACCGCCTTAACTTTGCTATCAAAGTATTGTACAACACCAATATACATTTTTAACAAAACCCTATTCACACGACTCGTTCTATCTTAGATGAAGAAAATACTTGTCTTATTTATCTAAGGTTCTATTTGTTCCTACCTACCACTAGTCATGCGTGGAAGTAAATACGTCCAACTGGAGGCCCACGGCGAACCGTGGCCAGCCGTAAGGTTAGTAATAAATATGTCCAATAGATGGCAGCTCAAGTGGATCATGAACTATCGCTGTGTTCATCAGGTCCAGATCCAACCCTAGATCGTAGTGTACCAGTTAGAGGTAAGTGCAGCACTTCAACTGAAGTGTATGTCTACAGTCTAAGGTGGTTCACTTCGATCTAAGGGCAGCACGTAGATTGTAGTGTCTGAGCATGCTCAGTGAGCACTTCCTGTTGACTTATGGTAGCTCTAGCAAAATAAAGAGAAGGAGGTACATACGTTCGTTTAAATAGGTCTAAGTGACTAAAAACATTACAGAAAGGTATGAAATTGGCGGGTTTGGTGTAATTTATATAAAAGAACATATATGCAAAGTTTGAGTTAGATCCATTGACCGCTGATGGTTCTAGCTCTTCTTGAATGAATTGATATTTCCCTTTTCAAGGTAGATCTGCCATCTTGACAGCATATACTTTTATCATGATGTTCCTTCTTTTCGCATGCAGAGTTGAAACCCTTCCGGAAGGTTTTGCCCGCTGATATTTCACACACTTGTAGTTAAAAGTGTGGCGATTAAAATGAGACTAGTCTGAAGTGTGAACATTACCTAATTCTTTCACCCTGCCACTTCAAACATGTACTGTTTTTTCCTGTTTTCTTAAGGTTCACATTGCTTTTCCCTTGATCTCCTGTGCATTTCAATATTAGTATTTATTCTCGGGCAGAGTTGAAAACCTTCCGGAAGGTTTTGCCCGCTGATATTTCACACATTTATAGTTAAAAGTGTGGCGATTAAAATGAGGCTAGTCTGAAGTGTGAACATTACCTAATTCCTTCAACCTGCCACTTCAAACATGTACTGTTTTCTTGAGGTTCACATTGCTAATTTCCATCGATCTCCTGTGCATTTCAATATTAGTATTCATTCTCGGGCAGAGTTGAAAACCTTCCGGAAGGTTTTGCCCGCTGATATTTCACACACTTGTAGTTAAAAGTGTGGCGATTAAAATGAGACTAGTCTGAAGTGTGAACATTACCTAATTCTCTCACTCTGCCACTTCAAACATGTACTGTTTTCTTGATGTTTACATTGCTAATTTCCATCAATCTCCTGTGCATTTCACTATTAGTATTTACTCTCGGGCAGAGTTGAAAACCTTCCGGAAAGTTTTGCCCGCTGATATCTCACACACTTGTAGATTAAAGTGTGGCGATTATAATTAGACTAGTCTGAAGCGTGAACATTACCTAATTCTCTCACTCTGCCACTTCAAACATTTACTATTTTCTTGAGGTTCACATTGCTATTTTATTGATATCATATGCAATTCCATATTAGTATTCATTCTCGGGCAGAGTTGAATACCTTCCGGAAGGTTTTGCCCGATGATTTTTGCACACTTCTAAAACAAATAAAAGTAGGCTGAAGCATGAACATATCCTCATTCTCTTAACCTGTTAATTCAAAGATATCCTTATTTTCTGTCCACTTTGGGGTTTAAATAACCTCTTCAATTATGATATAGGGTATTCTTAGAGACATTATGAAATTTAATTCATTTAAGCACTTAGTTTGTTACATTGAAATGTCCCTGCCTCTTTAGCTCAATTGGTAGAGTGGAGGCGCATGTTAGTTGGTACTAAGCATATCATGGACTGTTGGCTGTGGTTTTAAGGCATTTTAGACAACATCTGAATGAAATGTAATCTCTGTGCATCTTTATTGTTCAAGGATACTGTGTAGATCAGTATCTGCTCATTTGTAAATTAGCAACATAACATTAAGTGAATGGTACAAAATTTATTATCATTGTTTCATGTAGCAAATAGTTGTGTTACAGACTGTGATCTGTGGTTATGTGTATAAACATATCTTGGTTCTTGAGAGGATTTTGCAGGAGCTTTAGTTTAATACTATTTATGGTGTTTGTACTTGGTATTCTGTTCTTAACGTGTCTTAACTGTAACCTATGACCTGAAAGGTCCTGATGCAAAATATTGTGAAATAAAGCTGCAATTTTGTAACCAACATTCTTTCTCGTATTTTGTGAAGACAAATAACATTTAGAGAGAGTTGTTTATGAATTTAGTTTGTCTAATGCATATATTATTGAAGTTTATTCTAATGAAGTTTCATTATACTTATAACTTATAATCGAAACATAATTAAACACACTTTTACAGAACATTTTCTACTCCAATGCTGCCAATATTGATATGATACAATGTATCCATGGACATCATAATGCAATTTATGGTTTAAAAAAATATTTACTTCATGATTGGTTAGGTAATTCAACTGACTCCCACCACTACCAGATGCAAACCAGTTGTGTAGTTTTGAGTTGTGTACATCGACAGAACCTCATTTTCTTATTGAGCAAAAGTTCTGATGCAGACAAAGTATACAATGAATTGCAGATTAATAAAACATTTCTCATACAGATTTTTAGGTTTTACAAATGAGCATCAATCCCAAACTGGGGGCAAAAGATTTTGGGACACATCCTGATAAACCCTGCTTTTGCTTTCAAATAAGGTTACAATTTACCAAGTGACTAGCTTTCAACAAATTAACAGAAAATGGTGAATAAAACTAACCAACACAAACTACTTTGTATGGGAGACCCCATACCCAGGTAACAAGCCAAGGTCATTTTAAATGCAAGAGAAAACCATCATGGGGGGGGGGGGAAGGGCTGGAATTAAATGTTTAACTAAACAGATCTAGTGTTTCAATAAAGTTACGGCTACTGTCTCCCACCATTTCCTGGTTCTGAAGCCCGGCCTGGGCATGTGAGAAAGTTGCCAGTGACTTGGAGTCTGGTGGAGTCACTACTTACAACTGGCTAGTCACGAATTAGTCACAATATGGCATAAATGTGAAGATAAACAAAATTCCAAATTCTATAAAGATATTTATTGGGGCCAGAGCTTACGTCCAGGATAAGTCAATAAAGTTTGCATCAACTGTGCTTGCGTTCGATGGGGTTGGATACTCTGACTCTATAGGGATATTAATAACACTGCGTTCAGTCTCCGTCTCGGCGTCCTCCTCAGGACGCCCAACTGCTGCACTGATGACACGCATCTTCTTCTGGCGTAAAACGGTTGCAACTGTCTTCTCCAAGGGCTGCTTTCCCCCCTGGTCCTCAAAGTCAACTCTCTTTGTGTCCCCAACATGTTTTAATTGAAAACCTCCTTCATTGAGTTGGTTCCAATTATCGCTATCCGAGGCATAAACATTGGTGTCACCATTCTCCTTTTGAACAATTACGCTGACAACATCCCCGGTTGTAACATGTAGTTCATATGTCTTCCTAAGGAGTGTGGACCTTCTCGATATCCTCGTCTTGGACCTTTGGTTCACATCTTCTACATACTGCAATGAGTAGGGGCCTTTGTGATGCCTCCACTTCTCATGACTGTGCAAACAAAAGTTACGAACATAATCAATCTCAGGTTTGAATGGAGGTATTTGAACTATCCTGAAGCCCTTGTAATATTAAAAGTAGAGATTGAGTAATACATTTAAACAGAAATTAAGAATTATAATAAGATTGTTTAATATAATATCAATGAGTTAAGAAGTGTATCCAAAAAAATAAAGTGCCTATTGGAAGGAGGGGTCTCAAAATAGAGATTTCTTTCCGTACCGGTTCAGCCTGTATGGGCAGCTGCCACGAAAACACCTTTCCAGATAATTTTCCTAACAGTAACTTTATGTGCAGATAACATATGGCAGTTTTAAAATCCTGGCTAAGATTATACTTCTAAACAAAAGCTCACTCCTTTTTATTTAAAAGGTCTAGGTAAATGATCAGTTCCATACAATAACATGCTCAATTTTCAAATAATCAATATTCATCCCCCCTATCTTTGGCTTAGATTGGAAATGAATGTTACAAATTGTTGAATTTCAAAAGAAATTCATAGAAATCTAATTTATTTCTGTTTGAAATAATGAAAAGTATGAAATCATCTTGGGGGCCCTTTTTCTCCATGTGTATGATACAGACTAGCTACTTCCTTTTGTTTATCTATAAGAAAAGATATAAAAGACATAAGTATCCACTGAGACAACACATGGTTCATATGGCTCATAATGCATAAATAATTTTTATGATGATGTTCTTATAAAAGAAAAAGGAAAATACTGAAGGAAAAGGATTGAAATTGATAAAGAAATAGTATAATGTTGTAAACAAAATTTATCCAAAAAAAAAGAGATGAAAAAGAAAGTGACTTGTTGGGAATTTGATCCAGGTTCCTCCTCGCAATTAACAAGTTTAGAGAATTAGGTTATATTCAGACTTCAGACTAGTCTTATTTTAATCGCCACACTTTTAACTACAAGTTTGTAAAACATCAGGGGGCAAAACCTTCCGGAAGGTTTTCAACTCTGCCCGAGAATAAATACTTATATTGAAGTGCACAGGAGATCAATGGAAAAGCAATGTGAACCTCAAGAAAACAGTACATGTTTGAAGTGGCAGGGTGAGAGAATTAGGTTATGTTCACACTTCAGACTAGTCTCATTTTAATCGCCACACTTTTAACTACAAGTTTGTGAAACATCAGAGGGCAGAACCTTCCGGAAGGTTTTCAACTCTGCCCGAGAGTAAATACTAATAGTGAAATGCACAGGAGATTGATGGAAATTAGCAATGTAAACATCAAGAAAACAGTACATGTTTGAAGTGGCAGAGTGAGAGAATTAGGTAATGTTCACACTTCAGACTAGTCTAATTATAATCGCCACACTTTAATCTACAAGTGTGTGAGATATCAGCGGGCAAAACTTTCCGGAAGGTTTTCAACTCTGCCCGAGAGTAAATACTAATAGTGAAATGCACAGGAGATTGATGGAAATTAGCAATGTAAACATCAAGAAAACAGTACATGTTTGAAGTGGCAGAGTGAGAGAATTAGGTAATGTTCACACTTCAGACTAGTCTCATTTTAATCGCCACACTTTTAACTACAAGTGTGTGAAATATCAGCGGGCAAAACCTTCCGGAAGGTTTTCAACTCTGCCCGAGAATGAATACTAATATTGAAATGCACAGGAGATCGATGGAAATTAGCAATGTGAACCTCAAGAAAACAGTACATGTTTGAAGTGGCAGGGTGAAGGAATTAGGTAATGTTCACACTTCAGACTAGTCTCATTTTAATCGCCACACTTTTAACTATAAATGTGTGAAATATCAGCGGGCAAAACCTTCCGGAAGGTTTTCAACTCTGCCCGAGAATAAATACTAATATTGAAATGCACAGGAGATCAAGGGAAAAGCAATGTGAACCTTAAGAAAACAGGAAAAAACAGTACATGTTTGAAGTGGCAGGGTGAAAGAATTAGGTAATGTTCACACTTCAGACTAGTCTCATTTTAATCGCCACACTTTTAACTACAAGTGTGTGAAATATCAGCGGGCAAAACCTTCCGGAAGGGTTTCAACTCTGCATGCGAAAAGAAGGAACATCATGATAAAAGTATATGCTGTCAAGATGGCAGATCTACCTTGAAAAGGGAAATATCAATTCATTCAAGAAGAGCTAGAACCATCAGCGGTCAATGGATCTAACTTAAACTTTGCATATATGTTCTTTTATATAAATTACACCAAACCCGCCAATTTCATACCTTTCTGTAATGTTTTTAGTCACTTAGACCTATTTAAACGAACGTATGTACCTCCTTCTCTTTATTTTTCTAGAGCTACCATAAGTCAACAGGAAGTGCTCACTGAGCATGCTCAGACACTACAATCTACGTGCTGCCCTTAGATCGAAGTGAACCACCTTAGACTGTAGACATACACTTCAGTTGAAGTGCTGCACTTACGTCTAACTGGTACACTATGATCTAGGGTTGGATCTGGACCTGTTCATCCCTGCATAGGGGAGTGTGTTTATTATTTGTACGGCCCGTCGCATTATAACTGCAGCAAATGGCTTTTAACACATTATCTATATATGGAAGTACTGTCTTTCACAGTTCAAATACATAAGTTATGTCTAGAAAGTGTACACTTCACGGCACGTTGTTCTCCCGTGCTTTTATGAGGCGGTGTGCCAATGGTGGTGCACTCAGTCTATATTGTACTTTTCGTATATTTTAAACCCGATAGAAATATCATTCTGATTAACTTTAAATGATTTATCAGTATTCATTCAATAACCTTTTGGTTAATTTTGGATTTATTTACCTAGTATACATATTTAACTAACAAGTGGTTTCCTTTGAAGGATATATTAATGAAGATTGTCATACTAGTGGAAGGATTAGATAATTTTCGTTTACAGAAATTCATTCGAATGAAATTCCCATAAATGATAAATCATCCGTATTCTCCTTAAACGGGAATTCATTTTCCGTAAGTGGAAATATGTTTTCCGTAATCAGTAATTCATTTTCCCTTAAGTTCTATTCGATATCAATTAAATGTATCATTGATATCCTACAATCGTCGATAAATCAGCATTTAGTTTGATGAAATCATTTCAACAGAAGAGGTCAAGTATCAATAAACACTAATCCATTTACCCAGTTGAAATATTTCATTTTTGAGTAGGACAATTTTGGGGGCGAGCAGGGTAGCACAACAGTTTCAATAAATTAAAGATTTTAATTTCGTTCAACTCATGAAGGTATAGTTCATATCAATGAGATTAGTTGTTATTACGGAAGACCACGCGCACTCTAGGTTTCCGCAGCCACGCATCTTAATGCAAAATACGAAAAGAGCATTGCGTACTCTCATCGTTAAATATGTGTAACTTTTATTTCTAAAATTTAAGGATGGTTAACGGAATCAAGATTGAAAAGCTCCCTGTGATATATTACCTGAATGAGCTGTTTATCTACAATGCATAAAATATATTTGATTTGGTCCAATTTGCTAACATCTTTTTCCTCAGGAGCAGGTATTAATCAGCACTGAGAATTTTAAATGACGAGGATTTGGGCGTGACTATCTACACAGCTATAAAACGATGATCATACGTCAATTTACGGAAATTCACTTTAAGGGTGCCTATATTTAGCTCTAGGGAAAAAGTATTCTCAAAGAATGTTTAGCTTTCATTATCTCAAAAAAATCAAGGGCATTGTGAATCTCACTTTTATTTGGTTTCATCTTGCAACTTTAGGTTAGTATAATGGTGCATGCGTGACATCATGTATATGTTAAATATCCTACGCAATGTACTTCTCTGGTGCCAGTTAAAGTAGCAGGAAATAAAAGTTTGCGAACAACAGAAGATAAAAACTTGCTAATAGTAAAAAACAGAACAAACAAAGAAAAACTTCCACAAAACAAATTTTTTTCGAACTGCAAAAAATGATCAATTCCAAATTGCTGAAAATGAAAACTTGCGAACCGCAGAACATCAGAAGTTGAGAAGAACATAAATCAGAACGGCCCGTCTGAGGTACTAAAAGAGCGAAGAGCGAAACCTTGTCACCGCGGTGACCCCCACGGAGACCTCACGGGACATCGCTAGGTTTCTGTCCTCGAAACAGTGTCAGGGCTTCAGTAAATGAAGTCAACCCTAAAGTGATGGGGACATACACGATTCTACTCTACGTGGTAAATACCATAAAATATACAGTGGCTCTGTTAATGTTAACACCCCCCCCCCCCCCCCACACACACACACCAGCACACGCCCTGGATAAGTTTTAAGCGCCACATGGAACTTCCTCACGTACACTGATGGCAGAAATGTAAATTATAGCATGTTGCCATTAAGTAATATCTAGAAGTGGTTTTCACACATAGTTTTCTACCCTCGTGCTTTACTTGAGTACGTTGCCCACACGCGTTGTCATGGCAACCATATGTAAACAACTTTTTAAAATGCCTTGTTCCATAAATTAGATGCACCTTTTCTCTAAAGTGAACCTGAGATGGATAAAACAACGGCATTTGTGATTGAACAGAAACAATATAGCACATTTCCATAGTAATGTGTAGACAATTGTGTTTTATGAACAGAGTGCAACTAGTAGGGCAGAAACAAAGTGTTTTCTTATGGCAAGCACTTTAAAAGTTTATTAAGCATTTCAAATACTTATGAATTATTTTCCAGTATTTATAAATCACTTTCTAATATTCATAAATATGCATTTACAAATACTAGAAAATGATTTATCAATACTAAAAATTGATTTTATAAGTACTAGAATATCATTTATAAATAAAATGATTTATTAGTATTAAAGAACCATGCACATTCCTAAATACAATAAATCATTTCCTAGTTTTTATAAATCATTTTCTTCTATTTTTAAATGATTTTCTAGTATTTATAAATGATTTTCTAGTATTTATAAACCATTTTCTAATATTTGTAAATACTGCATTTGCAAATTCAAGAAAATGATTTATTAATACAAGAAAATGATTTATAAATACTAGAAAATGATTTATAAATACCATTTTTTATTTATATGAAGAAATGACTTCTTAATATTCATTAATTTAGATTATTTACAAATACTAAAAATGAATTAGAGATATTAGAAATGATTCTCTAGTATTTATGGTTATTTTCTAATATGTTTAAACCAATTATTAATATTTGCAATTATTTATGAATATAAATAAATATTTTCAAATACTAAAAGATGCTAAACAAACTCTCAAAATGCTTGCCTTATTTTCTAGCCTCATTTGTTGCCCTCGCACGCTGTCATGACAACTGTATGTAAACAATATTTCAAAGGCCTTGTTTACTAAAATAAAAGACACTTCTTAAAAAAGAGCATACCTTTTTATGCTATAATAGCCATTAAGACCTCGCCGGGCAGGTGTGTTAGAAATTACATCATGTTGCCATAGTTATCGGGGTTGTTTACAGGTGAAATATTGACACGTACGGAATAGCATGAAACTCATCGAGTGGGGAAAAGTTTGAGTTCGTGTAACGAAACCCTACTGCTGAGGGTAGGATCCCACCCCGTTTTTATCGTTCAGACGCGTCTTTCCCACAATGCGCTCGCTCAATTGTCCAATCAGCTATCTCGCTCATGGATAGTACCATCCGACGAGTGCAAATTTTATTTCCGGTTCCTGATTAGTCATCGATGATGTCATTTATTACCACGTTCTATATGGACATATATTTCGGCAGTATTATAGATTTATTAAACATTGAACTATCGATTCCATTAAATAGGAAGTTTTCCTTACTAACTGTTATGGTTTCAAAGCGTTTTCACATCGAAAAATAATTTCAAATTGAAACTAGAACCGAGCACTTTTGGATGGTGCCATAGAGTTTAAGGTGACTAACTCGCATAGCATTGTGGTTACTCCAAAGCTCGCTGCTTCAAAAAATGGCAGCGCTGGAGTCGGCCATAACTGGTCTGGCAATTTTACTTTTAGGGGCATGGTGTTTTTGTTGGTTTATGCACATAGTAGCAATGATATATGGGTAAGTACATGTTACTCCTTCATTATGATACACATTTTGGGATTTAGTTCTCTCCAGTATAACACTTACTGAGCTTGAAAGTAAAAGTGGTTCGGCGAATTGTCGATGTTGACCCGGCTTTACCGCGCGTTAGGACCTTGATAGTTGATCCTCGAGTATGTTTCGGGTTTATTAGCCATTTTACAAATGTTCTGTTATATACAGATGAGTGTGTACTGATGCTTGCATTAGTATACATTCAAGAAATAATGATTTATCGATAGTCTGAGTATGAGTCAAAACATGTTATCAGTTTGTAATGTTGGACTGAGAGGGGAGTGTCCGGCTCCCACACCCTAAGTGCCTTACGCCATCACTCAGTTGACGTCGGTTGGCATGGCAGGGTGACAACAGTTGGGGATTGTTTTTAACAATATCCAAATACATTGATCTATACATAAAATAAAAGCTGATAGTCTCAGAAATTCAAGTATGCAATTAGATATGTTATACAGAGTCCCTATCCTGGGATATTTGGGTTTAAAGATGTGTAATTACTTTTTAAAAAAGTGATCCAAATTTAAGCGTTTCCTCCCCCCCCCCACACCCCTCAAAAAACAACAACAATAACACAGTACTACACACATTCCATCATGTGATGAATTACTCTCAGATATAAACAAAGTTACCTTAGACAGCTTGACTACCATACTTTCCAACAAAATAAAGATTTTTTCTTGGTATCTGCAGTATGAAATGGCTCTAAGGGATATTCCATTTGAATATTCATGGGGGGGGGGGGGGGGGTTAGAACGCTCACAAATTGGGGGTTTACATGAATTTTTTTTATTGGGGGGGGGTCTGAAATTGTGGGCGTTCCACCCCCCCCCCCCCCCCATGTATTTTTAAATGGAATAGCCCTAATCGGGAACAGGACTGCATGCAGTTGGACGGCGACGAGACCATCCGTAACGTAACGTCCCTATGCTATTGTTGTTTTGACGAGACTTGGAATACTTCTTAAAATGAGCATATTAGCACACTTTACACCAGGGTCTTAGTCAGGATTTAGAAACTGGGTGCTGACAATTTGAAGATATTTGGGCGTCCCATCTTTCAATGGAGATCACCAGATACTGAGATTATGACCATAGACATGTGTTAACTTATTGAAATAAGGCATGGTTATTGATAGCCTTATACAAGACCATGGAAATTATAATGAGAGGGAGAAATTTCATGTTTGAACTTGACACTTTAAGGAATTACTCACAAATAATTTTGGGTGTCCTGAGGGATGATTTTTGAGAGTTTGTGTGTCCAAATGACACCCTACTGGCTAAGACTACATGCTTTACACATCTAAATCAATGTATCTATCAATGAAAATGATCCATATTTGCTAAGCATTTAACTTTACACTTCCGAACATAAACTCAGATTGCCGCAACTGAACATACACTGTATACACTGTATGTCAACTTAGACAACAGTTTTATCAACATGAGCACATACACATTGTTCTTTGATAAAGGAATTGATTAAGATTATGACATGATTTGTAGAGTGTGTGTGTTTGCTCATTTTATAGTTAGTATTCTGTACCTGTCTGAGTTGACAATTTGGGAAGTCACCGTCCTGGTACACACCCTGACAGGTCTCCGGCTTGGCATATGTGTGTCACCGTCTTGTAATTAGTAATTAGAGGTGTTTTTACACTTGTAAATGGCTTTGTGCTGTTTGTTATCAATATTTGAAGTCACTTATAAATATTATTTGAAAACCTGTGGATCCATCTGAGATACTCCTTTAAATCCAGAGCTGCTTTGAACGTTTAAATTGTCTTAACAGCTGATTTCATGACACTTGCTTCTTTCCATAAAGGACAATGATTAGCTGTTTTCCTATATTCAATTGATGTGTAATCCCAGACTATAGTTTATAATACTTCACCATCACCCATAAAATTTATGAACTTTCTGAGAAATTGATTTTTTCTCACCTTAATATAAATCCCATGACATTGCAATTAAGGATAGTATAAGGGCTGTGCTTGAGTCCCGAGACATGCTCAACTAAGTCTCAAGATCGATGCTCACCATCTGCTGACATCGAGCGACAAACTCGAAAAACAGGACGCCCCAAAATTTTACAATTTCCACCTTTGGGCACCCATTTTCTAAATCCTGGCTAAGACCATGCACTCATGCCTTAAATCATTTGATCTGAACTGAAAAATATTCACCGATTAATTACTATCATGAAGAAATTATACTTGGTGGAAGTCACGTCTTTGCCAAAGTTTTGAAATAATTTCAAGCAAACATTTGATTATCAATTCTCAGAAATATATACAATTCTTTATTGGGCATGGCAAACAATCCCAGTTACAAGTATTTGCCACATATTGGCTGAAAAAGTGCTCACTGCTTTGAGAAGCCTTTCAAGGTAGTGTTTCCCACTGTGAAGGATTAACGAGGCTGTCATCATTGTTTTGATTTTGCGTAAATCATAAGTGCAATGCAGGTTGAACGCTCGCTTGTTCAATCAATTAGTGTGGTGTAAATATACCAATAACGATAGCAAACTTTTGTGATATTTCAATTGGCGGGAAGCTGCAATGCTGCTGGCTGCCACAATGGCAAGTAAAATTTTCCAGGCAAGTAAATCATTAGATTTACTTGTCCACTTTCAACTAGATCTGTGAGTTAAGACTGTGGCCTGTTAAATGTTACATCATGGGTTGCTCGCTCTCTACTGTTCTTCAATGGTAGGTTTCAAAGTTCAAACCTTCTTAGATGATCCCTTGGTGCCATGCATTTTATTATTTTTTATATATAAATACAAGGGTGCAAGGACTTAGCCAGGACCCGCCCAGTCTGTCTTTTGGACAGTCATTTTCCTGACAACCTCTTTTTTGGACAGGCAAAAAATTTCTCTGACAAACTTTCAGACAGGCATTTTAAAAATCCTGCATGAATGCACACACAAATCCTGTTTCACTAAACATTTTTGTTTTTTATCAAAGTACATGTATGTACTTTAAATCTCCATTGACATATTGTTCAACTTGATCAGTTAATTCCATACCAAAAATGTTAATGATCAATGCTCAGTGTATGTACATACAGATTTACGTATATAACAGGTTCCAGTCGTCCCACCCTAGCAGGCCCCAATAAATCTTTATTTCCTGTACTTTCCAAAATTCCAAAAATATGTTTGTCAAATTCTTTTTATTTTCAAATGCCACTTTCACAATGAGAATATATAGTCTATGCAGAAGTAGGACCTCTCAGTCTATTTCCAGTCCTGTCTGGTTGAATGGATATCTTGAACTAAGTCAAGAACCCTAAAAGAAATACCTGAGCTTATGTGACCTTGTGGTTTGAACACTGGAATGTTCTCACTAAGGCCTGTTGATTGAATGCTTGGCTGCCCCCTCCAAGGTATGTGTGTACTTATAACTCACCTGGTATACTCCGGGGTACCTATCGTTAAGGTTCACATGATGTAGGTCATTTGGTCATCCTAAGCAGAGGGGCGGTTTCACTCGTATTTCGTAGAATTTTGATTCATATTTAGTTTGAACAACCAAAAATGAATGGTCACTTGAATGAGGAACTAGGGTATCTAAGGCCTTAAGGCCTAAAAAACATGTTTGTTGCCTATTACCCTACCTACCCTAATTTTTTGCCCCTACCCTAATATTTTTATTGCCCAATATATAATCTTTCTAAAAAAGGTAAAAATTTGTAACTGCTTCATATTCCTTGCACGGCATACAAAAGAAAGAAGAAAACATCAAATATCAGCATATAATACTAGTTTGAACATTGGATTTGAATAGAACTAGATACCCTGGGCACTACTTTAGATGCTGCTATTTTGCTTTACATTTACATCTAGTGCAGCATGGAGGAGAGAAAAAAAAATATGATAAAATAAAATAAATTCCCTACCTACCTACCCTACTTTTTTTCTAGTATGTAATAGGAAACGAACATATTTTTTGTTTAGGCCTAATTATTATACCAAACCTAGCTGATCCTTGTTAATCCTTACTTTCATCTCCTTAAAACCTAAAATAATGATGTTCAGGTAAACTTAATGTAAATTAAAGCTAGAAGGCCCGACACCAATTGACCTGCTGGCCGTAGGCCAGTAAAAAAAATCCCCAAAATGGCTGAGGGCCAGTGAAAAAGACCTCAACTGGTCCCACAGGGCCAGTAAACATTTTGGGACATTCTTGTTTTACAAGTTCCCCCTCAATAATGTCCCCAAATGTCTCTGAAATAAATGAAGATAATGGTGTGCAGGGTACGACATTCCCAGGGGCGTATGCCTCTAGATTTTGCTGTGGGCCCCTAGGTTTTTCAGACTAGGGGCCCAAAATAGTACATGTATATTAAGTTATTAACCAGAAATCCTGTTTTTGACCACTATTTTTCATCAAAAGACCTTTTCGGGGCCCCTAGCCTAAAATCTAAGTGTCAGACCCTGGACTATGTGACTAATGGCTGTAATAATATTTGCCTTTTGTTGTCCGGCTGCTTCTGAATAAAGTGACATTTTAAGATCATGCGTTGAGGATTATCACAAATATGATCAGTTGAAAAACACACATGTACATGTATATAAGTTGTCCGTTTATTAGTACAGCTCCAAAATTAAATATATCAGTGAAAGCTTAAATTCTTTTCGGGAAGGACTTTGTGGGAATGAAAGATTTAGATAAGTTTTGTGTAGGCTTATGGATCTTGGGTAGGGCTACAGCCTTTTGAGAGCCTGAAGTCTTGCAGTCTCAGAGTTTTTAACAGAAGCCTGACCAGTGTCTCAGCCAGGATTTAGAAACGGGGTGCTTAAAATTGGCAGAACTTTGTCAAATTTTAGGGCATCCAAATTTTTAAGGGGGATCACAATATACTCCACACAAAATATTTGGGTGTCCTGAGGGGTTGTTTTTAAGGGTTTGGGTGTTCAAAAAGGCACCCAGACGCCCTGCTGGCTAAGACCATGAGCCTGACCCCTGTCAAATCCAGGTTAGGTGCCCTTTCCCTTTATATTTTGAATTCCAATGCAACTGTGTGTTTCCCTGATGTTAGGCAAATACAAATTGGACAAATACAAATTGGTGGTCACTTGTCCAAAGAAAAGGTGGATCCAAATCCCATTTATAAGTTGAACCCTGCTATTGATGACGTTTGAATCTAGGCATACCATTTTTGTGCCAATAATGGTGCATGTCTTCAATGCAGGAAGGTCTCCGATGGTGCAAAATGGTTGTTAACATGTGAATGATTCAATTAGCCGCTACAGCAATGAATTATTGATCTCTTTTATGTGGAGGGAGCATATACGACAATATCAACCAAACTTTAACTCTCAAGTATGCACACTTTGTATTATTTGAATTCATAATCATCAAAATCTAATGTTTTAAAATACAAGGCATTTAAGGAAATTTTGTTTTAATCTAAATCTGTTTTAAAGTATGTAATGAAATGTATGAAATTGATTATTTTTTTGAGAACTGTTTTCTCTCCACTCCTAAAAGAGGAACGATCTATAATGGAATCATGTTCCTCATCACTTGGAAGTTGGAAATGCTTTCAAGCATGATAGGTTATTGATTCCGCAAATGTTGGTTTGTTTTTAGGTTTATATAGTATAAACATCCAGAGTTTTTCGGAACTAGGGTTGGATGCCATGTGTCGGCAGTAGAATGGGTGTAGTAAGGGGGGGGGGGGAGGTTGACTGTAACGTGTTCGTGTTCGGCGTTCATTTACACTACAAGTCTGTAGTGTAAATGAACGCTGCTACGCGTCGCTACCGTCGCGTATTATAATTAGCTTCCAATTACTTGTGACGTCATCAAAACTGTAAAATCGCTAATTTCACTAATTTAAAAAAGGTTATTTAATTTCCTAAAAGTGTATTCTTAGTACAATTGGTCCATTGAATGTATCCATGCTGTTTGACCAAAACAGAGTGGACGCTATCATACATAACTGGAAGAACCAAGTTTTCTCTAATGAAAGAATCCATGGCGTTCCACTAAGACATTCGACGTGTTTGACGCATTCGACGTATTAGACATCTATTATATAGCGATAATCTCCGTTATTACTAAGTCATCAGAATTTACTTTAATGATGATTGATCATGAAATTCTTTTTATGAAAAAAACACGTTATTTTGTGTAGCATTATTGATTGCTTGTTTGACTTATATATATGTCTCTTAGCTTGCCTGACTCATTCATTCTCACATAGATGCTATGCATTGTGCAAAGCATAATAAATTTTAAACATCAGTTATTTGGTTTTAGGTTTTTTATAGTTTTAATGTACAGCTTAGTTTTAATTGTTTTATCTCTACAGGTTTAATCTTTTATTCATACAAGGTTTTTTGTATTTTCAGAAAATGGAAATTTCACCGGAAGCCACCCACCCTGCCTATAGAAGACTTGCCAGGAGTATCAATATTAAAACCACTCTGTGGAATAGATCCTCATTTATATGAAAATTTAGAAACATATTTTAGTATGGATTATCCATTGGTGAGTATGATTCTTCTTAATATTTTGTTTGTTATGTACACGTATTATAAAGTTCTACAATAATTATCATATGATGATTAAGATGTGAATTTTGCCAAGTTCTGAACTCCAGAATCAATACATGGAGGTCGATTTAGCCATGCTAGGTACTCTAGGCAGGGTAATTTAGTGATAAATTATTTCTCGGCCGCAACACTTAGGTGCTCTATCCCATTCTTAAATGCTATTTAGAGGAAGAAATACCTCAAAATAGCCAGAGGCCATCATGAAGACATAATGGTATGTTGTAAGTTGTGGTTGTTCACACACAGCAGTGCTCAGCACTTGACAGAATATTGATATTGAATTTACAAATTTACAGGTTACAGCCTATTCTGAATTTTAAGCATTATTACTAGTATGCATTGACTCACCTTTAAGGCATACTGTGAGCTATTTTCACTGCATTTCTATATCATGTGTACATACATACATTAAGTAAAACACTAAATGTGTGGTTTGGAGAGAGTGAGACTTTGCAAATCATGAAGTGTGAGCATATCAATTATATCTAGAACTATTGTTTGATACATGGTTGCATCTATTGAAAGCCTACAATGCAATGCTGCACATAATCCAGATGCCACCTTGTTGTTTGTATTTATGCATCAACACAAGTCCTGAGCACTAGTTTAGTTGGGGATGGGAGTAGGGCTGACTATTCTCTTTGTACATATGCCTAGAAAAAAATTGTTTCTTTCCTGTAACAATCTGAGAAAAATAGGGTAGGTAGGTAAAAAAAAAAATTCATTATTTTTTTGGTCAAAAATGTGTGTTATGTGTACATGTTTTACATTGATTGGGAGTTGGGAGGGCAGAAAAAAACTTTAGGGTAGGGATTTTTTAATAACAACTTGTTATGGTAGGGTTACAGGAAACAAACAACTTTTTTTTCAGGCCATATTTGTTTGATTTGCTAATCTATGTACATACTTTGTGATAACATGATAAATTTTACGCAAGGCCTAAAGAGGTTGTTTGTTTACCTACCCTAATTTTTTTCCCTGCCCTTCCAATTCCCAACTATTTAACCTATTAAATACAGGGTTAGAACACTGAATTACAACTACAGCCGCCACGAAACACTTATTGTTGGAAAAAAATTATACAACTAAAAGTTACCTCCCCTTTTTTCATTCAGAACTTAACATGAAACAAACATTCAGGTTTTTGGCCATACATCTAGTGTTAGGTTGTTTTTCTTTTAAAAAAAACTTCTTTCTCAAGTATTTCTTTGTTTGTTTTAGAAAGTGTGTTTAAACTAGCATTTTAAAAATAGCAAACAAGAACCAATATTCTCAATTGCTTTAAATACTGCTGTCAGGGTCTTACCCTGCAAGGTGTCTGGGCTTCATTTGGACTCAAGGACCCTCAAAAATCACACAGCCGACAGGACACCCAATTTTTTGTCAGGAATTTCTAAAAATGTCAATTTCAAACAAATAGGTGAATTCACCTCAGTGTTATTCCCATGGCATTCGGGAAATGCCTTTTCTCAAAAAGTATATATAGATTTATATATGGTTATTATCTTCTGGAGTATATTGTGGTCTCACTTGAAAAATATTACACTCACAAATTTGACAAAATTTCATCAATTTTGGACTCCCAGTTTTTGGTTCCTGACTACAACCAGGACTGCAGTTATCATGACATAAACACACACTATATGTATATTGTTTATTTTTGGATTCCTTAGAAGTGGGTTGTATGCTTCCGTTGAGAAAAGGCGAAGTCATGACTCATTAGGTCATGTGCTGCTTGATGGAAACCTTTCTAAACAACAATAGTACTTATGATTAACATGTTCCCAGTGCAGTATATAGTATTGTGTTCTTTGATAGATATTCAACAATTTTCTGCTGCTAAGAAACCAAATTAAGCGGTCTTGCCAATTGATCCTGTACAAACACCCATTTAATGTTGCAGGCCTTTGTAATTAAGAAATGATATTGAATACCCAGACCACCATTATTTATATAATAAACATAGTGATATTGTCATTACCTCCCGCTAGATGCCTGTGTAAAAATCCCTGCCAGCTCTGTTATCAAGCTCTTTCACTGTACATACAGCCTGGCAACACCAATGGAACAGTTTTGCTGTTCAAATCATTTCTTACTTTGATGAAAAGGAAACTTTTCTGGACTTCCAAGAACCACCAAAAATATTCTTTGAAGAATAGATAGTACTGTTTACTGTAAAAATGACTTTCAATAGTATTGAGCCATACATTTCTACCAGGTCAGGGTTTGACTTAAGTGGGTGTCCGGGCGGTATTCACGCCCTAAAATTTGTCCGGCCGACCCAAGACTGACTATCATTTATCATATGAGATCGCCCGAAAACCGACCAGAAAAAAATTCTTAAGTCAATCCCTGCAGGTCCTAACAGTATTGTAGAGCGTAGTATCAGAAAATTAATCAATGGAACCATTGGCATCCTTGGTAGTATGGACTATCAGACCTATTCAGTATTCAAATAAACAAAGTTCTGTCTTTTGTTAATACTACTGAGTAGTGAGCATGGTCTTAGCCAATATTTGGAAATAGGGTGTCCAAATAGAGGTTTCATAGACTTTTGCGCGTCCAAAGTGTGATACTAAGTACATACTATTAATAAAATAAACCCTATATATCAACAAATTTTGCTTTTTTAGGCCAGTAACTGCTTTGTGTGTCTTATAAAAGTGACACTACAGCTTCTACATATTCTATCTTCTCAGAAAAGTCATAATCAGCAAATTCTGACATAAATCTTTGGGTGTCCTAATAGTCAAAAAACAGTTTTCTGGGTGTCCAAATGACACGCTGGACGCATAGGCGGCTAAGCCCCTGGTAGTGAGTACTGACCTTATGTTGTGAGTGTGGGAGGGACCTGGGATACAGGCTTTAAGTGTATATGTACCTTCTGAATCATCTTCACCCTTTGCACTGGACCTATATCTTGATGTAGAGTAGGTCGCAGGGTCTGACACATAGATTTCAGGCTAGGGTCCTCAAGTGGTCTTCTGATAAATATATAGGTCAAAAATAAGATTTCTGGTTATTAGACATAATATTTTGGCCCCAACGGCTAGTCTGCTCAAGGGGCCCACAGCAAAATCTAGGGGCATATGCCCATGGGATAGTCTAAGCCTGGGGGCCCCATGGGTTAGTCTAGATAGTCACTGCTAGAGAGGCCTGGTGGCCTGACAACTGTGAGGATATATCTCTATTTAACCCATTCCTGTCTGGAAATCTACACAACAAATATTGTCTGGTCTGGACCTATGATATCTTTGTAAATATCTGTGGAATTAATTGTGAGATATCAAAATATTTGCCGCAGAGTTGTTGGTTGGGTTCAGATTAACAATTTTCTTTCAAATAATTTTTCCAAAAATGTTCTGGATATGCAAAAATATCACTAAAATAATCAGTAAATTTTAGCGGAGGGATGATTGTTTCACAGTGGAGCATGATGGACTTTCAGAATACAGTCAAACCTGCTTGTGATGACTCAAAAGTGGTATTGAAGACATTGTTCTCTGCTTTAAGGTGAAACGTGATGTATTTCTTGCCTATAGGTCTTTCAAAAAGTGATCTTTGTCGCTGATTTTGATTAATTTCCTTCCAAAATTCATGATTTTTACTGACAGGATTGGATCCTCAGTGCATACATAGCATTGTGAGAAAGAGTTGGTTAACTTGGCAAAATGTTCTATTTTCTCAATCTACATATATTTTGAACGTTTTGATGAGCAGCACCTCCTTATTCCATTTATTTAAATAGCTGGCCCTAGGTTATGGACTTATGTGTACATTTACATGGGAATTTCCCATGTGCTAGCCTGGTAATCATGTGCTTGACTGTGAGCTGCAGACCCGGCCCAGTTGATGTCTTGCGCCATTTCATTGCTGGGTCATTAGGACTGATGGAATGTTATTCCTAGTAGCGCTGGCATCATTGATTACTGTGTGGAGAATGCTCCTTAAGTAGCTGAGATGAACACAGGGATGAGGGAACTTATTAAGATCGAGGAGAATGCCCGGCTACCCGCAATGGCTTCTTCCCGGCAGGGAAATGCATTCTCATGAGATATCATGAATCAAATAAGGGTTTTATGGGAAGAATATACTTGAGGAATTGGAGACTGGTTTGGGTCAAAAAGGAAACTGATCCACCCTTCGTGTGTAACCCTCACCAACTAGGTGTGGATGATTTTGTCTCTT
>OZ012684.1:45726734-45745119 GCA_963942565.1 Maea johnstoni | reverse complement strand
AGTAAAGATCATGAATTTTGGAAGGAAATTAATCAAAATCAGCGACAAAGATCACTTTTTGAAAGACCTATAGGCAAGAAATACATCACGTTTCACCTTAAAGCAGAGAACAATGTCTTCAATACCACTTTTGAGTCATCTCAAGCAGGTTTGACTGTATTCTGAAAGTCCATCATGCTCCACTGTGAAACAATCATCCCTCCGCTAAAATTTACTGATTATTTTAGTGATATCTTTGCATATCCAGAACATTTTTGGAAAAATTATTTGAAAGAAAATTGTTGATCTGAACCCAACCAACAACTCTGCGGCAAATATTTTGATATCTCACAATTAATTCCACAGATATTTACGAAGATATCATAGGTCCAGACCAGACAATATTTGTTGTGTAGATTTCCAGACAGGAATGGGTTAAATAGAGATATATCCTCACAGTTGCCAGGCCACCTGGCCTCTCTAGCAGTGACTATCTAGATTAACCCATGGGGCCCCCAGGGTTTGACTATCCCATGGGCATATGCCCCTAGATTTTGCTGTGGGCCCCTCAGACTAGCCGTTGGGCCCAAAATATTATGTCTAATAACCAGAAATCTTATTTTTGACCTATATATTTATCAGAAGACCACTTGAGGACCCTAGCCTGAAATCTATGTGTCAGACCCTGCGACCTACTCTACATCAAGATATAGGTCCAGTGCAAAGGGTGAAGATGATTCAGAAGGTACACACACTTAAAGCCTGTATCCAAGGTCCCTCCCACACTCACAACATAAGGCCAGTACTCACTACCAGGGGCTTAGCCGCCTATGCGTCCAGCGTTTCATTTGAACACCCAGAACACTGTTTTTTGACAGTTAGGACACCCAAAAATTTATATCAGAATTTGCTGATTATGACTTTTCTGAGAAGATAGAAGATGTAGAAGCTGTAGTGTCACTTTTATAAGACACACAAAGCAGTTACTGGCCTAAAAAAGCAAAATTTGTAGATATATAGGGTTTATTTTATTAATAGTATGTACTTAGTACCACACTTTAGACGCGCAAAAGTCTATGAAACCTCTATTTGGACACCCGATTTCCAAATATGGCTAAGACCATGCTCACTACTCAGTAGTATTAACAAATGACAGAACTTTGTTTATTTGAATACTGAATAGGTCTGATAGTCCATACTACCAAGGATGCCAATCAATGGTTCCATTGATTAATTTTATGATACTACGCTATACAATACTGTTAGGACCTGGTAGAAATGTATGCTCAATACTATTGAAAGTCATTTTTACAATAAACAGTACTATCTATTCTTCAAAGAATATTTTTGGTGGTTCTTGGAAGTCCAGAAAAGTTTCCTTTTCATCAAAGTAAGAAATGATTTGAACAGCAAAACTGTTCCATTGGTGTTGCCATGCTGTATGTACAGTGAAAGAGCTTGAAAACAGAGCTGGCAGGGATTTTTCACACCTGTAGGCATCTAGCGGGAGGTAATGACAATATCACTATGTTTATTATATAAATAGTAGTGGTCTGGGTATTCAATATCATTTCTTAATTACAAAGGCCTGCAACATTAAATGGGTGTTTGTACAGGATCAATTGGCAAGGACCGCTTACCAGCAGAAAATTGTTGAATATCTATCAAAGTAACACAATACTATATACTGTGCCCAGCACACTGGGAACATGTTAATCGCAAGTACTATTGTTGTTTAGAAAGATTTCTATCAAGCAGCACATGACCTAATGAGTCATGACTTCGCCTTTTCCCAACGGAAGCATACAACCCACTTCTAAGGAATCCAAAAATAAACAATTATATACATAGTACATGTGTTAACTGTGTTTATGTAATTATAACTGCAGTGCTGGTTGTAGTCAGGAACCAAAAACTGGGAGTCCGAAATTGATGAAATTTTGTCAAATTTGTGGAGTGCCCTTTTTTTCAAGTGAGACCACAATATACTCCAGAAGATAATAACAATATATAAATCTGTATATACTTTTTGAGAAAAGGCATTTCCCAAATGCCATGGGAAAAAACACTGAGGTGAATTCGCCTATTTGTTTGAAATTGACATTTTTAGAAATTCCTGACAAAATTGGGTGTCCTGTCGGCTGTGTGATTTTTGAGGGTCTTTGAGTCCAAATGAAGCACAGACACCATGCAGGGTAAGGGCTTAGCCGCCTATGCGTCCAGCGTGTCATTTGGACACCAAGAACACTGTTTTTTGACAGTTTGGACACCCAAAAGTTAAAGTCAGAATTTTCTGATGATGATTTTTCTTAGAAGATAAAAGATGTTGAAGCTGTAGTGTCACTTTTATAAATAAGACACACAAAGCAGTTACTGGCCTAAAAAAGCTAAACCTGGTGATATATAGGGTTTATTTTATTAGTAGGATGTACTTTGTACCACACTTTGGACACGCAAAAGTCTATGAAACCTCTATTTGGACACCCTGTTTCCAAATATTGGCTAAGACCATGCCTGACAGCAGTATTTATTAAAGCAATTGAGAATATTGGTTCTTGTTTGCTATTTTTAAAATGCTAGTTTAAACATCCTTTCTAAAACAAACAAAGAAACACTTGAGAAAGAAGTTTTCTTAGAAGAAAAACAACCTAACACTAGATGTTTGGCCAAAAACCGGAATGTTTGTTTCATGTTAAGTTCTGAATGAAAAAGGGGGAGGTAATTTTTATTTGTATAATTTTTTTCCAACAATAAGTGTTTCGTGGCGGCTGTAGTTGTAATTGAACAGTGTTCTAACCCTGTATTTAATAGGTTAATAGCTGGGAATTGGAAGGGCAGGGAAAAAAATTAGGGTAGGTAAACAAACAACCTCTTTAGGCCTTGCGTAAAATTTATCATGTTATCCCAAAGTATGTACATAGATTAGCAAATCAAACATAGAAATGCAGTGAAAATAGCTCACAGTATGCCTTATAGGTGAGTCAATGCATACTAGTAATAATGCTTAAAATTCAGAATAGGCTGTAACCTGTAAATTTGTAAATTCAATATCAATATTCTGTCTAGTGCTGAGCACTGCTGTGTGTGAACAACCACAACTTACAACATACCATTATGTCTTCATGATGGCCTCTGGCTATTTTGAGGTATTACTTCCTCTAAATAGCATTTAAGAATGGGATAGAGCACCTAAGTGTTGCGGCCGAGAAATAATTTATCACTAAATTACCCTGCCTAGAGTACCTAGCATGGCTAAATCGACCTCCATGTATTGATTCTGGAGTTCAGAACTTGGCAAAATTCACATCTTAATCATCATATGATAATTATTGTAGTTATAATACGTGTACATAACAAACAAAATATTAAGAAGAATCATACTCACCAATGGATAATCCATACTAAAATATGTTTCTAAATTTTCATATAAATGAGGATCTATTCCACAGAGTGGTTTTAATATTGATACTCCTGGCAAGTCTTCTATAGGCAGGGTGGGTGGCTTCCGGTGAAATTTCCATTTTCTGAAAATACAAAAAACCTTGTATGAATAAAAGATTAAACCTGTAGAGATAAAACAATTAAAACTATGCTGTACATTAAAACTATAAAAAACCTAAAACCAAATAACTGATGCTTAAAATTTATTATGCTTTGCACAATGCATATAGCATCTATGTGAGAATGAATGAGTCAGGCAAGCTAAGAGACATATAGTGTGAACATCATGATATATATGTGCAGGTCACTTTCAATATCATTTAAAATAAAACATAATTTTACACAAATTCATAGTGCTCAACAGGTAAGGGTTACCATACATGTACACAGGTGACGATTAGACTCAATTTATGTTATGTTCAAAATATATGGCTATATATATATACAATTTTGTATAAGTCAAACAAGCAATCAATAATGCTACACAAAATAGCGTGTTTTTTTCATAAAAAAAGAATTTCATATAAATCAATCATCATTAAAGTAAATTCTGATGACTTAGTAATAACGGAGATTATCGATATATAATAGATGTCTAATACGTACATGTTAACATATTGTTAAGCAGATAGCACTTTTGATCACAAATGTGAATATAGATACAGTAATTTCACTAATTTGGTTGAACATTCTGTGTATATATCAAACTCAACCCTCTTTATCATCTCAAGCTGATTTACAGGACTTCCTTGAAATAATGTATTTGAAGTAGTTCACGTCTTTAGAAGAATGAAGAATCTAAGATATAAACTCAAAGACAACACCTTGTTTATCATGACAGAAAGGTCTGAGCAAAACTAGTATGGGCACAATAGCTAGATGCGAGGTTCCGGAACCCGCCGATAGGCGGCTTCAAACACGTGGAATGTTTTAGTGGAACGCCATGGATTCTTTCATTAGAGAAAACTTGGTTCTTCCAGTTATGTATGATAGCGAATCATAGCGTCCACTCTGTTTTGGTCAAACAGCATGGACACATTCAATGGACCAATTGTACTAAGAATACACTTTTAGGAAATTAAATAACCTTTTTTAAATCAGTGAAATTAGCGATTTTACAGTTTTGATGACGTCACAAGTAATTGGAAGCTAATTATAATACGCGACGGTAGCGACGCGACGGTAGCGACGCGTAGCAGCGTTCATTTACACTACAGACTTGTAGTGTAAATGAACGCCGAACACGAACACGTTACAGTCAACCTCCCCCCCCCCCCCTTACTACACCCATTCTACTGCCGACACATGGCATCCAACCCTAGTTCCGAAAAACTCTGGATGTTTATACTATATAAACCTAAAAACAAACCAACATTTGCAGAATCAATAACCTATCATGCTTGAAAGCATTTCCAACTTCCAAGTGATGAGGAACATGATTCCATTATAGATCGTTCCTCTTTTAGGAGTGGAGAGTAAACAGTTCTCAAAAAAATAATCAATTTCATACATTTCACTACATACTTTAAAACGGATTTAGATTAAAACAAAATTTCCTTAAATGCCTTGTATTTTAAAACATTAGATTTTGATGATTACGAATTCAAATAATTAATACAAAGTGTGCATACTTGAGAGTTAAAGTTTGGTTGATATTGTCGTATACGCTCCCTCCACATAAAAGAGATCAATAATTCATTGCTGTAGCGGCTAATTGAATCATTCACATGTTAACAACCATTTTGCACCATCGGAGACCTTCCTGCATTGAAGACATGCACCATTATTGGCACAAAAATGGTACGCCTAGATTCAAACGTTATCAATAGCAGGGTTCAACTTATAAATGGGATTTGGATCCACCTGTTCTTTGGACAAGTGACCACCAATTTTTATTTGTCCAATTTGTATTTGCCTAAAATCAGGGAAACACACAGTTGCAATTGGAATTCAAAATATAAAAGAAAATGGCACCTAACCTGGATTTGACAGGGGTCAGGCTCATGGTCTTAGCCAGCAGGGCGTCAGGGTGCCTTTTTGAACACCCAAAACCTTAAAAACAACCCCTCAGGACACCCAAATATTTTGTGTGGAATTTCTAAAAATCTTAATCTCAAGCTTATAATTGAATATTTTCATCTCCTTATAATTCCCATGACATTGTTAAATAATATTATGCTTTATTTTGATGAATTTATACTGTTTATGGTTGAAATATGAGTATTGTGATTCCCCTTAAAAATTTGGAGGCCTAAAATTTGACAACTGCCAATTTTAAGCACCCCGTTTCTAAATCCTGGCTGAGACACTGGTCAGGCTTCTGTTAAAAACTCTGAGACTGCAAGACTTCAGGCTCTCAAAAGGCTGTAGCCCTACCCAAGATCTCTAAGCCTAAACTTATCTAAATCTTTCATTCCCACAAAGTCCTTCCCGAAAAGAATTTAAGCTTTCATTGATATATTTCATTTTGGAGCTGTACTAATAAACGGACAACTTATATACATGTACATGTGTGTTTTTCAACTGATCATATTTGTGACAATCCTCAACGCATGATCTTAAAATGTCACTTTTCTCAGAAGCAGCCGGACAACAAAAGGCAAATATTATTATAGCCATTAGCCACACACCATTATCTTCATTTATTTCAGAGACATTTGGGGACATTATTGAGGGGGAACTTGTAATGTTAACAAGAATGTCCCAACATGTTTACTGGCCCTGTGGGACCAGTTGAGGTCTTTTTCACTGGCCCTCAGCCGTTTTGGGGATTTTTTACTGGCCTACGCAGGGTTCGACTTTCCAAGGGGCCCAGGGGCATTTGCCCCTAGATTTTACTGTGGGCCCCTGGATTTTTTAGACTAGGGGCCCAAAACAGTATGTATATATTAACCAGAAAGCCTGCTCTTGACCACTATTTTTGATCAAAAGACCTTTTCGGGCCCCTAGCCTAAAATCTAAGGGTCAGACCCTGCCTACAGCCAGCAGTTCAATTGGTGTCGGGCCTTGCTAGCTTTAATTTACATTAAGTTTACCTTCGTCATTATTTTAGGTTTTAAGGTGATGAAAGTAAGGATATTAAACAAGGATCAGCTAGGTTTGGTATATAATAATTAGGCCTAAACAAAAAATATGTTCGTTTCCTATTACATGCTAGAAAAATATAGGGTAGGTAGGTAGGAAATTTATTTTATTTTATCATATTTTTTTCTCTCCTCCATGCTGCATTAGATGTAAATGTAAAGCAAAATAGCAGCATCTAAAGTAGTGGGGTATCTAGTTCTATTTAAATCCAATGTTCAAACTAGAATTATATGCTGATATTTGATGTTTTCTTCTTTCTTTTGTATGCCGTGCAAAGAATATGAAGCAGTTACAAATTTTTACCTTTTTTAGAAAGATTATATATTGGGCAATAAAATGATTAGGGTAGGGGCAAAAAATTAGGGTAGGTAGGGTAATAGGAAACGAACATCTTTTTTTTTTTAGGCCTTAAGGCCTTCTACTTAAAGATTCTCTAGTTCCTCATTCAAGTGACCATTCATTTTTGGTTGTTCAAACTAAATATGAATCAAAATTCTACGAAATACGAGTGAAACCGCCCCTCTGCTTTGAATGACCAAATGACCTACATCATGTGAACCTTAACGATACCCCGGAGTATACCAGGTGAGTTATAAGTACACACGTACCTTGGAGGGGGCAGCCAAGCATTCAATCAACAGGCCTTAGTGAGAACATTCCAGTGTTCAAACCACAAGGTCACATAAGCTCAGGTATTTCTTTTAGGGTTCTTGACTTAAAGATATCCATTCAACCAGACAGGACTGGAAATAGACTGAGAGGTCCTACTTCTGCATCTAGACTATATATTCTCATTGTGAAAGTGGCATTTAAAAAAAGGATTTGACAAACATATTTTTGGAAAGTACAGGAAATAAAGATTTATTGGGGCCTGCTAGGGTGGGACGACTGGAACCTGTTATATACGTAAATCTGTATGTACATACACTGAGCATTGATCATTAACATTTTTGGTATGGAATTAACTGATCATGTTCAACAAGAACAATATGTCAATGGAGATTTAAAGTACATACATGTACTTTGATAAAAAACAAAAATGTTTAGTGAAACAGGATTTGTGTGTGCATTCATGCAGGATTTTTAAAATGCCTGTCTGAAAGTTTATCAGAGAAATTTTTTGCCTGTCCAAAAAAGAGGTTGTCAGGAAAATGACGACATCCAAAAGACAGGCTGGGCGGGTCCTGGCTAAGTCCCTGCACCCTTGTATTTATATCTAACCCTTATGCTGCTGGTGGCTAATTTGGCCAATACACAATGATGCAAAAAAAAACTGAAAGATGATTGAAATCCTGGCACATGGGTACTCATGTGACAGTACTCAGCAAGAGCTTTCCAATGATAGTAACATGACAGGGTTTAAATGGTTTTCAAAAATCTAAGCATTCTTGTGCCTTGGGCGAAAGTACCCTCAGCATTGGAAGGGTTAAAATGCATGGCACCATGTGATTCAATTGGTGGGATCATCTAAGAAGGTTTGAAACCTACAATTGAAGAAGAGTAGAGAGAGAGCAACCCGTGATGTAACATTTAACAGGCCACAGTCTTAACTCACAGATATACTTGAAAGTGGACAAATAAATCTAATGATTTACTTGCCTGGAAGATTTTACTTGCCATTGTGGCACGCCGCAGCCAGCAGCATCCCGCCAATTGAAATATCACAAAAGTTTGCTATCGTTATTGGTATATTTACACCACACTAATTGATTGAACAAGCGAGCGTTCAACCTGCATTGCACTTATGATTTACGCAAAATCAAAACAATGATGGCAGCCTCGTTAATCCTTCACAGTGGGAAACACTACCTTGAAAGGCTTCTCAAAGCAGTGAGCACTTTTTAGAGCCAATATGTGGCAAATACTTGTAACTGGGATTGTTTGCCATGCCCAATAAAGAATTGTATATATTTCTGAGAATTGATAATCAAATGTTTGCTTGAAATTATTTCAAAACTTTGGCAAAGACGTGACTTCCACCAAGTATAATTTCTTCATGATAGTAATTAATCGGTGAATATTTTTCAGTTTAGATCAAATGATTTAAGGCTTGAGTGCATGGTCTTAGCCAGGATTTAGAAAATGGGTGCCCAAAAGTGGAAATTGTAAAATTTTGGGGCGTCCTGTTTTTCGAGTTTGTCGCTCGATGTCAGCAGATGATGAGCATCGATCTTGAGACTTAGTTGAGCATGTCCCGGGACTCAAGCACAGCCCTTATACTATCCTTAATTGCAATGTCATGGGATTTATATTAAGGTGAGAAAAAATCAATTTCTCAGAAAGTTCATAAGTTTTATGGGTGATGGTGAAGTATTATAAACTATAGTCTGGGATTACACATCAATTGAATATAGGAAAACAGCTAATCATTGTCCTTTATGGAAAGAAGCAAAAGTGTCATGAAATCAGCTGTTAAGACAATGTAAACGTTCAAAGCAGCATTGGATTTAAAGGAGTATCTCAGATGGATCCACAGGTTTTCAAATAATATTTATAAGTGACTTCAAATATTGATAACAAACAGCACAAAGCCATTTACAAGTGTAAAAACACCTCTAATTACTAATTACAAGACGGTGACACACATATACCAAGCCGGAGACCTGTCAGGGTGTGTACCAAGACGGTGACTTCCCAAATTGTCAACTCAGACGGGTACAGAATACTAACTATAAAATGAGCAAACACACACTCTACAAATCATGTCATAATCTTAATCAATTCCTTTATCAAAGAACAATGTATAGGTGCTCATGTTGATAAAACTGTTGTCTAAGTTGACATACAGTGTATACAGTGTATGTTCAGTTGCGGCAATCTGAGTTTATGTTCGGAAGTGTAAAGTTAAATGCTTAGCAAATATGGATCATTTTCATTGATAGATACATTGATTTAGATGTGTAAAGCATGTAGTCCAGGCCTCAACGCTAACTCATAATGACACTGGCCCTGTAGGACCAGTAACACCTAGCATCTGCTGGTCCTGCAAAATGTTTACTGGTCCTACATTTATTCTTTAACAAATCAAGAAAGAACATTGCATAAAATACACCACAACATTTATCTTTGTAGATTTTATCTTCATTTATTTCAAAAACATTTGGGGAGATTCTCGGAGGGAAACTTTTTAACAAGAATGTCTCCAAATGTTTACTGGGCCTGTAGGACCAGTTGAGGACTGCTTTTACTGGCCCGAAGCTGTTTTTGGAAATTTTTACTGGCCTGGGGCCATAGGTTCACCCTTAGCGTCGAGCCCTGTAGTCTTAGCCAGCAGGGTGTCATTTGGACACCCAAACTCTCAAAAATCATCCCTCAGGACACCCAAAATTATTTGTGAGTAATTCCTTAAAGTGTCAATTTCAAACATGAAATTCCTCCCTCTCAATATAATTTCCATGGTCTTGTATAAGGCTATCAATAATCATGCCTTATTTCAATAAGTTAACACATGTCTATGGTCATAATCTCAGTATCTGGTGATCTCCATTGAAAGATGGGACGCCCAAATATTTTAAAATTGTCAGTTTTTTAGCACCCAGTTTCTAAATCCTGACTAAGACCCTGGTGTAAAGTGTGCTAATATGCTCATTTTAAGAAGTATTCCAAGTCTCGTCAAAACAACAATAGCATAGGGACGTTACGGCACGGATGGTCTCGTCGCTGTCCAGCTGCATGCAGTCCTGATCCGGATAATGGCTATTCCATTTAAAAATACATGGGGGGGGGGGGGGGGGGGAACGCCCACAATTTCAGACCCCCCCCCAATGATTTTTTTTCATGTAAACCCCCAATTTGTGAGCGTTCCACCCCCCCCCCCCCCCCCCCCATGTATATTCAAATGGAATAGCCCTTAAGAGCCATTTCATACTGCAGATATCAAGAAAATCTTTATGTTGTTGGAAAGTATGGTAGTCAAGCTGTCAAAGGTACCTTTGTTTATATCTGAGAGTAATTCATCACATGATGGAATGTGCGTAGTACCGTGTTATTGTTGTTGTTTTTTGGGTGGGTGTGGGGGGGGGGAGAGAGAGGAAACGCTTAAATTTGGATCACTTTTTTAAAAAGTAATTACACATCTTTAAACCCAAACATCCCAGGATAGGGACTCTGTATAACATATCTAATCGCATACTTGAATTTCTGAGACTATTAGCTTTTATTTTATGTATAGATCAATGTATTTGGATATTGTTAAAAAAATTCCCCAACTGTTGTCACCCTGCCATGCCAACCAACGTCAACTCAGTGATGGCGTAAGGCACTAAGGGTGTGGGAGCCGGACACTCCCCTCTCAGTCCAACATTACAAACTGATAACATGTTTTGACTCATATTCAGACTATCGATAAATCATTATTTCTTGTATGTATACTAATGCAAGCATCAGTACACACTCATCTGTATATAACAGAACATTTGTAAAATGGCTAATAAATCCGAAACATACTCGAGGATCAACTATCAAGGTCCTAACGCGCGGTAAAGCCGGGTCAATATCGACAGTTCGCCGAACCACTTTTACTTTCAAGCTCAGTAAGTGTTATACTGGAGAGAACTAAATCCCAAAATGTGTATCAAAATGAAGGAGTAACATGTACTTACCCATATATCATTGCTACTATGTGCATAAACCAACAAAAACACCATGCCCCTAAAAGTAAAATTGCCAGACCAGTTATGGCCGACTCCAGCGCTGCCATTTTTTGAAGCAGCGAGCTTTGGAGTAACCACAATGCTATGCGAGTTAGTCACCTTAAACTCTATGGCACCATCCAAAAGTGCTCGGTTCTAGTTTCAATTTGAAATTATTTTTCGATGTGAAAACGCTTTGAAACCATACCAGTTAGTAAGGAAAACTTCCTATTTAATGGAATCGATAGTTCAATGTTTAATAAATCTATAATACTGCCGAAATATATGTCCATATAGAACGTGGTAATAAATGACATCATCGATGACTAATCAGGAACCGGAAATAAAATTTGCACTCGTCGGATGGTACTATCCATGAGCGAGATAGCTGATTGGACGATTGAGCGAGCGCATTGTAGGAAAGACGCGTCTGAACGATAAAAACGGGGTGGGATCCTACCCTCAGCAGTAGGGTTTCGTTACAAGAACTCAAACTTTTCCCCACTCGATGAGTTTCATGCTATTCTGTACGTGTCAATATTTCACTGTAAACAACCCCGATAACTATGGCAACATGATATAATTTCTAACACACCTGCCCGGCGAGGTCTTAATGGCTATTATAGCATAAAAATGTATGCTCTTTTTTTAAGAAGTGTTTCTTATTTTAGTAAACAAGGCCTTTGAAATATTGTTTACATACAGTTGTCATGACAGCGTGCGAGGGCAACAAATGAGGCTAGAAAATAAGGCAAGCATTTTGAGAGTTTGTTTAGCATCTTTTAGTATTTGAAAATATTTATTTATATTCATAAATAATTGCAAATATTAATAATGGGTTTAAACATAATAGAAAATAACCATAAATACTAGAGAATCATTTCTAATACCTCTAGTTCATTTTTAGTATTTGTAAATAATCTAAATTAATGAATATTAGGAAGTCATTTCTTCATATTAATAAAAAATGGTATTTATAAATCATTTTCTAGTATTTATAAATCATTTTCTTGTATTAATAAATCATTTTCTTGAATTTGCAAATGCAGTATTTACAAATATTAGAAAATGGTTTATAAATACTAGAAAATCATTTATAAATACTAGAAAATCATTTAAAAATACAAGAAAATGATTTATAAAAACTAGGAAATGATTTATTGTATTTAGGAATGTGCATGGTTCTTTAATACTAATAAATCATTTTATTTATAAATGATATTCTAGTACTTATAAAATCATTTTTTAGTATTGAGAAATCATTTTCTAGTATTTGTAAATGCATATTTATGAATATTAGAAAGTGATTTATAAATACTGGAAAATAATTCATAAGTATTTGAAATGCTTAATAAACTTTTAAAGTGCTTGCCATAAGAAAAACGCTTTGTTTCTGCCCTAGTTGCACTCTGTTCATAAAACACAATTGTCTACACATTACTATGGAAATGTGCTATATTGTTTCTGTTCAATCACAAATGCCGTTGTTTTATCCATTTCAGGTTCACTTTAGGGAAAATGTGCATCTGATTTATGGAACAAGGCATTTTTAAAAAGTTGTTTACATATGGTTGCCATGACAGCGCGTGTGGGCAACGCACGAAAGTAAGGCACGAGCGTAGAAAACTATGTGTGAAAACCACTTCTAGACGCAAATGTTCATGCAGCGCGAAGCGCCCCCAAATGTGAAACGGCAGCAGATGTAACTATTTGAACCTCAGAATAGCAAGTTCATAGCACTAGGAAAATTGGATTGCGAAACTGGCGATGCCACAAAGTTAACGACATGTAAAGGCGTATTGATATAGTTATTATTGTTTATTTATTTGAAAAGGCATTAGATTAAAAGATCAAAAACAACTTTTCAGCTATTTTGGCGCTCCTTATTGGGTTCTAACGACATTCGGGTGATGGCGAGCCGTCTGGCAGTAGTTAGACAACAGGCGCCATATTTGATTTGGTTATTTACCAAAGGTGACGAAGGTAGGTCATAATCAGTTTCGGGCCGTATGTAAATGTGTGGGGTCATTGATAAAAGTGGCTTAGTGGTACATGTACCTAACAAAGATCTACTACGGTTGTCAGTCACGTAAATGACAAGAATGACTCGGAATACTAGGAACGATCCCAAATAGAGTTACGGGATTTCATCAATATGGTTCTCTTTTCATTCCGTCTCACACAATAGAAGGAATAGCCTGATTGATAGCCCAGTCGACTCCCGATCCTAGGGTCGCGGGTTCGATTCCATCTCTCGATCGTGCAATTTTTTTTCCACCCGCCCAGTGCTTCGTGTGGTACTTAGAAATATTTCATACTCAAAATAACGGTGGCTTTATTTCTATTTTTTTTTTACTTAACTTTGCTAAAATGAATTGTTGGTCAAAACCGTTGATCCCAGAAAAGACGTCTGCCTGAATTGCCGCTCGCTATAAGGGCCGATGACTTTATGTTGGGCTTAGACTAAAAACAATCTTTTATCTTTGATTTATTATAATAAACATTTCCACAGTTGTGAAGTTAGGAATTTCTTCGAGAAAATATATAGTTTAATGGATGCAAGTAATGCCTAGCCTTCATATAAAAATTGAGATCTGTGAAGTTTAATGGGTGTAAGTATTAATTTATATCTGTTGATGAAGGACACTTGCATGCACACTTGCTGCACATGACTTTACCTTAGATCACCAAACACAAATGGATTCGAAACCAGCCGGTCAACATGAACATGCAAGCCTCAACTAATGTCAACTAATAGCCGCTAATAGGCCAGAAATTGGTGCTTTGGGCACCCCCAGCTGGTGGTGGAGATAAGGTGTCTCAGTAATGTAATCGATGCGAGAGCCCTGATTGGTCCTTGTTCCCACGTGAGCCCGTGCTGATGGCTTATGTGGTACTCCTGACATGAGTCCAGTACTTAACTATAAGGCATTACTTTATGCAACTCCCACCCATCTACCTTCTATCTGCCCTTTCACACGTCCCCACGTGATCATCAGTGCCCTATCCATGAACCTTACACCTGTACTTTGGGCTTGGATCCGTGCCCCCGCCACTCACTTTTTGTGCGCACGGATCCTTACTACACTGCCACTTTCTATTCCTCCTGCGGCCTTTAGCGCCTTGCCGCAACACTTGCCTTCCCCCTTCTCTGTAATTGTACTGTCCTCCCAGTACCTCTTTCAACGGGGCCCTATCTGGATATTAATAAATGGCAACATGCTATTATTTACATTTCTGCCTTCAGTGTACGTGAGGAAGTTCAATGTGTCGTTTAAAGCTTATCCGGGGCGTTTGCTGGTGTGTGTGTGGCGGGGGGGGGGGGGGGGGGGGGGGGGGGGGGGGGGGTATGTTAACATTAACAGAGCCACTGTATATTTTATGGTATTTACCACGTACGGTAGAATCGTGTATGTCCCCATCAATTTAGGGTTGACTTCATTTACTGAACCCTTGACACTGTTTTCCTGACACTGTTTTCGAGGACAGAAACCTAGCGATGCCCCGTGAAGTCTCCGTGGGGGTCACCGCGGTGGCAAAGCTTCGCTCTTCGCTCATAGTCCCTCAGACGGGCCGTTCTGATCTATGTTCTTCTCAACTTCTAATGTTCTGCTGTTCGCAAGTTTTCATTTTCAGCAATTTGAAATTGATCATTTGTTGCAGTTCGAAAAAAAAATTCTGTTTTATGGAAGTTTTTTTTTGTTTGTTCTGTGTTTTACTATTAGCAAGTTTTTATCTTCTGTTGTTCGCAAACTTTTATTTCCTGCTACTTTTACTGGCACCAGAGGTACATTGCGTAGGGTATTAACATATACATGATGTCACGCATACACCACCATACTAACCTAAAGTTGCAAGATGAAACCAAATAAAAGTGAGATTCACCATGCCCTTGATTTTTTTTGAGATAATGAAAGCTAAACATTCTTTGAGAATACTTTTTCCCTAGAGCTAAATATAGGTTTCCGTAAATTGAATTATGATCATCGTTTTATATCTATGTAGATAGTCACGCCCAAATCATCGTCATTTAATATTCTCAGTGCTGACTAATATAAAACCTAGAGTGCGCGTGGTCTTCTGTAATAAAAACTAATCACATTGATATGAACTACCTTCATGAGTTGAACGAAATTAAAATCTTTAATTTATTGAAACTGTTGTGCTACCCTGCTCGCCCCGAAAATTGTCCTACTCAAAAATGAAATTTTTCAACTGGGTAAATGGATAAGTGTTTATTGATACTTGACCTCTTCTGTTGAAATGATTTCATCAAACTAAATGCTGATTTATCGACAATTGTGGGATATCAATGATACATTTAATTGATATCGAATAGAACTTAAGGGAAAATGAATTACTGATTACGGAAAACATATTTCCATTTACGGAAAATGAATTTCCGTTTAAGGAGAAAAGGGATGATTTATCATTTACGGAAATTTCATTCGAATGAATTTTTGTGAACGAAAATTATCTTATCCTTCCACTAGTATGACAATCTTCATTAATATATCCTTCAAAGGAAACCACTTGTTAGTTAAATATGTATACTAGGTAAATAAATCCAAAATTAACCAAAAGGTTATTGAATGAATACGGATAAATCATTTAAAGTTAATCAGAATGATATTTCTATCGGGTTTAAAATATACGAAAAGTACAATATAGACTGAGTGCACCACCATTGGCACACCGCCTCATAAAAGCACGGGAGACATTTTTAGAACAACATGCCGTGAAGTATACAATTTCTAGACATAACTTGTGTATTTGAACTGTGAAAGACAGTACTTCCATATATAGATAATGTGTTAAAAGCCATTTGCTGCAGTTATAATGGACGGGCCGTACAAATAATAAACACACTCCCCTATCATGCAGAGATGAACACTGAGCGATGGTTCATGATCCACCTGAGCTGCCATCTATTGGACATATTTATTACTAACCTTACGGCTGGCCACGGTTCAGCGTGGGCCTCCTCTTTGACATATTTACTTCCACGCAGCAAGGCTAGTGCTTGGTAGGAACAAATAGAACCTTAGATAAATAAAAACAAGTCTTTTCTTTATCAAAGATAGAACGAGGCGTGTGAATAGGGTTTTGTTAAAAATGTATATTGGTGTAGTATACTACTTTTTATAGTGAAGTTATGGCTGTGTTTTTATTTCGTCTGATTCAATATGCCAAAACTGGCATTTCTAACTTGTTATGCATGTCATGCTGGCAATGAAAGTAGTGTATAACATGGGGATTAATCAACAATTGTCAACACTAGGTTATAGAAACAACAGTACCTTAAACGACCCTTTCATTTTACTACATATTTCACCAGTCCTCATTTATGCCTTATCATTTTATTATACATTTTTATTTGTGGTTAGATACAACTTGGTTTATATCTTGTTTCCAAATCAATCCGTTTCTACAGAACTCCATGGGGATGTGGCCAATCACACCTATAGTCCAGGCAATCTGGCCCATTGTTTGGCTAAACCAACCACTATAATTGCAAAGGAAACGAAACCTCTTTTATTTGAAAGGAGACTATATGATGAATGATATACCAAGAATCCCACCCAATCAAAATATTGGAACGTGCTGAAATTACGACCGAAAGTTCCAGATTACTGGTAGGTCTAGCCAATAAAGAATGAAGTTTTTAGCACACTGATGAGAATGTTTGATTTGACCTATAAAAAGGACCACATAAAGGGTTTCACCTGATACTCTTTAATGATAAGACATAAACTTTTGAGCTGTGAAAGACAGGACTTCCATATAAATATGTGTTAAAAGCCATTTGCTGCAGTTATAATGCGACGGGCCGGACGAATAGTAAACACACTCCCCTATGCAGAGATGAAGACTGAGCGATGGTTCATGATCCACTTGAGCTGCCATCTATTGGACATATTTATTACTAACCTTACGGCTGGCCACGGTTCAGCGTGGGCCGTCACTTCTTAGTTATATCAGGGAATTTTATACAATACAAATCTCTGGTTATATCTTGTTTCCAAACATTTCGGTGGATACAAGACTATAAACTTATACTTATTGTTATTTTCCTCACTCTGTAGTTCAATTCAAGAAAAAGTCCCATGATAAACAAAATATAATGTTCAAACATGATGCATTTTTAGAATATGAATAAAACAAGTGAACTGAGTTATAGCTAGCCTTCTAAGCCACAAACAAGACAAGTCGACCTACACACAATACAGATTGGCAAGACATTTCTTTGAATTTTATATAACCAATAAAATACAACACATTCAACATACAACATAATTTACCCTGCTTGAGCCACCCTCTAAGTTGAGTTACACTGTGGTAACACACTTGGGTTATCAAATAATAGAACAGCATAAACTTAGGTAGGATTTATTGTCTGTTATTTGCATCTGTATCTAAAGTAAGCTGCCCGTTCGCTCCATTTTATATCAAAGCTCTCTCTCTCTCTTCTTCCCTTTATGCTGGCCTCGAACCTCTCAATACTGTACACTGAGCGTATTTCATACTTCCCCGTTTTATGATATGAGGTCTTTCCTCTTTCTTTTTTGCGCTGTACATAATCTTTTTTGTTTTTAAAAAATGAAGTTCATCATGACATTGTTTGCAATTTCACCTACTAGGATTATCTCGTTGATAGATTGTATCCCTAAAACCGAGATCAATTATCTAGGAAGTTACTCTTCCCGTGCATGTGAGACGCAGTTACATTCAATGAGCATGCATGTGTTCAAAACAGTCTATAGCTGTCTTTTACCACTGTCTGGGTTTGAGTACCACCCGGGGCATGTGAGAACCTTGCCAGTGACTTGAGGTTAGGCGGTGTTTTTCGTCAGGAATGCGGTTTCCTCCACCAAGTACAACTGGCTTGTCACGACTTAGCCGCAACATGGCAGAAAATGCACATAAACAACATTCTAGGCAGTGTGTGATACCGTATGTAATTTAAGGTATCATCAATACTATTGTTATGTAAAATAAAGGATATGGAGAAACCTTTAGATAGGGTGTTTTTTTATTTTTGATATTTGAAAACTGGAAAGATTTGGTACTCATTCCTTCTAGTTAGAACTCAACTGGAACTACAAATGACAAAAAAACTTTTTTAAAAACTGCCTACTAGAAGAGAGGACTCTTGAGTCACCAGCTTTGATGTCTGCCCATCCTTATCTGATCTTCCATATGTATTCTATCAAATGGAAGCTTCCTGTTTCCAAGGAAGCCTGCACTCA